>OX421882.1:57846855-58446855 GCA_949128085.1 Cetonia aurata | reverse complement strand
ATAAGCTCTTCACCAAATCACTAGTGGAATAACACTGACATCCTTTACAAACAACAAGGCTTATATACTATCTAAATCTAATGGAGCCTGACCAATTAAGTTAAGAATAATTCCTATAAGCTGGACTCAGGTATTGGTCCTTTGTCGGAATTTATTAATTTATATTTGTTTTTAAGTATATAAATACTTTCGTAACTATCTAATTCTCTAAAATTATTTAGTTTTAACTAGCCTAAGACTATCTGTAGGTATACCGTGACCTGTGTCTAAATATGTCGAGCAACGCTAGATTTATCTGGTCTGTTGTATTTGAAATATGCAATATGTTCTTTATAACAAGTTGAGATTGAACGCCTAGTTTGCCCGACATATTTTTGATTACAATCTATACAACTTATTTCATAAATACCTCAATTTTATCTTTAGTGTTCCCCAAGAGAGATTTTAATGAACTACTCCACTTAAATGCAATTCGAAGATCCTGTTCGTTAACATGTTAATGTTGAACAGCATTTATTGCGATAGACTGCACATAAATCAAAATTCCAAAGTTTCATGAATTTCGTGATCAATATACGAACCGAAAAGGATACCCCAGCATTAACGTACAGGCGACTTGTAATGCAGAAGAATTTTTTACTAGTGTAGACTGCCATTGGTCAGGCTCTCTACACGATAGTAGAATTGTAAAATACACAACATTCTTAAAAACAGTCCGGACCTCAGTCCAAGCGAGTTTCAGGTTTTCCCTCACATGAGGGAGCAAATAGAAGGCCGACGATTCGCTTCAGATGGGAGGTGAAACATCTTGCGACAACATGGCTGAACACACATGGACAGGATTTTTACCAGAAGGGAGTATTCAAATTCATCCAACGACGCGACAAGTGCTTCAACCGATATGGAGATGATGTCGAAAAATAATCTAATGTATGTACGATCGTTTGGCTGTATTGTTTGCATGAAATAACATGTATACGTTTCACCGTAGGCTTTGTAGGGTTACTTTCTAAGTATGTTTAGGATACAAACTGAACCACTAGGTACAACTAATGCAGGAGCACAGTATGTGTTATTATCTGATTTTTAATAAAACTGCTTTAGAAAAGGTATTTTCAAAATAGTTTATATATGATGTAGCGAAAATTTACCTCGACTTTTCACTAAGTAAGTTTTTTCGGGAACATTAATTTGATTATATTTCGTGACGAGAAATTATGACGATGGATGAGTGCTTGAGTTTCTGTTTGGACTATTTTCATCATTTGTTGGATTTTACATTTGATAAACAATTCATAAAGAACGCTTCAGAAAGAGAAATGGTAAAATCATCTAGTAATCAAGCGATGGGGATAAAAGTAGAAACACAGGGGTGGCCATTACATAAGCTATAAATTTGACGGCGATACAGAGGAACGTGGCCTCCGTAAATTTAACGTATAGGAGCACAACTGAATAAAAGAAGAAAACTATTACACTGTTGCTTATCATTTTCCTACATCTTTAAAATTCAGCCCCTTTATAAACTCATTTACCAAAATATCAGCGTATAAGTACATACATAGGTAATAAACTAAATTATCCTATCCATGTCGTCCTTAGCTGAAGACTCCTATGACAGTGACAAGAAGCAACCACACTATCGTTAGCGAGGACTAGGCAGGCTCGTATTTATTCATCTTGGGAGAAGAGGTTCGTGTTGGTTATCGACTTTCCAGTGAGTCGACTAAACACCAGTCTGTCCTCTGTCCTCGCTAACGATTATTATTTTCTCCTACCTTGCCCAACATTAGTCATAATACTTTCTGTATGCATTCGTATATATAGCAAAATTCTTGCTTGAAACATCTTTAAAAATTAAGTTTTTCTTAGCTCATTCTTTCATATATAAATATCAGGCATAACTAAATCCATACAGCTATATAAGCATAAATACAGCTTTGTAAATAGGAGATTGTAGAAGAAGAAATTTCTAATTTATACATCCCGGGTATTTTAATATTCCACCCATTTATATACCTAGAAGTACAATACCTTCGTAACGACATCAGAATATATTACAATGGACTCCATTCAATCATTACTTGTCCTTCATACATATGTATCGCGTTGGGGAAAAATGCTTAAGGCAATGTTCGTAGTGGGTAATTTAGTAGAAAATTGCGGCAGTTGTGCCAGCATTGTTTCGCTCCAAGTAGGGTCGCTGTGACGAGCCGTTGGATTTTCGTTTCCGAACTTCGAGGTCGAGGGAATTGCCGCAAATATGTATGTTGTACGTACGTCGGGTATGTACGCCACTGTTGGAGCGAACCACCAACATCGGAAGCGCATTCGCGGGTGCCTCATACATACGAACCATATTATTACACGTCTGCTATTTCTATTGCAGTCTTATTTGCATTGTGTAATTGAATTACATAGCCACTAATATGCGGATGGGGTCGTGGCGGGACAAAATTAACGCGATAAAATAATAAGCCGCAATGACGTCGTAAAGGGTAACTGTCTAGAAAATATGGCGTTTGTCTCTAAACTGCTCGTAGCAGAGCTTGGGTTGAGCACATTTTTATTTGACTTATTCTATTATGCAAAGAAAGGATTTGCATAATTATTATACGCTAAACTTACGCGCTGGTAATATTTCAAACGTCTACTGTTTGTTATTATGCGGGTACCCCTATCGATGTTTTTTATTTATACCTACCTTCATTTTTAGCTAATATTACAAGTTCATTACCATATTACTGTAAAGATTTTAATTAAGCTACTGAAACTTATTATATAGGCGAATATGTACCCATAATAAAGGTTTGTTTCGTTACAGATTGTTTAATTAAGTACAGGCGACCGGTTTCGTCCTAAGAAGAACACCATCAGGCCAGCTAATAGCAATAAAAATAAGAGTGTGCAATTTTAAGTAGTAAATAGTTTGATTCAATCGATTTTATATTCTATTTACTTAAAACACCTGCCAGGAAATAGATATTTTGCATCCGGTCCGCCTATATCTATCTATTCACACAGAGTCAAAATGGATTATACCAAACTTAATGTTTCTGACGAATAAAAATTTAGCAATTGCTTGACTCGCAAATGTTATAAGTAAAAGCGATTCCTAGAGCTTCACGTGCATTAAATTTTTAAGCAAATGCAGCCTCTCCTATATCTCTGTAGCAACTGCTTACTCAACAGGTCTTGACCTGTAAATTTAGCGGTGTTTCTATGCATTTTCCCCAGCAAAATTTTTTCAACAACGTGGCGGTCTTCTGGGCTGTTTGAGGTCGCGCGTGTTGTGAAGGACGATGACGCCCTAGGTGAAAAGTCCTAGCCGTTTCCTCCCGATTGCTTCGCCCAATCGCGTTAAGATCTTGCAGTCTTGGTCAGCGGTCACTATGTGCCTTCTTTCCTAAAATGGCATTCGCACTGTCCCAAAACGCTGTGGCCACCACCTTTCCGGCAGATGGCATCACCTTAAACTTCTTTGTGGTTGGAGAGGGATGTTTCCGCTACACTGACAATTGTTTACTGTTGGGAAGTAGCTAGTCCATGTCTCGTCTTCCGTAGAGAACCGTTGCAAAAGTGGCCAACGTGCCCCTTGCGCTGCCCCTTGTGTACATATGTTCGACAAATTGCGTGCGACTCATCGGGTATAAACTATCTAGTATAGCAGAATATCGTGCAATGGGTGACGATTGTTCAAGCTGTGGTCACCTACTGCGATCTGCGTCAGTTACGTTTCCGCTAGTGGCCGTAAACTTGCGACACCATTTGGCAACATGCTGCAGTCTCTCAGTACACCTTTATTAGCTGCCGGTGAATTTCAGCTGCGGTTATATGTTTCGTCTACAGAAAGTGAATAAAGGAGAAGATTTTTTCGCGAGATCATATGTCCAAACACGTCGCCATTCGTGTTTATCTACCACCAGAGCTATAGCTGGCGGGTGGCGGAAACTCACACAGTTGCCTGTCGCAAGTAATAGTTTTACCGCACACTACAAGTATTACAGACACGCTTCCAATAACATCGCTCTTGTATCGTTAATTTTTAGAAAAACAGCACACTACATTTTCTGCTGTTTTTTTTCTTCTTCTCATGTCATATTATTGGTAATACAATGTATTACACGTATGCTAGTAACACTTAATATTTAGTATTTTTTAAATAAGTATGCTTTCGCATTCAATTGTCTCTTTCGCTACAGTGTGTCAAGAAAGGGGGATAGTTAAACAGAAGGAAAGGTAGAAGTGGTTACCGAATGTGTCAACGCCAGACATGCACAGTACTGTTTCAAACTTATTAGTTCTTGTCAGCATGCGATAATGGGAGACACAATCAACAACACCCTTGATAGCTTTGTTATGTCTGACGTGGAGGCTACCAGACATCTTACCTTCACGCCTAGATGGCGTTGCACTTTTTCCATTTACATCTTTATGTCAGTAGTGCATTTAGCTGCATGGTGGAGTGTTGTTGGTTGTGTCTCGCCTGTGGCATGCTGACGAGAACTAATAAATTCGAAACAGTACTTTCCATGTCTGGCGTTGACACATTCGGCAATTACTGCTTTCCCTATTTAATATGCGTGGTGTACTCCTTATTTAATATGTGTGGTGTACTCATTAATTAATGTGTGTCGTGCACTCTGGTGGTCGATGGCTGTGTCTATACTCCACTACTGCTTGATAAATTTGCTATTTCTGACGTGGAGGCTACCAGATATCTTACCTTCACGGGTACATGGTGTTGCACTTTTTTGAGATTGAGAAATGTTAAATGCTGATGTGTAAGCAAATTTTAATAGTATAAAAGCTGCGAGCACAGAAGTCCTCTTCTATTCCGTTAGTTACTGGGAGTCGGTTAAGTAGTCGTCCCTTAAAACAACGCTACTTTGTTCGATTGTAAAATTATAGTATTCTCCCTCAACTATTATTATTAAAAAAACAGACAACTTCTAGAAATTGAGAACTGTATCCTATTTCAATTTTTTTACCATATTGGACGGAAAATATTCTATTTATTTGAAAAAAAAAAATTAAAAAATTCGATCTTCCTTTGTGTATTTACTGTGTTTGCCGATAATACCGTCTTGCAGCTATTAGAAGTATACCTATTAAAAAAAATAACACTTGCTGATCATTAGTCAAGATACAAGAATAGTGTTTTAAATTATTTTGTAATAAAACCTAATTAATTCGAGAAATCGCTAATTAATTTTAGCAGAGGGCACTGTGTATTCCAAGATGTTGCTAAAATCCGAATAGATTCGTTAAAGCTCTACGAATAATGAGAACAAATACTTTCTATGGAGTGACAAGATCATTTTTTTTTCAAATATGAAAGACGAAATGGTGATAAATGATAATATTTCATTCAAAATTTAAACAACCATTAGAACCATATTGCACAAAATTAAACATTTTTAATGGAAATAATCCATTTATATTTGAATGTGTATAAATCTACATTTGAAGCAAAAAGCTTTTCTTTATGCACGAAGATGGAGCTTTCTAACACATTACGTACAACAACATGAATTAATAGTTAATACCATTGCTGCAATTAATTGTTCGATATGGTTTGTTATTCCTCATTGAATTTTTGCTTTGAGCTAAATTCTTTGCTATAAAATTTTTGAAAGGCTTGTATATCTACTCTTGTTTGAATATTACAATTAATTCTACACATTATCCTTGCCACAACACAGTTATACGCCCGTGTTCGTAGCAATGTAGGAAATACATTATATATCCGTGTGTTATTAAAAAATTAGATTATTTCTTCCAAATTTTCTTGACTTTTTAATATATGTATATATCTGTAGATCTTCTTGGTTTTTAAAAGTAAAATAGTTAAACATTATTAAATTGAGTAAAACGTGTCGGTTTTTTACAAAACCTTAATCATTTTCTACATCTTAATGTAGAAAATTTTCTACATCTTTAATTTTTAAAACTGTAAATGATTAAGGTTTTGTAAAAAAAACCGAAACGTTTTACTCAATTTAATAGTGTTTAACTATTTTACTTTTAAAAACCAAGAAGATCTACAGATATATACATAAATTAGATTATGCGATTTATGCGAGAACTCATTTAATCTACGTAATTATTATGTAACTACTTTTTGATTTACATATTTCTTTTTAAAGGAATAAAAACTAAGAGGAGTATTAATTATACTTGAAGGCTTATCTCCAATATAAATATTATCCACAACTCTGTTAGTAGCCCAGTACTTCAAACAATCATTGTTCTCCGACAATATGTGCTATTTATTGTTTTCTAAAAAATTTACCAGCTTATATTTATTACTGGTGTGTGAATATTTATTTTAATATAATATGGAGAATTCAGCGATGTGGGAAAACAAAAACACGTTAAACAAACACAAATACACACATCGGAATGACCCTAACACATACAGCAGCGGTCACAACGAGAACGCAAAGCATGATGTTTTGAAGGGTAATGAATATTCATTGTGCCACTGGCGGCCGTAGGTCTTAGGTTTTCGTATATATAATTACGGCAATGCCAGCAATACCATATATCATAAGTTGAATTTGAAAGGTGCACGGAATACGTGGCCCGCATTCGAGGAGGATAAATCGGATTTAATTAGTAGTAGCTATCGGGAAGCCACCCCATATCGTATTGAATTGAACCAACCAGCAATTATAAGCGCTGCCCATGTATTTTCAGCCGGGTGCCATACACCATCGCCAAACACTAATGCTAACTACCGACGCCGGGCACCTCTATATGCACATGCACACCTCGACATTGAGAGCCACAACTTTGCTCCTCTATTTACCATGCGAACGGCAAACTTGTTTGATTAATTGTCGAACAATTGAGGGGGTCCGTGAAGATTTATCGTTCCGCGATCTGAATTTATTATTCGCTTCCTTTGTTCATTAATTAGGGGTAGAGTTAATATACGTCCAAACTCGTGTACATATGTGAGGTTATTGCTATAAATCTTTCAATTAAAAAATTGACAATTATTAAGTAAATAATAAGACAAATAAAAACTTCCTTATTGATCATAGATATGAGATAATAAAAATTATTGTTATAAGAAGTAAGAAACTTCAATTTGTTTCCAATTTATAAATAACTAAAATTAAAAACGCATTAATTCATGTTGCTTAACTACAAGGTTTAAGGTATAATGAACAGATCAAGTGTCATTTTCATTATAACAAAAGGAAATCTACCTTACATCATGATGTTCCCTGAAAAGCTTAAAACTAGATATTTTGTGACTACGGAACCAACAATAAAAGACAGTATAAAGCTACATCTTATTGATGGAATGTTTCAAGAAGTTTGTGTTAAATGTGCTTCAAGAATTGAATAATAATAATAGGTATATTAGCCCAACAGTACAAAATGACCAATTATTGGACTAACAGATTATAGAAAATAACCTAAGAGTAAGCGGTAATACTGAGCGGTAATGAACAAAGCAACTAAAGCTACAAAAACAAAAACATAAAGATACAATAAGAAAGAAGCGCCAAACAAAGGCACCATAGGGTTAAATGTTCCTCTCGGTATTGATGTCAAGCACACATCTCAATGAGCTGCAGAATATATCACACCTGTTATTATATATTTCCGTCATAAACAGAACTGCCGACTTGACTAACACGTTAGTTCTGGACAGTGCATTATAGAAAGTACAAACATTTCGTGTGACAACTCTAGGCGCAGAAAAATACAATTTATGCAGTATGTACGGGTAATCTATACAATTGTGAATCACTTTATACAAAACAGAAAAAGCAAAATTCTCACGTCTGACATCAAGTAAGGTGGCACCGAAAGCACTTATGAACAGCCTCAATCTGCGTCACATAAGACTGATAACACGGGTTCCACAACAAAGCACCATACTCCAACCTGGACCCCACAAGAGCTGTTGAACAGAACTTTAAGGATGTGCACGTTTAAAAATGCTTGGTGTTTCCACAAATAAATCCAAGCATCTTGCATGCAGATCTAGTCATAGCGGATATGTTATTACGAAACAAAAGAGTGCTGCCGAACTCAATACCCAGTCCCTGATGAGAGTACATCTTGTTAAAAGATTCGAGCCGATACAGTACAGGCAGTGAATGGGTAAACGTCTACGTGTATAAGTTAAAATTTGACATTTAGAACATTCAGGTTTACCACTCAACCAGCCGGTCAATATTGAGCTGCAGATTCATACAGTCGCTGACTGTTCTGATGGACGAGAAAAGCCTAACGTCATCCGCAAACATAAGGACTTCGCAATTCAATCAATCGGGTAGATCATTCACAAATATCAGGAAAAGTAGAGGCCCCAGAATGGAGCCTTGTGGCACCCTCGATCTGATAATCCGACTACCAGACACAAAACCATTATAACTAACAAGAAAAGTGCGATCAGAGAGGTAGGATCGCTTCAAGTCCAGTACAGTAGCACCGAACCCGCAGCAGCTAAGCTTGCGTAACAAAATACCGTGGTCAATCTTATCAAAATCCCTAGACAGGTCAGTGAAGACTACATCTGCCTATCCAGCAGAATTTTAAATGAGCACAACAGATGCTGTGCATGTGAGTTAAATTAATTTGTTATTAGGTTTAAATTTACTCCAGCGTATTTGACGTATTATTTTGTAGTGGCGAAACCGGGCCTCCACGGGCGTTGTACGTTACGAGTTCGAAGAGACAAGGCGGGCACAGATTGTTTGCATGGCATATAGTACTGCAGATACATATATTACTATAAAAACTGAATTTCGTATTTTGTAGCAATCGCGAAAATAGTGGCGGCTATGGTCCCACAAGCGAGTTATAACAATTCTCTATCTTCACTCGGGTCTGTCTCACTCCATTGAGCACCAAAAATTGACCTGTATATTATTGTGTATAACATTCTGTAATATAGTTTATCATTAAAACAATGTGAATTTCTGAAATCTATTTGTTTCAAAATAATGTAGCTAAATATACCGTAATCTAATAAGAATTTTATGTCAGCATGTACATTTTTTGGTTGCAATACTAAACAATGTAAATAAGTGACTTCATGAATAACTTACAAAGGATAAACTTGGTGCATAAAAAACTACAAAAGATGTGTTTACGTCATGATGGTCATATAATAAACTAATATTCTTTGTTCTTCTTCTATATGGTGTGCACAATATGTGAAATTTCTATAATGTATGAACTAATAAAAAAATTATTAAAAATATTAACCGCTTACTCTACTTGAACTTGCAGAAGACTGCGTTCTTGATTTGAAACTTTATTAGAGGAGCAAGAGTCACAGGTTTAGCGACTGTAAGCGAGCCATGTAACAGCACTTTATTGAATTTAATCACCACTTGATCCCTCCTCCAGTGTATTGGAAAAATTGAATCCGTCCCCCTTGATCTTGCAGAAAAAAATAATTTGATAAGTTAAAAAAAAATGACATTCCTCCTCAACTTAATCAACAGCGATAAAACTTTTTTAGCTTTAGAGAAATAGCATACATACAAGCTGTCCATGAAGTAACTAACCTACAATATAAAAATATTTTTTTGCCTATAAAATTGACGTGTTCCAGGGTTCTTCAAAAACTACTTAAGGAAGAAGTTATGGATATATACATTACTTTATTCCCGTTTTATATATAATGATATGAGGATCATAGTTTCAAATTACTAGCAAAAGTATGTATTTCTTTTATCCGTTGAAAGTATGATTCAAGTTTTTCTCGATAAATATATTTAGTATAAACATTCCCAATGATTTATTTACCAGCGTTATAAGATAGTTAGATAGCTCTACTGTGTTTAGGCATTGCAAAAATTACGACAAATTATTTTCATTTAGTCTTATTTGTTTCCATTCTTAGCAACTTTTATAAATTAGAAAAAGAAAAGTCTTAGCAAACTGTTTTTTAAATATTAGATGCAAATATTTAATATATTGCTCCCGTAAATTGTCGTAATTTCCTTGTAATTTGTGGTACACAGCTTTTCAAATTTACTATCAGACATGTCTACTGCATATATTACTAAAGCGATTTCTATTAAGAAGTCCCATTTTAGATTTCTCGACATTTTTAATCTGTTTGCAATTTGAACAAAATAGTTACTGATCTAAAATTGCCAGTTCAAACTCAATACCGCTAGATCAGCCCAAAACATTGCCGCTGTCGGTGAAAGTGTCTCAGAAAACCCAGATTTGTCTATCCCAATATGTTCACAGCAATTAAGGATCTCACCGACTATGCATATGTATAGCCTCTATCGCATTCTGCATAACTATGCTAATCATTTTTTCTTGAATGCTGGAAAAACATGCAGGTATAAATTCTAAATAAATAAATGTTTCTTTTACAATTAAAACGGGAAAACCTTTTATATCTTGTAGCGATGAATATTACAAATGTATCAAAATTCTCAGAACTTTTTTTTTTTTTAGAATAAACCAAATTGGGGAAACCGCAATAGCGTAGGTGTTAAAATAAACTTGCAGAGAATTACACATCATTCCTTTTAAGAGCACATATCAGAAGTGGAAAATACATCGGACTACTAATAGCACCTTATATAAATAGATGGCGGAGCCTGAAAAATTAGACGGCGTCTGATACGTTTACGTCTGGAAGTTTTAACACACGAAATTCGGTTCATATATGTATGTATGTACATACGTGGAGGGAAACCGTAATATTACTAAATGTGTTTCCTCCATATTTCACGTCCGACTAAAACCTTCCGGTAAGTGTTAAAACCGAACGCGGAAAGAGAGCTTCAATGTAATCCGTTCGAGCGAACTCCGGAAGATAGGTTTTTGGGGAGAAGTAGCGGTTTGCAGAGCTGTACCACACGTACTACTACAGGGTCTGTAAACTGAAGCGCACCACTGCCAGCGAACCAATAGTGAGTGACGTCTGCGGGGCTTAGGGTTTCTCGAAGCGTTTCTTGTACGTACAAGGAAGTAGGTGCATTGCGAGTTGACGGTGCATGAAATGAACTGGCCGCACGTCTCCCTGATGTGAATTCGCGTGATGGAAGAGAAAGATTCTCTGACGTATAATGTATATGTACATATGTTTTGCAAGTCAATCTAGAAAGATTCTTCTACTAGAACATATAGGAGTAAACTACTTAAGTTTACTCCTATAGGAGTTAAGGTTAATTGTGGGTGGGGACTGAAAACCCACAATTAGTAACCTCATCAATAGAAAATAAAAGATGGTTCTTGAAAGCCGTTGTTGGGAAGATTTGTCTCCGACAGTGTTGGTGTCTCTTAGTTACCTCTCTTTATTAACAAATAGAATAATGGTATACAAAAGAGGAACACTAACACCTTCTTTATCCAAATCCTGATTTGATCTTGAACCTTGAACTAATTAAAATATAACTTACTAGGTCGTTCGTAGGTTTTTGTCCATAAGATCCGTGTCGTTCTTGTAGCTTTGAATCAATTAATCTTTTTCATTATTTCTAGTAGCTTGTGGTAACTATGAACGTCAATCATTGGTAGTGTTTTGCTTGTTCTGTTCCCTGTGCGAGTCACAATGGAAGAGAAAGTAGCAAATAAAATTCTATAGTATAATTACTAGAACAAATGTGGCAATGCAAAAGCAGCAGTTAGCAAATTAATGAAATTAGAGTAGTAGATACGACGTACGGTTCACAAAAATACGGCAGCAATTTTTTTTTTTAAATTTTCGGGGTCACGACAGACTGATCGATGAAAGGAGTATAAGTGGACCATCTCAAATAGACGAAGGTGCTCTGAAAGAAGCGACCCCAATCAAGTGTTTATTAATCCTCAGTAAAAGTTGAGGTATTGTTAAAAAAAAGCCCAGAATGGATCCGCATGATATGATTGATTCTCAAGCTCTATGCAGAATTGAGGTTAGGCTAGATCTGCTTCAACATACGAGAAGTGGATTCTTTTACACATAATCCAGACTGCAGAATGTAGGTTGTGCGAAGAGAAAAAGCATCCCCCATGATTCGTCAATACCAATATACCATGCTGCACATTTGGTGGAATTTTGATGTTTAGCATTCTGAATTGGTTTATGAAAAAAGAGTTGTAAATTAAATGTAAATGCGTTATCTTGCTCATTCATCACCCTGCACTCATCAACAGAAATACTACAGACCCCACATCCGGTTTGGTAGAATAGGAAAAATTCAAAATATGGAAAAAATTGAAGTTTTGCCTTTGCCCCTATACAGTTCGAATGATGGTTCATCTGATTATGGGTTGCTTTGTTGCTTGTACAGTCGCTACTTTTAAGAAAAGTAGAAAACACTTCTTTATGTTTTCGTGCTTTTAAACACAGGTAGAGCGGTATCGATAATAAATTGCAATATTAGCCGAAAACCGGACATATAATATACAAAGAAATGTAACTCTTTTGTTTTTCTATTTTCTGATTTTCTTAATTAATGTATTACATACAAAGACTTATGAGAAAACCTACTATTGAAATAAATGAGAGAAAACACAAGTCATTACGGAAAATGTATTTCTCTAAGTATTTGATGGCAATCTCCCTAAACAGGTAAATTTACAATAAATAACACAATCAAGAATTTTAAGCACTTACATATAACTAATGTACGGATGATAGAAGATACAGCATGCTCTTAAAATATTCATTGGATTCCTTTGTTTATTAACTGCATTGACTTTAAACAAAAGAAAGATTTTCTAACAAATAAGAAAGATATTTAAAATATTTTTACTGTGTTCGTAACTGCAGCCTTGGAGCGCTGCCGTTGGTATTGTTCAAAATAGTGACAAGAGCGTTTCTTTTGTTGTAATTTATCACTGATTTCGGATATATACCACCCTCTACAATGTTTGGTTTTCTGCTTTGGTATACTTCCTGTTCTTATTCACTAAGTCTTTTGTAAATTCAGTTCTTTGCTCACTGGTTTGGCTGACCTTATCCTGCCTTATTTTTCCACCATTCTTTGTATGTATGTATCCATTCTTTACTGGATTTTTTAATGGCGAAAGATGGGCAGGCACCTTAACGATCTCCGTCTGGTTATCTCATTACCCTTCACATCCGTGAAGCTGGGCATCTAGGCCAATGTTATTTTTCTTAGGGATCCACCTCCTTTAGAGGTTTCACACTGTCCCAAATCGGTTTGAAGTTAACACTTGCAGAATTAATCATTTTAAGTTTTGACTGGCTATCGGGTAACACTGGCTTTATATAAGTCACTCCTTTTATATTCTTTTCTGGCACCACAATGTATTGCGTCAAATCTGGAACAAGGTTCAAATAAGCTTCTTCCAAGAGGATTCTGCACCCATTTTCTTATCTGGTAAACTTTAACATTTTATATCTAGGTTATATTTCTGAACCATGGCATCATTTAGCATCCCTCTAAAATGAATCCGCTTTAAGCCATCTAGTAACAATCAATTTGTGAAATTTGTGAAGCAGTCTTTTATTACAACTGCGTTCGCTAGAATAATTACAAATACCAACAAATATTAGTACAAATAATAGTATTCTACTAACAAATAGAAGTTGAGTGGAATTTTAAACGTAGACTATTCTTAAGAAATAGAAGATATATTTTTAACCAAAAACACTTATAGGTAAAAAGAAAATCAAAGAAGCATTTTGTATAGTACGTAAAAAGATTAGATCACGTAAAATGTAATAGTCACTATAAAGTTTTCGTGATTTTAGCAATTTTATTTTATTTATGCTATTCTGAAAATTTCAGCGATGTAGTCTTTTAAAACAAATATTTTAGTTTGAGGATCTGTTAAGCGTTAATTTGGGTCGCACAAACGCAAGTGCATTTTATCATTTTATAGTTTCCATGTTTAATACTAAGCACCCCAAAATATTTGGGTAGTATTTTCAATGCCACAGGTTTGGGTAGGTGTTGCTACGTTTGCTGTGAAGAGAAAGGAATTTCTTACTGGTAAAAGCATTCGATAGTTGGGCTAGTTATTTCTATTATTTTCCGATTGGATCAGAAGTACGACGTACACAGTGAAATAATCAATCTTGGCAATTTTATGTATCCCATAAATTGTTAAGATTGCTATCGGTTACACAAAGCGTTGGGTAAGGTATCTATTATTTCCAAGTAGAACATAACAATTTTTACTACAATTTGCGGTTATTACCGTTACTTAATGAAGTAAATCGGTCCGCAGCAATTTCGTAATTTATCGTGATCTAAATAGCCAATTTCGGTTTTAAAGAGCCCTTCGCTTCGACAAGTAGCACTTGACATTACGATTTCATATAGTGCGGGCTCAGGTTTGCATAATCATAGTAACTTTAGTTATTGTTACAATTACGATAATTGTTGTGTCGGAAAATTTCGGAATATTAGGTTGAATTAAGTGGATGCTTTGCAGATTATATTTTGTTTAGGGCAACTTATAATTTATATAAATTCCCTGCCTGCTAAAATTTCTATGCTAAATTCGAGAGTGAATCAACACTAGTTCCGCTATTTAGAGCGACATGCACAGGCGGTGGTGATTTCCCACAAGCAGAGAGTAAAGGGCTGATATAAACCTAAGATATTTGCTATTAGTCTTCGCAAATAGCGGTCTACAATAACTTGCTGTACTTAGTAGCCGTCCCACAAAGGCAACGAATGTCATGGGTTGAAAAATTGCTTAACTTAATCCCTCTCTCATGGTACAATTACGCTAAACAAAATGAACTGTAACTATCTATACCCATAACTATCTATTACTAGAATTATTACAAAGCTTTGTTTATGCAGTACTTCGGAGAAGTAAATATTTATTCACTTGAACGATGAGTAAGTAAAAGAAATAATGCACAATGTTTTGCATGGCATGATAAAACTTAATAGCTTGTTGAGTGAACCATAGTGGATAGCTGGTTCCCTTCTTTCTCCTCTATTTTATAAAATTACACAAGCAATTGACAAGTAACTAATTTTCTTTTTTTAATGTGGAGCTTCTAAATAAATTGTAGCTTTCAAGTACAGAGGCTTTATTCAGTTTATTTAGTTTTCTTTTAAGCATCCTTTGGTTTAAAACCGAAAAGAGGAGCCCTTTTCGTTTGGTTGTGAAATTGGCATTGGTAAATTTGTTAAGTATTTCAGATAAAATAAAGTAAAGTAAATAAAAGTACAACAATTATACTCGTATCATTAAAAATACCAGACAGAAAGTTCACCGTAACAATTCTTAGATGCTTCTCTATTAGCAACCTTGTAGAAGCAATTTACACATCACTGTATTATATCTACTAAATGAAGTTTTTCAGTTATATTTTGTTACAACGAAAATTGATTTCGGAGGAAAATAATAGTCCTATGGGTGCTGTCTTAAATAAATAGATTTTTGAGTTTTTACTGTTTAAAATAAAAGTATGTGTGTAGGACTTTCAGTGCACGGAAATAAGTCAAATATGGCAAGATACTGCAACAGAGCGGACGAGAAAATACAGGTTTAGCATGACATTATGCAAGAGACGAACTAAAAGGAGTACATGGAAATATTTAGTGCCCTGTTCCAGTGCTGCATTTAGTGAAATAGAATTGAGCGATCTTTTAAGTTGTTGCCATATTTCCGTAGTTTTTCCAAACAAATAAATGAATACACACATTTGTGGTTGCAGAGGTGTGCTGGCTTCTCAAATTTTATTGTCAATGTGCTATGAATAGTAATTATTCCATATAAAGTTTCTATATTCTAGGATCTGTGGCCACTGATATTATCCATAATTTATCCTTGATTGAAGGTTGAAAATTTAATATTATTTTAACACAGCCCACATGACTGCATGCAACGTTGTGCCGTTGCTAAAAGAAAATGATAAACACCAATAAATAAGTGTTTGGAACAAAGTGATTAAAAATAATGTATTGCATTTAGATTTACTTAGGTTTAACTATTGTGAATTACAGTGAAGTAATTCTTAATGAACAATGTAGAATTATTTATTTAAAAACATACTAAATATCAGAAATAATTTATACCACATAATAATATTAAAACTATTATATAGTCAGAACAAAGTAAGCAAGATTGTGTCGCTAAAGACTGCTTCCATCGAAAAGAATCAAACTCAAATAAATTATGTGTAAACATGTGTTTCCTCTAGTGCATAATACAGAAATATCTGATTTAGCTGTATACCCATCCTCTCAAAAAAAAAGAAACATGCATTTAACATATCCAATTGTAAATTGGAAAACGCTGACTTAAAGTCGTATTCCTGACAGCTTTAGTGGATATAAAGAATTTTTTAATTAGTCATAATTATGATACCATAATTATCACTTGCGATATTACCAGCAACTAAGGCTGTAAATAAGGTAAGATGCCTGCACTGAGAAAAATAGATAGTAACAATAGGGACAACTAACTTTAGGGTTGGTTGTATTATAATTATATTAGAGCGTACCATCTTCCTAATAAACAGTAATACATGGATGAATACTGGGTACTAGATAACGTATTGTTGTCCTTGAGTTAATATCATTCATTATATTTATAATACGTGGTAACATCTTTTTTTCTCCGTGTGAGAAGTTAAATTTACAATGAATAAATGTTGTAAAACTTGCTTATTTCAAGCAACACATTGAATATTGTTATAATACACGAAATAATTGAATCAACATTTCAAATTAGTTATATTCCTAGTATAATAAATATAAAAATACAACTTATTAAATAGCAATAATTGGTATAATATAAAGTGTATTAAAAAGGGTATTTCATCGGTTATTATACTATATATAACCCAGTATTAAACGTGTATTCAAGTATTTAAGCATTATAAACAATTATTCTACCTTTATGGTGCTGACATTCGACCGTTTATGACACGTCACAGAATTTTGTGTAGGACAGTTTGCGTTATAATAAGCATAACTGTATACATTGACAGAAAAATATTGATCTATATTATTTGCACCATCAACCATTTAATTAAACGGATGAAACAAAACAATGCAATATTTCTGGGAATGAAATAAAGCACAAATGTATGTGCTGTACATTTTTACGATTCCTATATAGGGGAATGTCAGTACCGTTAAAAATCAATGACTTTTATCTCTACGCCTGTGTGTTATTTGCCCTGTTAGAGGCAGACACGAATTTCCTTGATCTGGGTTGACAGACGAAGATATGCGGACCGTTTTTAAGTATTCATTTCTAAAGCTGAAATGGGTTCGGACGGCTGAGATATTTTTAATTCTTTTTATTCACTAAACATTCCAGAAGCTTTTGTAGCGATTCAGATTCCTTATACGTTATTGCAGAGATACTTGTGCTCGTAAAGATGTTATTGTAAATTACCAACACTACCTTTCTCTTGCCTAAAATATAAATGTTAAGAAATTCTGTAAAAGATTGAGCTACTGGAACGTAGATCGTTTAAATATATACTTTACACTCAATAACAAATATTAACAAAAAAAAAGGTCACATCGGCGTATCTCGTAACCATTGCATTTTGGCATAATACAGATTTTTCGCCGAATCAAATGATCCATGCATACTTTACCACAGGTGTCGCACTGAGAATTGGCGAAAGACACGCCCTCACGCGCATCTACGTCATCAGCTCGAGGAAACGGGCCGAGGGGTAGGAATAACTGCCGTACAGTACTGGAGATACATATTGCAATAAAAACTAAATTACGACTTTTGAACGAATCGCAAAGATAGTGGGGGTGGGCTATGTTCGCATGCGCGTGTTATAGAGTAGCATCCATATTTCTTGGGGTGTGTCTCACTCCATTGAGCACACTCTTTTGCTACTGCGCACTGGCCAGTTTATTTTGCGCAAGCTCTTTTATGAAGTTAGAACACCTCCGCTTTTGGCAAAAAAATGAGTGGAGTTGGTACAATACGCCAATGGATGTTGGTCCCTAGAAGTCTCAAGGTGTATTCCACAAGCTGAAACTTCGCCAAGCAAAAAGCAAACAATTCACTCATTCATGAAAATGAGGAAGCAGACACTTTTGCGAGAAAGGGTACTGCGAGGTAATTTCAGGGACTCGAACCTGCCAATGGTATATCACCTACTGTAGTTAAACGGCAAATTAGAAAGTGCTCCAACATTAATTGACAATTTCTTGTTTTTTTTTTTTTTTTTTTTTTTTGTTTTTGTATAGTCATTCCATTTTATAAATACATTCTATGCGCACTATTTCTACTTTAATACTGAAAACACCGAACAAAATGCACTTAAGCAAGTTTATATATGAATACCGGCAAAAATTGTTCAAAGACGCAGAAATAATCCACACTTATCCTCTTTAATATGCAGGAAGGTGAGGTATGTTTGTAGTGGGAGTAGAAAAACTATAAACGCTGCTCGTTAATAATGAAGGAAAAGATATAGAGACGTAGTGTAAGAACCATATTTCGATATGATTATGAAACAATGTACTTCTGATACTACATCATAAATTAATCAGGTACTTTTAGGATACCTTTTCTTGTAGAATTTTAAGCAGGTTTCAACCCCATTTCAGGCATTCGAGTCCAATAAAAGCCAACTAGATAAATTATATTCATTAGGTTACATTGTTTAAGCTTTCGGCAGTTTTCTACTAAAGTTTTCGCTACAGTATTTATTTAAACTTTGCTTCTGAAGTGATTTCAATTGCATAGCTTGTTATAAATTTCAGTGTATGAACAAGTCCAGTGACTGCAATATACTGCTTATAAATGAAACACAAATCCATTCAGCAATGTACTTACATATACATAGAACAATTAGGTTATACACACGGTTGTTACGGATATAATTAATGAGCCCCTGGGATAATTAATCAGTGTTTTCTAAATTATCCATAGGTTTATACTATGAATAATTCAGAAAACAGCAGTTAATTATTATATTTGTAATTGAATTTTATGTCGGTACATTATAACATTTTACGACAAAAATTTATTATTTTACCTGCATTTAATTAAAATATGTTGTTACTGTAATTACCAGTAGTTAAAATTACCCATACATAATCCATTACTGATGTTTAGCCAACAGTCAAACGAATAACTTCGAGCAGACAGTACTACGTACTATTTATTTAGCAACATAAGCGTTACGAACACAGCGAATTAACAACCAGTCCATCGAATACCTGAAACAATGTTCCGTGTAATTTACTTTGGCAGCAATTAACTAAAAGTTCCACAATTACAAGAATCCGCATGTCTGAGCGGCTACGCTGACACAATACATAGTTAATTATAGTTAAATCTTTCAGTCGAGTCGTCGGAAACTTCGGCGAGGATCCCCTTTAAACTGAGAACGTCTTTTAACAGTTTCCTAGTTTCCGACTAATGTGTGTAATACGTCAGGCCTTGGAAAAAAAGTGAAAATTCAAGTGATTTATTGTTACGTAAATGGGACAAAAACTTTTCCGCAAAAGATTTAGGGGAGAACGAAAGGACATTAAGAAAATCTGACTTGAAAAGCTGACAAAGTGTGAAGTTACGCCAACAATACGAAAAGGAAAAAAACTATTTAAATACAAAAATGATAGTTCAGGAGAAGAAAAGCATTAAATAAGTTCACAAGGATTACCTGATTTTTATTTACCGTGTGTACTCCACAAATCATTTATTTACAAAACAAATACAAGAGAACTAGGTACAGTAAAATATCGCTGGACCAAAATAATTACATACAGGATATGCATTTTCATTCTTTTTGTACAGCCATTTATTAAAATAATACTGAATATTACTACACTGATTTAATTATAATACCTGAAGATGGCTGCGTTCTAGGACGATACTAGACTCTGCTGGAAAGCTAAAAAGTTGGCCAATGCTAGATGTAGCTCCTCCTATATTTACCAATGAAGATATATTCCACAGATTCTGATGATCTAACATATTTATTTTGAGTATGCAACCCAAGAAAAGAAACATCTTAATAGTAAGTGAAAAAGATTAGAATTTCTTATTTAAAATTTTCAAAAGTCTATTCCTATAACCTAATGAACATATTACTGTCATATATCTCTATTGATATTCTTATTAAATCGAAATATTTGGAAATTTTTTTAATATGAGATTTCTTGAACTGAATCATACCAAATGGAATCCTCCAAAATGCACATCGGTAGAACTACTGATTTTCTCCATAATATTTCCTTAGTAATGTGTTAGTTTCATAGTCATAAACTGTATTATAAGCCCAATAGATTTAAATCCAAGTGGACATTTGATAATGCACATAATACGTTTACATATTTAATTAAAGAATAATAACGGCAAAGAATATCAAAGAGTTTAACATCTTAGAAAACATCGTCACAAAGAAGGTCTGCATTTCGTGCACCATGAAGAAGGGGGCTCTCAACAATATATTCGTTCTAGGTGTGCGTAGGTAAAAAGTGCTGGTTGCTATTGATGCAAGTCTAGGCACTGAAAACTAGTTTCGATCGAATAAGCTCAAATCTTGGTTGATTTTCAATATATTTCTTCATCCTTAATCGAATCAGTGTTTTTCGCGTTTTCACAACTGTGCGACCACGGTGTAAAACCACTGTTTTACACCGATAAACTAGAACTATTTCCATTAGGGATCCCAAGCATCTTTAAATGTTCCGACTATAGCGTTAACAAGTCTTTAAAATGTAAAACGACCTTTAAAAATTTGCACTACTTGATAGCGGATGACGAAAATATTCATATTTACAGCTTTCTTCTAAATTACTTTCGATAATTTGCTTTAATGTATTTAGACCAGGACTTTCGTGAAATATATTTCCAAATCTCTTCTCTCAATAACCGAACCGTTTCTACATCATGTATGGAACAGCGTCACTGACGAATAAAAGAACTGTATCGAAATTGTTCTGAACTACTCGATTTAAACTATGAGTAATAATTTCCGGATTAACTGTCTCCAAAACATTCAATTAGTTGGGACTGGTGGTGCTTTCTTTTCGGATTGGAGATGCCAATAACAACGTTTATAATGTAACATCTAGGATGATTTGTTGTTTCATCAGAAGAAAAACTCTATTCCAATTTTTTGAATTAGTGGTATAGGTATCTGTTAATACGCACAGTTAATAATCAGAATCTGTCTGATGCACCCAAGAATAACATTTGCTCTACAATTGATCCGACCATGCTAAAGTAACTATTTAAATTAAACGGTGATAGTTGAGCATAACTTGTTCATCATGGATTTAACATTAAATTATCTTAATTTTGGAGCTCTTGTTATACCCTCAGAGATAAAATTAATTCTGCACGGTTTCATTTGAAAAAAAAAGTGTTTGGCATTATCTCTTATTATTCTTGTCAAAAGTTTGAAAGTAAGTAATATCAAAAATAATCGACCGTTCTGGAGCTTTATGCTAATTTCTGCACATTATGTGATTGAAACTCACCTAACCTTTCTTATGAAAATATATAAAAATGTTATGTAAAATATAGATACTACTGTTATAGCTATGTTGTTGCCATAGTCACTTTAATTGACGAAATTTTAATGCAATTAGCCAACGCTAATTGCTTACCAATATTCATGCATGCAATGTCTCCTGTCAAAATTACAAAATAGCGCCGAAATTTCAGTAAGCTGAAGCTTAAACAAAATATTATCAATTCTAAAAATGTTTGAACCAAAGATTCCGTATCATTGGAGTTAGTGAACAGATACTCGCTAATTTGCATTGACGTTAGCCGTTGGAATCGACATAGTATGGCATCACAATTTTTATAACGGCTGGTCGTGTCGGCGACCAAGTTTGCAGTAATATAGCAAAACGTCGCCATATTGATCTCCTTAGATAAAATATGTTCTCACTAACAATAGCTGTATATCACAGATAAATTGTTATTTTATAATACGTAATTTAAATAGGTCTAGTGCCTGAAAATTAAACGCAAAAAGTAATGTCACTTCCCCTTTGGTACGGTATTTTTTGTGTTGATGCCGCCATAATAGTCTTTCCAGGACAGGACAAACACCAGAACATAAAAGGCAAGGTATGTGCGTAGGTGTTTTTCAGCCCTTTGTATCCCAAGTGGATCATTTCGTGTTTGATTTATTATTTTACGGCGTTGCGGCCACACACGCAAGTACATTATCCGTGAAATAAGTCGACTTACCAAGCGCCTGCTAGTCATTTGAGCAAGAATTAAAAGCTACATATTGTAAAATATGTGGCGTAAAAATTGAATCGTTAAATCATTTTACAGTGTTATCAAGTTTTTCTTTTGAAATAAATCAATAAAAAATTCGTGCTTGCCCGTTTTATGCAAAGGTATACAATAAAGTTGGATGATAATAAATCCAGAATAAAAAAAAAAAAAAACGCAAAAGTGATTTAAGTGGCAATTTTGCAACCTGAAAATATTATTTCAATATAATTGATACTGAAATGTGTCTTTTAAGGGGAGTGGGTAGCAAGTTTATCGTTATAGAAAATACGCTGCACATCTGCCCCATTTTCTCAAAAGCTATTAGTCCGATTTTATTAAGATTTTAATGTCTTAACCAACGTAGACTTAACATTTATGGGGGATTTATCTTTAATCTAGCATATTTTATTAAGAAGCAAATTAAGCAACAAGAAGAAATATTGTTTTTTTTCTCAACTTAAAATTTTTACTCAGTAAGTATTTAATAAAAAAAAAGCAGTCTATTATATATATATATATATATATTTGGACAAGGAGTCTTTGCCGTTGGGGTAAATGAGTGTATGGATGATTTCTTGGGTAGCGGCATTAACTTAAACAATTATTCTATTGTTTCTTTATTTTTGTTGCCAATATTTCGCATCAATCTGATGCTTCATCAGGGCTCAACTACAATATTTGTTATTAAATTAAATTAATAAGTATGTAAAATGTCTTACTTACAAACGTGTTGTTTGTTCCGTACGTATGTGGAATTTGTTCGTCTCTGTTTTTTGTAATGTGACAACTTTTTTAATGTGTATTTACTCGGTAATCTTAGCGTTTCGACATTTTAAATTTAAAAATTTTAAATTTTATTTTACAAATTAACGACAGTGTTACAAATTCACCTTGAGTGAGAAACGTAGATTCTTAAGTTGAAGATTTTTTCACATCTGTTTTCACGTTTGTAAGTAAGACATTTTACATACTTATTAATTTAATTTAATAACAAATATTGTAGTTGAGCCCTGATGAAGCATCAGATTGATGCGAAATATTGGCAACAAAAATAAAGAAACAATAGAATAATTGTTTAAGTTAATGCCGCTACCCAAGAAATCATCCATACACTCATATATATATATATATATATATATACATCCTTCAGTTATTGTGACGTCCTTTCAGCCAACCGCGTTTATTGCGTCCACCTTATAACGTAATATATATTGAAGTTTAATAATGGAATTGTAATAAGGTTTGTCAATACATAGTGCTATAGACTTCAATATTTTCCTTTCGTGCTCATAGTTAATTCCCCATTATAAAATCAATCTGGCGTCCTTTCAGGATTACGCTGATGCGACGTCCATGATATACATGGGTATGTTTTACCGTTTTATGGCAACCACGCAATATACTTGCTTTTACGATCCCGTTACAAGGAACTCCGCTATGTTGCCATATGCCGGGCGGTTCTGGGAGGTGGCTCGCCCCTATAATCTCTGAAGTATATAAGATAGAGAAACGAAATTTGAGAATTAAGTACATTTTTTGACATAGGCAATAAATTTTTGACTTTGATTTTCGATATTTTGATTCGGGATAACATTTTGGGAACGACTGTACCAAATTTGATATTTCTTGACATAAAAAGAATTCTTTTTTTAATTTTATTTTCTTTTCATCGAGAGTGCTTTGGAGTTCTTAAAATACTCAGGTGTTACTGCATAAACATGATAAGATCAAAGTTTTTCATTTTTACTGTATACACACTTTTTTACGCGCATTTCTACGTCCAAATTTAGTTTTTATGATTTAATTTAATTTTTTCAAATGGGAACAGGGTGGCTCATTAGATCATCACGAAAGAACATTGTACCTTCATTTTGATACCTTACATTAATATGCCGATCAAATGTTTATTAAGTATTTTTTGTGAAAACGCAAAATAATGCAATACACAATGATATCATATGTAGGTATGATTTACGAATGCAGGCATATTTAATAGGAAAAACAGAAGGTACTGCCCAAGAAAATTTACATTTAATGGAAGTAGGTAATTTTCAAGAATGTTTTGGATTTAATTGCTGGTCGTCAGGTATAATTGGCGAAAGAATTGTAGGTTCAGTAATTTTTGACGGCTCTCTTACCGGAGAGAGATACTTAAATTACGAAATTGACAACTTTTGGATGAAATGCCATTAGTTGAACGTGCTGGCCTATATTTCCAACAGGATGGTGCGCCAGCTCACAACTCTCTAATAGAGAGGCAGTATTTAGACGATAGGTTTTTTGAAAAATGTATAGGGACAAATGGACCTGTTAGATGGCCTGTTAGGTAAACAAATCGGAATACCACTTATTTTCTTTAAGCCCAATTAAAATATATCACAGGTCACCGGATCTAACTCCCTTAGACTTTTTTGCCTGGGGCACCATCAAGCACGAAGTATACGCAACCCCGTCAGCTAATCGCCAAGATTTAGAAAACAAAGTGAGAATGGCCATTAACAGAATGATTCGAGACCAGCTTAGAAAAGTGAGTAGAAAGTACAAGTTTGTGAAAATCCCGGTGGCGGCTATTTTGAACAAATTTAATAGCCTTAGCATTAAAATCTTTTTTGCTAATATGTGTTTATTTCTCGGTATAGTAATTTCTTTTTTGTTTTGATTCAACGTTTTGTAATAAAGAAATATTGATATTATTATGTATTATTACTAGTATTGCAATTTTTTAGATTCGTAAGACAGCTTATACCTACTAATCAGTACTTATAAAGTGTTTGCTACCTGTCATCTGTCGCTATTTGTATAGTATCAAAATGAAGGTACTCCAATGTCCTTTCGTGATGATCTAGTGAGCCACCCTGTGCCCATTTCAAAAAATTAAATTAAAACATAAAAACTAAATTTTGGACGTACACATGCGCGGAAAAAACTATGTATGTATACAGTAAAAACGAAAAACTTCATTCTTATCATGTTTATGCAGTAACACCTGAGCATTTTAAGAACTCCAAAACACTCTCGATGAAAAAAAAAATTCCCTTTATGTCAAGAAATATCAAATTTGGTGCAGTTGTACTCGAAATGTTATTCCGAATCAAAATATCGAAAAATATACAGGTAGTCCCACTTAAAAATCGAAAATCGAAGTCATTTTCGGTAAAACCGAAAAATGTTTAGGTAATATTTCTTACATACAACGTTTTCTAATTTTATCATTAACATATGTAATGAAGAAAATAGAAAGAAATTGTGACTCTTGGAGAACCTCAGTCTTCTCACCTAATTATTTATAAAATATTTAATCCGCCCCTTCCCAGTGTCGTAAAATAAGTAATTCAGTCATTAAAACATCAATTTTCCTCTCCGTCTATACAAGAAATTAATAGTTTGGATTTGGATCTAACCCCTCCCCGTGTTGTGAAAGATTTATCATAAAAAAAATTAAATTCGTTCTAGATACATCGCAATATTAAAGGCCGTAGTCGGTTTAAATATGGATTGCCGGTCCTAGGGGATTTCTAACTGAAAATTGGGACATAAAAAACATAGTTTTTTAGTCATTATTACTTTAATGTGTTATTGGTCCTTTCTATCCCGGGTTTGTTTTTACAAATTTGATACTCATTGAATACCTTTAATAAAATTTAAATTGATAATATGCTTTTGCACTGATTAAACATGAAAATTTAAATCTTAATAAAATGTACACTTACTGAAGAAGACATAAATATGTCGAAACGTATGTACAATTATGTAACAACCAGAACTCAATAATTATGAAAACGCATATACATATCTCCACCAAAAAAAAAAATCGTTTTATTTATCAAGCCTACAAATACTGAAAGATTCCTCTCAACAACTGCAATTGGGACATAGGTATATTTGACCCCCTTACAAATGGTCCACAGCCAAATTTTCAGCTTTTAATATTGAACGGCCTTCGAGTAAAACAAATGAAAACCATTTTTTCTTTGCAAATCTTTATCTCACGATTGGGTTGTCCAATCGGAACATAAAAAAGAAAATATGCAGTTTCTTTAGTAGCTACCAAAAAAAAAGCAAAATAATTCAGTCTCCGTCGACCACTCTCTCCATTTTTTTAATTTTTGTTTTTTATTTGTTTATACATGCTCAAGACTGTGGGTCGATTGCGCCAGATACTACGCTTTATTCTACTAAACTGTTTGATAACATGTTCGAATTTCATACGGTAGATGTACATACAGTTAATAAATACATCCACAGTATAAGTACAGCAGCAATGGGGTGTGACGGAATTACAATATACATGATAAAACTGTGCTGTCCCTTTATTTTACCGTATCTAACACATGTAATAAATGTATGTATATCGGAGGGAGTGATACCAACGGTTTGGAAACAGGCCCTGGTTAAACCCCTGCCAAAAGTAAACACCCCCAAAGAATTTGCGGACTTAAGACCCGTAAGTATCTTGCCAGCCCTATCCAAAGTTTTGGAAATGGCCCTTAAAGAACAACTAACCGATTATCTTAATCAAAACAATATTTTGCCTGATAATCAATCTGGGTTTCGTAGGGGCTTTAGTTGCACAACTGCGCTGGCTGCGGTCACTGATGATCTGCTGACAGCAGTGGATAATAATATGACTTCTGCAATTGTTTTGTTGGACTTCAGCAAGGCATTCGATACGGTGAACCATGAACTACTTACGCTAATATTAAAATACATAGGATTTGGTCCCCTGTCGCTTGCCTTGATGAAGGATTACTTGGGTGATCGTTGTCAGCGGGTGCGGCTGGAGCATGATGTAATCTCTAATCTAATAAATGTACCATCGGGTGTCCCTCAGGGCTCCATTCTCGCACCTACTCTTTTCTCAATTTACACAGCTTTTTTCATGAAAAGTATTACATTTTGCAAGGCTCATGCGTATGCGGACGATTTCCAGCTGTATCACTCTTTCCCTACCGAGTCGTGGCCCACGGCCGTGCGAGAGATAAATCTTGATATTCAAGCAATATACAACCTCTCTAAAAAGCATTGCCTTAAGCTCAATCCGACGAAATCATCGGTATTGCTGATCGGTAAAAGAAAGAATTGTGAAAATTTAAAAAATGTCTTTCGGATCAGGGTCGACCAGTCGGAGATACCTGTTAGGGATCGCGTTAAGAATTTAGGCCTATATCTCGACAACTCGTTTAGATATAAAGATCAAATAAACCAATATACAAAAAATGCATTCATACATCTCAAGCAAATTTATCCTCATCGACACTTCTTGTCCGTTCAGCTAAAGAAACAGTTATGTGAGCAACTCGTATTGGCGCAATTCAATTATTGTGTTCCAGTTTATCACTCGGCCTTGGACGTCGTCACCTCCGGTCGGATACAGCGAGTACAGAATTGTTGCATTAGACTGATATATGGTATAAGGAAGTTTGATTCTGTAACTCATAAGTTGGAGGAGCTTCACTGGTTGTCTATGAAAAATCGGAGAAAAGTGCAATCTCTGGTGTTTTTCCATAAAATAATTAAAAGCAGAACACCGCATTATCTTTACAATAAAATAACATTTCGGAAAGATTTGCATAGTTTAAATACGCGTCACAGATTATTAATCTCTGCACCAAAACATAGAACTTCTTTTTATGAGAGGAGCTTCTCCTACCATATATTTAAGTCGTACAATGGGCTCCCTCAGGAGTACTTTTCCCTGGAAACTTCAGCTTTTAAAAGAAAACTAGCTCAGTATACTTTTCAAAACCAGTGCTATGAACATCGTACACGATACATGTAGTTTAGATAACAGTATCGCCATGCTCAGGTAGTAATTTTCATTTATACTTTGTGTTAGGGCGCATCGCAGTAATCTAGATTAAGGTAGTTAAGCTTTAGAATGTAGGCACGAAATTGAATTCTTTTTTTTTCTTTTTTACAAGCAAGGTTGGGTGGCAGAGCAGGGACCTGCTTCACGCTGGTTACCTGAACCCCGCCTTGAGATTGTTGTAGAGGGATAGATCATTTCAATGTAATGTATATGCATTGTTATTTTGTGTTGTAGATCTTCTCTTAACATGCAATAAAGACATTTATTATTATTATTATTAAGTACACGTTTTGGTACCCACAATCACCAAAATTTATAATTTTTTTTCTAGACGATGCAAGTGGAACATCATAATGAAAAAAAAAACATTATAACAGACATTTTTGAATTCGAAAGATTCGCGCCTAAGTGAGGTGGGCGTGACCGAATCAAAGGTCTTCTTGCGCAGTGCATGATATTGTATTAGTCGTAAAACAAGATTCCATGAATTAATAACGTTTTTATGTACTTCAAAGTAAATAAATAGTTTTTCTGTTCTGTTTGTTTATATATATGTAGTGAGTAAAAGTAAGGTTAAAACATTCAATTTTTATTGGTTTTTTTGTTTGTGGAATATCTCTGTTGGGAAAACGCCAAAGGGGTTGTTATTTGTTAAATTTCTAATAATCCAGTTAATATAACCATTTAATTTCGTGAGTTAACAAATTTACTGTGTGATAAAGAATTTTAGAAGTAAATTTTATTAATTTATCTGCTAAGTATATGAAATATGTATGTTATTGTTATGTTTAACTATATCCACAACGCAAACTTTATAAATTATAGGAGTGAACCTATAGAAACTAAAAGATGGAGTTGTGTAACTAAACTAAAAAACTAAAAAAAAATTCAGCTCGTGATCGTCGGAAACTGAATTATTTTTCTTTATGATGGAAAACTACCTTTTCTTATTTGAATAAATTGTATCTATACTTTGTAAGAATATCGATGGCATCATGTAAAAATGTGCTACGCGATTATTCTAAAAGTTTTACGGTCACGTATAAAACGCTTTTAATATCAATATTGTAATTCAAATACACTCAAATCTCAGAATAGGAAAAAAGTTACGACCTAAATGACTTTTAGAGGATTTCTACCGTATAAGCCCATAAATACTTCATAATTACTAGTAAAGAGCTTTAACATCGATTGTTTGGTTTTGTTCATCTACATTTGAGCCGTTAGTTGTTTCCCATTTTGGTAAAAAAATAAGCGGCTCTTCGAGACTGAGGCTTAATAATTTTATTGTTCTTGTTTGCATCGCTAATTTAATCTTTAGCTTTGATTTTTTCAATAAAAACACTAGAATTATACTATACTGGCAGCACAATTAAACGTGTAACAAACCAGATCTAATTAGACTAAAATGGCGCGAAACTGATTATGTTCCACGTGTTTTATTTTAAATTTAACGAATCTACTAGGACAAAAACGACATCTGGGCACCTGTACTTGTAGCACAGCTTAATCCAATATTTATTTCTCTAGTTGCTGTTTATGTTTTAAGTATCCTAAAAAATTATTGTTGTTTTCAAAAGGTTAATGTAGTTAAAATATACACGCAACAACGTAAAGTCCGTTCTGTCAGTATTTATTTCTCTTTCATTGCTTTTGCCTTGAGCCTGTTGTGATTTTTGTAATAGACCACGAGAGGGTGTATAACGGCATTGTTAATATTATAATTTTACTAATTAAGCCCTCAATTCAAGAGATAGAATAGAAATAGAATCCAAGTATCTTATTTACGTTATCCGGAGATTAAAATTTACATGTAAACTACTTAAAAAATGTCAAACCAATCAAATTAAGAACAGCAAGTAGTTAGTAGCGTGCGCAAACTTTGTGAGATTTGGCACTATGTGTTCTTTTGGATTTTTGTTATAGTTTCTTATTATAAAATAGGTCCTTTAATCAACGATTTTTCATAAAGTATTCCAATAAGACAATTTTCCATATTCCCGTTTAATTGAATTTGAATTAAGATGGTTTTACTTTTTTTTTTTATATATGTAATTTATGAATCCAAAATTTTTATGATTATAATTCAAATTATGTTTACCAATTCCCGGTGTTTTGTTAAAACAATTATTCTTTTAAATAAAATATTTTTTAAATTATTTTTCTCCAAGACCAGCACAATCACAAATTAAGCATTTTGCGAACTGTGAATTTTCCTTACGGATCGGCTAGTGTACAAATAGCACAAGTCAGAAATGAATACAACTACCTAGTAACAGCACAACGGCGAATGATTGGCTGCGATTAAACATGCGAGGTTGCCACAGATACAGGACGTTGTTTACGCGAAACAGTGAAATATTTTTTTTAAGGTCGGACGTCGAATACTCGGAAGAATGGTACAATCCGTATATCAGACGTATAGTAGGTAAATTCCGCAGCGCCGCGGTATGGTGTTTGCCCGAACTAATTTATACGAATAACTTTGATCTGACCATCAAAAGGACGTCCAACTGATATTTGTTTTACGAGATGTAAGCGGTCAATGCTATCATATTAGCATGGAACAGTTTTGTGGCGTCCGTATACGGACGCGACATGCTGGTGGACGCCACATCCAATGCACTTGAGACAATATGTGGACGTCCCATTGTCGGTAGGTTAAATATATATATATATATATTGCTACGAAACTTGTAGATATTTTATTTAAATTTTATTAAATTGATTTTAAATTAACTCAACACTGTTTTATTAACATTCAGACATGCAGCGTCCTCTATTTAAGATAAAAAGACTCCACAGATAAGCTATGCATCAATACCTAGATGCCACTATAGCACACAAGTGAATGAATACCTTCCCCTCTCCCTGTTTTGAGCACACCGCATATATACCGGGTGTCCAGCCTAAGATGCAACGGTCCCTAGCCGATTTATTATTGTCTTTTCGAAAAAATGTTTCAATTAAATGTTGTCTGGAATCATATTCTACACATGCTAAAATTAGTTGCAGAAATGGCGCACTTCCGGTTGTACCGGAAGTAGATACTAACTTTATTATTTTAAATAGAATACCCTGTATATTATTGCACTTTTGGATTCCTTGTTAAATTTAAATAACAATACGTTAGAGATACATTGGGGCTAAGTTGTACCGTTTCCGAATTACATGACGTTTTTCGAAAAAAATGACATTTGCAGTGTCTTCGGTGTTTGGAAATATCTCGGAAAATACGAAAGTTAGAAAGATGCGGTTTTCGGTTTTCGCTTAACCATGAAACAGCGCACGGCTTTTATTTTAAAATTGTTGCGTTTAAATTACAGCGTTATTAAATAGGGATCTGTAATTTTCGAACTCTAAAATCATGGCTAACTTGATTTTTTTAAATTGAACGGTATAGCAATTTTTACATAAATGGACGTACAATTTAATTTTCTTTCGATTTTATATGGGTATCATTGTGTCTATCTCCAACGGTTTTGGAGATATTCGCAATTTTTCAGTTTCTCACGATAGATATGTATTGCGAAGCGCCGCCGCCGGTCACCTTCTCGCATTTCACCAGGCTTGGGACTGGAAACAATAATACTGGCATGCTTAGAAAGTTGTCAACAGAACAAAATAGGACCACTAGAAACAAGCAAACATAGCAAAGATAAAAGAAAACATAACATTACTGGAATATCAATAAATCAGCACAACTACATTACTCTATCCAAAGTATGGCGTACGTACACTTCGAGCGTCTTGCTCGCAACAGGCTACACTTTAAACGCTAGTGTTGTCATTGTACAGAGAATTTGTACAACACTATTATATTAAATGTTCAAAATGCTGTCCTTTTTCGGCACTACATAATCGAAATCGCTCTTGCAAACACTTTTGAGCATTTCTGAGTATTTTTGGTGTGACTTCTTGAAACGCTCTTAAAATACGATGGCGCATATCATCAGGGTTTGTTGGTGGCGTCTCATAAACCTTATTTTTAATTAAACCCCATGAGAAGAAATCGCAGCTTGCAACTGATTTTCATCCGTAAGTACGTAGTTATTGAAGTTCCGTTTTGTACGTGCTACGAATCCAGTACTTACAAAACTACCCAGTAGCGACTGAAATGCCCTCCTATCTGGATGTTTTCTACATGGGTATAATACTTTGTGTAAACTCTTGACGCTAACAAAGCGTTTCTGTAACATTCATCGAGAACGAAAACCATATCTACTAATTCTTCTTGAGTAAGCGACATCTTTAATTATTATGTTACCAAACAGTACTCTGAATGTCAGTTCTGACACTTGGAACACTAATAACGGCAAGATACCTAGTGCGTTTTCAAGCTTGCGTTGACTTTAAAGATGCCGCTTTAAACATCTCAAGTATCTTTTAGACCATTTTCTTTGTTTCAAATGGTCCTATTGTGTTCTATTGGCCATTTTCTAAGCATGCCAGTACTATATTGCTGCCAGTCCCAAGCCTGGTGAAATGCGAAGGGAAGGTGGCCGATGGCGGCGCTTCGCAATACGTATCTATCGTGAGAAACTGAAAAATTGCGAATATCTCCAAAACCGTTGGAGATAGACACAATGATACCCATATAAAATCGAAAGAAAATTAAATTTTACGTCCATTTATGTAAAAATTGCTATACCGTTCAATTTAAAAAAATCAAGTTAGCCATGATTTTAGAGTTCGAAAATTACAGATCCCTATTTAATAACGCTGTAATTTAAACGCAACAATTTTAAAATAAAAGCCGTGCGCTGTTTCATGGTTAAGCGAAAACCGAAAACCGCATCTTTCTAACTTTCGTATTTTCCGAGATATTTCCAAACACCGAAGACACTGCAAATATCATTTTTTTCGAAAAACGTCATGTAATTCGGAAACGGTACAACCTAGACCCAATGTATCCCTAACGTATTGTTATTTAAATTTAACAAGGAATCCAAAAGTGCAATAATGTACAGGGTGTTCCATTTAAAATAATAAAGTTAGTAGTTACTTCCGGTACAACCGGAAGTCCGCCATTACTGAAACTAATTTTAGCATATGTAGAATGTCATTCGAGGCAACATTTATTTGAAAATTTTTTTCAAAAAGGCGGTAATAACTTGGCTAGGAGCCGTTGCATCTTAGGTTGGACACCCGGTATATACCAATCGTGTGATTATTACTATACTATATATTCTTCAGTAACTCCTGGGGCGTGGGGGGGTGTAGTACTCTAGACAACCTATGATTATCACCTTAAGTTGACTTGTTATAATCCTTGTTTCTTTAATAAGTGCTATTTTAGTTATTTAGTTGTGATGTTATAATAATAATAATAATAATAATAATAATAATGTTTATTTCCCAAAAAAAAGAAGTATAAAACTTATGGGATACAGTCCGAAAAAAGAGAAAAAAAGTAAATAAATATACAATACTTAAAGTAAAACTAAAAATAAAATTAAATTAACTTACTAACAATGTATTATTGAAGAATTCTTCCAGGTTATAGTATGGTCGACTGAGTTAAAAAACTATTTACTCAGTTGTGATGTTATTATGTTATAGTGAATAAAAACAAATTTTTATACATAACTTTGTTTATTTCGAGTTAATAAAAAAATGATGAACAAATTAAGATGAATAATTCTCTCTCTCAGGGTAAGTAAGTAAGTTCAAATACTATTTAAATTATACAAAAATAAGATTCCTTGAATCTTAATCCAAACTAATCTCAATATATCTTGTTTAAATATCAATATTGAATTCAAATCTCCCGCTAACCTCCCGTCATACAATCGCGTATTGTCAAAAACCTTACTACAACAGCAAACGTTTGTTTAACATCAAAACTCCCTAAAAATCACTGTTATCAAATCATTCTAACCTCAGAATTTAATTACGTTCTGAACGCCGGTTATAAGTTCGAAAGATGAATAAACGCTTACTTTTAAGTACGATAAATAGCTCCTTTATATTCCAAATACTGATTCCAGTTCTGCAACAATCTTTTCAGCTCCAAATCTGCGTTATCAATGTCTCAGCTACGAAATTTGTATCTAAGCCCCTCGATTATGGCTCCAGGAATAGAAAATACGTCCCCCAATTCTTCGAAATTAATGGATTACCATCATTTTTGCACAGAACACACAACATTTCATCCTTGGCAAGTAAATCTTTAGTTAAATGACTCTTATAATTATTTAAATTTTGAAATTTCTAGATGTTTTTGAAAATACAACCAACTCAGGAAAATATCGGAAAAGAAGTCCTCCACAATTGTTTTTAAACAACATTCATATCTCCTAGGCGTTATAGATCCCATTAACGATGAAAGAAAATCGTTTCCAACGATACGACACCTTAAGTGAACCTACGTTCGTACAATCAGCCAAGGAACTTTATACCTAAAAATCCATGGAAACGTGCCCTTTTAAAATTATATGCGATATAGTGAGTGTTTAGTTTGAATTTTTACAATTTGTTTACAAAGTAGTTAAATACATAGATCAGAATACATTTTATTTCAATAACAAACGTTTGATGTTGTTGAGGTTAGGTAGGTTAGGTAATTTGATATCATAGCAATATGTATACAGGATTCACAGTACTGATGTATGTCCTTAATAAATTCTGTGTTGATTGATTTCTTCGATTTCGAGAAATCAAAAAAAGCAATTTTTTAGAAGAGGCAAACTTTCTTTCTAACTCTAAATGATAAACTACCTAACTCTCTCCTATTGTTTAAAATTACAGGAAGTACAGTCTGTTTCGCAAACCTTTCGTATTATTGTCTTGTTCTCGTCTATTTGACTTCGTTCTTCTGTTTGTTTCACTTAAGGCTTAATATTAAAGCAATACAGTCAAATAAATATTTAAAATCTAAGAAATTATCTTTTCAAATAGCTGCTTCCTTAGTACATAATATATTGGTTTGAAACAGATGTGCTCAATAAAATTCCATTAGTATAGATTTGTCACTGTTTTTCGCGAGGTCTTGGAGTATATACACAGTTTTTTTTTAAAAAGAAACAGAAGGTGAAAATAAATAAGGAAAACATCTGAGTCTTTTTGCTCAGTGCACATACCTGACCCTTGTTCCTCCGAGCAAATACACAGGCTATTTCATCGGAACAAACACACCTGGACTTTCTTCAAAGACGCAATCAAGAGAATTCAGTTCTGTTTCTTTTTTTTTTGGTGTAAGTATTTAAAATCTAAAGAAGGGGGATATGACCATATCAAATATTTTCAACTAAGTTGATTATGAATGAGATTTCATTTCCCCCTGCTTACTTTTCATAAATCAGTGATGGACAAACATAATAACAGGTTTTGAAAACTTTGTAAATAAGAGATTATATAATGAGAGCAAATGAACAGATTTATTATGGGTATCCAAACAGAGTGAAGGAGACTCCAATTGCTCGAGGAATGCGATCAGTTCTCTAAGGCGGAATCTTATTAACCGAAAAGTTGGGAAGGCTCCCATTTTGAGATAATCGATAGTCGAACCGAACTAAAAACAGAAGAAGTAATAAAAGCATGGAGAAATTTCTTAATTCGATATTCTCTCCCTGACAGAAAAAGTTAGTGTGCCCACGATACAAGGTAAGAAGTTTATTGAACACGCTAAACCAGGCAGCGCTCTCCAAGCTTCCGCAAAACCTATACTTAAAGTGGAAAGGAGATGAACCGGATGCCGGTGACGCATGACAAGAAATCCCTTTCAGTGTAATTTATTTTGTGACACCTTTGGGCCGAAGTTCAGCGTCAGCTCATCAAATATGTTTACGTAAAGTGAAGATAAAACATTTAAATATAAAATTTATGTTCAAATTGACGTCCATCGGAACTATTAGCCTCCGCACTGTCAGTTGGTATTAAATTTAAAAACCGAGTGGCGCTGTAGGCGCCACATTACTCATGCATAAGCAGCTTTGGGATTCGAACGAGTACTGTCTGCCATAAATAAAGGTACGCAAGCAAATATATGTATCTACATATGTGACACGTTATAAAAAAGTAATAGTTGGTCAAACGTTTTTATCTGCAAGGTATATTCTAAACGCATAGAGGCAACATCACAAATTTATTCCTATACATTTCATTTAATAACTATTCGCCAGTGTTTACGTGGCAATATTAAGTCACAATACTAATTATTATTAAATAATTGGTTATTGTGCGTCAAAATTCATGTGGCTACCATACAGGGTCATTATAAGCCAGAGGTATATCGAAATTCGTTCAAATTTCCAATATGTTAAACGCATAAGTGTATATTGTAGAGTATCGGCCATTCATTTCGACTTGGTGCATGCATACTTAAATGGCCCAGCTATAAAAAGAAACATAGATTTACTGTAATAATACATCGGGAATTTAATGTATGTAAATTACCCCGTTACCTTGCAATTCTTGGCGTCATTACATTTAAAATACTACCAGCGAAAACGAGACGGTGCAAAAATAGGGCACATGAAATATACGGCGCAGCAATAAATGCTTGTTCTCCTTGTCTACTTTGGCAAAATCGAATTAAGTTTACTATTGCTCGTAAATGCAACTTTGAAAGTATTGCCTAGCATATATGGGAAAACGGTAATTGTACTGCTGTGTTAAACTATTTATGTAAGAAATTGTAGTAGTATGGCTGCTTAGTTACACGTGTTTTATAGGTAAGTGATACATATATGCAAAATTCATTTAACTATTTCTATTTGTTAACGGTTGCTAAACTAACAACAAATCAATATTTTATGCTTGATTGATTTTAAACTTTATACGAAAACTTGAGCTTTTTATAAAGGGTGCAGAATTTAATTTGTGAATAAAATACATAAGTTATTTGAAATTTTGAAATATTTTCAATTTCAACTTAACAACATACAATGCGGTTACGTTTGGAAAGAATGTCAAATGTGAAACTTTGTTGCCAAACTCTTACAACACACAAAAATGTTAATTATATTTTCGCATATATCCGGATTGATTTCCACACTAATGCGCTTCACTTTGGTTCTTTAATCATTCTGGGATTATATATATTAATTATCCAAATGTACTGATTTGTTTTGAAGAAAGATGGCGTCCAATGTCACAATATAAACCATTAAATGAACAAAGGGACCGCCAGAAAGTGAAACTTCTGATTGGTAGTCTATTGTGTGATATTACTACAAGCAAATATCTGACAAGATGTTGTCATGTTGAAATTGATAGGGGATGGTCGAAAAATGTCAAAGTTTTTCTTGTCTTAAAAAATTTTACATTCCATTCTAGTGATTGATAGTTCTTAAAAAGATTTTACAAAAAAGAAACACTGTACCCTAGCTGTCGACTGCTGGTCGGCCAGTGTTTGAAATAATCTTTTCTTGTTCTATTGCATATGGAACTATGATTAGCATGTTCTTCATAATATTTTTGTATTGTTAGAGCCGCGATTTTAGTCAATTAGAGTCAATATGTGTAGGTATTTCAACCAAAATCAAGTACAATATCGGCGGAGTACGACTTAACAAAATACTAATATCCAAAAGGAACTAGAGCATAAAAAGCCATAGTAATTAAAATATGTTACTACAGCTTACGCAAATTAAACTGGCGGATGCGTGATAGCGAGAGTGCGTGCTCAATGGAATGAGACACCCGAATAAATATTGGGAAATGTTATAATTCGCTGGTGAGAACATAAGTGCTTCCACTATATTCGCTATTCGTTCAAAAATTATAATTAAGTTTTTGTTGTAATTCGTATCTGCAATACCGTACAATTAGGTAATTCAGGATACCACAAGGCAGAAGTCTCTATACATTAGGGGCATCTATGATCTTTTGTGTAACCTGGCAAACCCTGTTCTATAGTAAAAATTGTGTTAGATCGAAAAATATCTCTGCAGTTAGCATGATGAATGGACTTAACAAATATAACGACAAAGGACCTACTAAACCATTAGTAAATTTCTTAAGTGACGTCACGTATATGAAAACTGGGCAACGGCCATGTGTGTTTTGCTTGTAAATGCACATGAAGATAGAAGTTTTTAAGTGAGGCGTTCATCATCAAGCCCTAAGATCATGATTATTACTATTGTATGTGAATATGTTTGCATGTGTATTGTTCGTTGAAAAGCCTGATTTAATTTGTCAATGGTGTCATTTATTTTACGGGCTTAGGATTGGATATAAACATTTAACAGCACACTAACCTATGATGCTACGGAACATAAACTCCCAAATAGCAATTTCCTTCGATATTTGAATGTAATCCGCAGTAGGGAGCATAGGTCCAGAGGAACAGATCATTGTGAATAATGCATGTTTTTGAGAATAATGATAATGGTTACATACATAGAGAAGCACCTTGTAATACGTGGTCAACACAGGTGTATAACTAATATCGATATCTATCTATTAACAGTGGCCATTCACCCATAAATGCATCTCTCCCACATTCATTATATCATAAGCTTTAATTTCAGCAAGGAGAACTCGCACATTAATACACGTTTTAGATATAATGCACAAATAACAAGACAAAGTGTTTATTATTCACTAAAAGCACATTGTATCTTGAATAAGCTGTTTATTGATCGAAGTTCAATAGCCTTGGAAAGTTAGTTAGTTCATCTCATCCAGAACAGCAGAAACGTAATTGACAGTAAATTCAATATTAGTTACAGTTGAAGCACATCAAAGGGAAATCTAGGTTTCTTGTATCCAACAATAGTTGTTAGCATTTAGATGCTCTTAATCCAGCTCGGATAAGGTGTAATACAAGATCTCTCATGTTGATATGAAGCCTGAGAGTGGAAGCGAATGCGGTAGTTAACAAGATTGTAATAGTATTATCTGGTCCATTTACAGTAGAACTATCTCCGGCATTATTTAGCTTGTTGCCTGAATATCTCGGTCGTTTCCAGTACAAATGGTTGCCTTGTTTCGCACGCAGAATTTTACTACATTTGCGTATTCCCATGTAATAATTACCAAGTAATTACAAACATTTAGCACAGAAATATTTAATAAAACATACTTATTTCATTAAGTTAATAATAATTTCGGAATAATATTTACGCATATTACCAGATAAATTTTCCCCAGTTTTACAGCCGAGCAATAAAACCCTAAGATGATAAGGAATAAAATCGGTTTATTTCCTCGTAAACTAAACGTGCATCCTCTAGTGAAAATAAGAAATTAAAAACGTCAAAGCAGGAGGGAAGAAGATCTGAAATAATTGTTATTAATTTAATCAGTATCTCAGAGTAGGATATAATATCTGCTTTATGATATTATTATAGCATCTCTCATGTAGCAGCTTTAGTTACCTCGACCTTCAACGTTATTAAATATATATAATGCTCTGTATATATCCAAGAAAATTCTCTCCCGGTGATTTAGCGGAAATTAATTTAACATAAAAAATTATATGGGCACCAGCAGACCTAAGTGGTAATTTAGGGTAGAAAGGTTCACCTCGGCATACCGGTGAGTTCCATCTGCAACGACCTATAGGTAAGAGATCTAATATGCATTTTTAATCTATTCATCTTGGAAGTTTGAAAACTTGACGGTGAAACTTTGCCCATTCGCATTGGGCATTGCGCGACGTGAGCAAAGCAAAAAAAAATCAATTTAGTGTAGGATAAGAATTGTAGGTACCTACTTCTACCGAACTTCTCTGTAATACCAAAAGTTTTCCCTCGTTGTTAATTTGATTATGCAAAATAAATAATGATACCAACATTCGAACGTTTAGTGTTCCTTCAGAATTGCACGAAAAATTATTAGGGCAACAGCCTCGATAATATTTAAACACAATTTAGCATTGGAACACTGCCTATGATATACTTTTTTCAAAGCGAATTCTATAAACTTACGTCCAAGTAAGAAGCATCTATTATAGTTGATATTGCCACAAATGCATTATTTTTAGTATTGTACAAATAGAAATTGCCTTATTACATTTTATAACAATAATAAACATTTCCATTTTATTATCTCTTTATTTAGTATTATAGCTTTTACCAGAACTAACTGTAGCATACTACAAATTACTGCATATTTTAATCTTACTAGCAAATTTTATAAAGTAATACCATTTCGTTGTGAACTTTGATAAAAATTAGGTTAAAGCAACTATGGTATGGTTGAATATTCTTTTACAATTGGTAGTACCCATCTAGATAAACTATTTTTTTGGTGAGCATGTTAGAAATATCGCTGCTAACTGCATTGAAAATAGCCATTTGCAAATCTAATTTAGTGCATTGAAGTCAAACTACGATCGATACATCTACCCAGATGTTTTAAATGGAGTTTTTTTACGATGACCATGAAGTTTATTCCAGTTGTATTTACCATGGATATTTTTTCCCTAGCATTGATGATGCGTTGGATTACAACGCGAAATGTATATCTGCTTTAAATAAAATAAAGACAGTTTTACGAAGGATTCAAAATGGAAGCGTATTAGTTTTGTTTTATTTGCTAATCACACTTCGTAAGTTCGCCCATATTTGATATTCAACTTATATTTATCTTCTAATCTTCGTTCTACCCTTACACCTGAAATTGGTCAAATGACGTGGTCACTGTTAACCTAAACTTTCATAAGTATTCAAAATACATGTATAATATCACTGAGAAATATGTAGTTACCTCTGTATATATTTAAATCTTTAATTATTCCTCGTCCTGAGTTTACATTATTAGCAGACATGCAATACATTATGCAATTAAAAACTCATTAAACCTTAAAGTAGCAGCCATTCATAATATTTTTTTAGAAACAAAGAAAATCCGTAAAGTTGTATTTACTTGCACTTCCAATTATAGATATTGTCAAAAGGATTTGATGCTTAAATAACATGAGTGTCTTTCAACTATGAGAATCGTAAAATGTTTAGTTATCCTATGAGTAGCTTAATAAAGTCGAATGTATTTTCTTTTACAGCTTAGGAGTTTCAAATAACAATATACTAAGCATAAAGCAAAATGTAAATATTTATACAAAATAGATCAAAAAGTTTCACTTTTGACGTTGAAAAATATCACTTAAGACTCAATTAAGAGAATATGTGATATAGTTAACTAAGAGAAAATAGGACAAAGAGCTACGAACATTTCGCTCTGCACGGCAGATAATTTTATGAAACTACGGAATAAATAAAATATTAAAACGTTATTTATTTTATTAAAAACAAATTGGAGTTAATGGAGCAAATATAGTGATCTTTATAAGTTTGAGTTTTCGTTTATTAAATAAATAAATAAAAAAGAAACACCAAAATAACCAGAAAACAAAAAAAAATTCATCGTATCTGCTACACACGTGTGTTTCTTTGAATAAACAACAAGAGCCTAATAGTAATTAAACTAGAAAGTCGGGCTCGTTCACCCGGCCTATTAATTAGTCGTTTGATGACCGCTTACGCCCCAACTCAGCAGAAAGCAGAAAGTCTGCGCTCCACCTGGAACGCACCGCTTACGCCCCAAGACAGTGGACCGGCTAAACCACACCGCTCTCCACTAACCCCCGCCTACACCTATCATTGGTTTGGGATCGTCGGTACACCCTGTATATTCTTTGATTTAAATATTCCAACCGCATTTGCTCGTTTTTAAATACACTTGTCGGTTTCAAATAGTTTAACTGACGTATTTGCACTTTGCACATAGTTCCAGTTATGAGTTGAAATCGGATAAATCAATTGAAAGCTGTTACAAGTGGAGTTGTGAAGCCCTCTTTTCGACACACAATATATTCCTTTAAGTTTTCTTCCCGTAAACAAGATAAAAATTGAGAAGTATCGCATATTTGTCATTGGCAAGCGATATTTACCATACCGTAAAAAATACCATGTATATACTGGCGATGAAAATGTATAAAATCCGTTGGTGTTTTTTTTCAATCCCGAGTGACATTTTTGGTTGTCTATAATAATCGGCTCATGAATAATAAAAATATGCCACTTTCGTATTTTTATTACTCGCAAGCGATATCTTTCGTAATTTGTGGGGTTAAAAAGGGTTTAATTTTAGATGTGTAGATAAATACAAAGTTGACAAACGAACTCCAAATGAGTAAAATCATTACCTTTTCCCGGCGATTTTTTAAATGCGGTATAACAAAAAAAAATAGCTTTTACTTCTTGAATAAACAGTAAATAAAAAAAAAACGTAAAAAATAGCAGAATTTTTAAATAAAATATGTCTATTAGGAATACATAATTGCAGAACAAAACTTTCTTGTGGCCTTTTCTTTCACCGGCGGCCGCCAGCATACATTTAATTTAGCAACAAAATCAAAGTTTCAAGAGAAAGGTTTCTTTTTTTACCTAAGCGAATAAGAAATCGGTATTTTGTTACGCGTTTGCTTCTACTTGCGATCAGCTCCGAGTTCTGCGAAACTAAACTTCCGTGCAACTTATGACGTATAAAATATTAAAGAGAGTTTCTGAGTTTCACAGACGCGAAATTTTCCTTAGAATATGGTGTATCTTGTAAATCTCATTACATCATTACTAAAGTCGAGGTTGTTCGTTGCGAAAATGGATTCGCTTCAAAATTAACAATATCCTAGTAGGAAGAAGCTATTGATTCAATTTTTTCTTAATTTCTACGAAGATTTTTATCTGGAGTTATACTTTTCGTAGGTCAACTTTATGACCTCTGTCGGGTTAGCGAAGAAATAAAAGCAATAGAGATTGGAATCCTAATATCGTTGGCACAACTACACGGCAGTAGTCTTCACGCAACAGTAAGACACAGAAAGCGACATCTGAATCAAATTACAAGAGACGTGCACGCACAAAAAGGAACACAAGGAAGGGCGGAAAATAGAGTCCAAACAAAATAAACACAGCAAACCGAGAAGACACAGCATAGGAGGCGCAAAAATCAATAGGATACCGTGCAAATTACTGCCTGGTCTTGACGATCATGAAGACCAACGGCAATATTGTTGGTCAGTGAGGGTAGAATAAGACGGACCAGGCGGTGGCTGTAGATAGGAGTTGCCGAATAAATGGTGGCCGAGACGAAGCCCGACATCCGTTTTTTGCAACCAATTACACCGTTAAGCTTGAAGCTGTCACCTCTGCGTCCACATTGCAGGGAGCTGTTAAAAGAAGGGAAAATGGGCGGAGGCGCCGGTAATGTGAGGTGGGAAACGAGGTGGTCTGTGCGGGTGAAAAGCTGTGTCGAATGTTCCTCTCGGACGGTGTGACGTCACAAACACCAGATAAGCCGGTGATTAATGACAGTTATGTTACTCTTACAGGATTACATTTTTTCAGATCTTTAACTTTTCGACCCTTGAACTTTTTTTTGATTGTATAGTTTGAGTCCTCTGTCATGTGCGGCGTCCCTGCGCTGAGCGCGCCCATTAAATTAATTTATATTCGCTAAATTCTGCTCGGCCTCGGCCGTGCGGTGTACAAGTTCTGCACGTCGCTCGTGGTTTTCATCGATTTTTCTTGCTCCTGTAGTTGTAATTAACGTACTAATCGATTTATTATTTATTATAGCGAACCAATTTATCATTATCGTCCAATCTTCTTTTGTGTGAATGAAACAAAACAATGTAACAGCCGCCGTTTTGTAACACGTTATTAGCAATTAACATCATTAAATTTGGCTGTAATAAGAAACTACGCCCGCTTTCCGATGGAAAACCCACCCGCTGGCGTGCAAAGAGATATTAGTTTTACGGCTAATTTAGAATGACGGTCACAGCTTAACCACAATGGGAATAGAAACTTTACAGGCAAACGATCCAGTAACAAGTTGTTCACTTTAATCCGCCCAGCTAAAAACAATCACTTCAAAGTACACCTACTAGTCTTACGTGACCACAACACCGAACTAAACAACCAAGCAAGCAATCAATATTCTGCTGTACGCTGACACGCACCTAAATCCTTTTCACATACACTACAATGAATTTGACCCGCTTTGCTGTGGTAGAGGTCATCTGGTATAAGATAACAAAATCGCTCTTGAATTTCATTTTACTTGGGAAACTATAAAGAAATTAGAAAAACTCTTATTAACAAAGTAAAATCAACAGTTTCAGCTTCAACAGTTTAACCTTCAAAGAAATCCATTAATTTAGGGCAACCTTTATCATTAAGTTAAAAATAGAAGTTAAAATGGGTAGGTAATATGAAAGTATTGAAAAATGCAAAAAATTTTTAATCTGTTAAAAGCAATGATGAAGGAATCATATGCAAACGAAAATAATTTAAAACGATTCGAAATTATTCGGAGTTAGACTTTGAGTTTATGCGCAGGAAATATGAAATCCACACCGCTTGCAGTACTACCAATGGAAACGTAAGAACCCCTTTTATATACAAAGAAAAAAATCTAACTATTAAACATATAGGATGTTTCTTGATGCAACAGACAAACTTACATAATCTGTTCCAGAAGCGATTACTTATTCTTTACGCTATTAAGGTGTCGATAAAATGTGCGTGAATAAGAATTAACTAAGTAATCTAGATAAAATTACAAATTGTTAATAAGTAATAACAGTTAAAGTAATCAGTAGTCAGCAAGCCATGCCCAAAACGTGCAGCAACACGAAATACGCCCACATGGTGTGTGTTTGTAGATAATGCAATAGAAACTGATGTGCTGCAGCAAAAGAATACCGTCTTTCAGTGTTTCACGCAGACATAATCTTGTCCAACTTCACACGGCAAAAGAGAATTTCATTTTTATTGGCAAACTAATGTTGCCCTAAACGAAGTTCAACAAAATCCATTTGCAAGTATACCCAAAATCTCTACCACAACGGCTGATCGTTTTATCCAGATTTGGCGAATGTTATTAAACGAACAGCTTTACCTCTGTCATTTAAATTAAATTTATCATCTACCAAGGGATTCGGCGCATCGTACGCAGATTGGAAATGGTTGTATGATAAGTTAGAACTTATTCATGCCTATCCTTTCTACATAAGGGCTACACAACACCCGAAGTTTTCACACTTAGGCACACCAAAACCTGCTACTTAGTTATTGCAGTTCTGCGTAATCACCAATATCGTTTCTCAGTAAATGCATGGTGTGGGTTGGTGAATTACATTATGTATATACATCTTATCCAAGAACGTCTTTTGGTAAACTATCATAGCAATTTCCTAAAAGAGACCTTGCTAGAATTAATGGAAAAGTTCAACTAGGTACGGTCACATTTTGGCAAGTTATTAGCTTTCTAAACCAAAATTTTCTGGCTAGTATTTACTAAGAGAGGGTGCAATACTGCAGCCCGCACGTTTCCCAGGCGTTTCGCCATTAGATTTTTTCTTTTGGGTTTGTCTAAAATCTCCTGCTAGAATGCTGTTAGAATAACAAAGTAGATAAAGCAATAAATTGTCTACGAAACGAATTTGAATATATTAAATGGAGACAGAGTATACCTCAATTTCTAGCAGCATGTTTAATAAATAAAAGCAAATCATTCGAGCAATTATTGTAATATTAGTTATTATTTGATTAAGTTATTCAATATATTAGTTCAGGCACACTTCTTTATCAATATCTCAAGAATTTTAAGGAATTGTCTTAAAGTGTGTACAAAACGTTTCGTTCAGAATCAATTATTACAAAAAAGAAGTATCAGAATTAATGAACATAAAAGTACAGTTAAATGGAAGATTAGAGATTTTAAATTTTAAAATAAAAAAATAATTAATAAGCGTATTTTGCCAGTAAAAGATGGAGCCGAACCATGTTAGAGCAATTAAATTATTTAAAAAGATGAACGTGGCTCGGTAATATTAAGCCAATAAATGGAAATATTTAGAATAATGAAATCTTTAATAAATTAGCGACCAGATGTACCTTGGACACTAGACATCACTTTTCCTTCTATTACTAACTAGAATTAATCAAATTTTAACACCAAATGGACACGTAGGTAATTAACGAGCCTTTTTCAATGAAATTTATAAAAAACTTCGGTATTTTGACCGGTATTTTCTTTACAAAAGTTAAAGGGGTGACTGACCTTTTGTGGCTAAGTGCTTGAACTATTCAGGATTTCGTATTCAGGTTTCAGGATATTGACTTTTGGTTCAGCAGAGGTATGTAATGTACAGGAACAGGTAAAATGCGGATAGTATGATTTCTAACGATTTGGCTTGTTTAATTTTGCAGTTGACTGACTCAAATTTTAAAACAACGCTAAAAGTGAGGTTATGTTCACCCTTTTTGGATGCGGTTTGGAGGTAAATGAGGTGCGCGTTTACTGTTCGACACTCTGAAGCATATGTGATACGTATAATCATTCTTTTTGTTCGCACTTCTGAATTGGAGCACAGCTTCGTTTGAAATATGCGATGGTGATTGGACAGAAAAACGACGACGACTTTAAACAAAATCGCATCGTTTTGAATGAAATTTTGTTAAAAAAAAATATATTAAAAATGCGTTTTTGACAATGAAAGTAATATGAAATTTGTTTCTGAAACGGATATTTTCATCAATTAAATACTTCTGTGAAAATCTGACCTGTGCTCTCTAATTAATTGAAATTAAGTATTAAATTTGGAATATTTTGGATTTATTTTGGATGAAAAGGACAGTTGGAGTGATAAGGTAAATTTTGGTATGCAATACACCTTCTGTAAAATGTTATTCGTCTCTAAATTTTAAAATCTATTATCTTGAACAATACTAATATATTTCATATCTTTCCTAGTAGTTTGCTCATCTCATGATCTTGTGGTTTGATATCTAGTGAATTTTCCGAATTAGAAGTAATATTGTCCTCAGATTTGACGTTCCGATCGCATCTGTTACTAGCTTGTAATTATTGAAATTAATGTTTGTGGAGTGATTCCTTAAATATTTATGTTTTTTGAGCCTGATTTTGTAAAATGTAATATTGGAGAATTGTGTATGTATAGTGACATGAGCTTCAGAACTTTATTTGACGAGTAGATTATGTGGATTTTTTAAGAGTTTTTAAAAATTATAAGGTGTTTGATGATATCAAGCCAGTCGTAGTTCAGTATCAGAAAGACAGCCGATTAAATTTTAAATTATCTAAACCAGTTTCGTTTCATGACAATACCTACGGTGCCGGTGTTAAATACCGATGTGTGCGATGTCATATGAAAATGGCACTAATGAAGTACGTACTATCTAGATGAATATCTCACCGCTTTTACTGGTGCAAAGTGAGACAGTGTCGAATGTTGTGCCCTACTTCATCTTTCTCGTTGGCGATACAGACGGTTAAAAATCCGAAGTTTTGTAATATCCATCGCAGACATGACTTACCTAAGTGCAATAAACCAGCAAACTAATTAGCTTTTATCTGCAACGTTTTCCATGTTAGGGTTAGGGTATTGGAAGTTACGAAGCATGTAAATATTTATTGGTTGGTCTCACTAACCAACACGTTTAAATAGAAATACGTAGGCGTCTACTTTATCTCACCGCCTTGTGTACTTTAAATAATCTTTCCCGTCGTCAAAGTTTAATTAGAAAATAACAGATCGATCGGGAAGCGTCCATTTTCTCAGAGACGGCTCGGCGTCTCACATCGCCCAGTGGAATGTTCAGCTTTTTGATTATTTTTGGCGTGGTCGCACAATTTGTTGCTCCTCCTGCGCCCCACCAACTTCCGTTGCCCATCGCTTCGTCTCATTAAGTGCAATCGAGCCGGCCGCTGCACGCTGCCGCGAAAAAGGAAAACGAAATAGCTACACTTCCGACGACGCTGCATACTTATACCGAGAATTTCGGTCGCTGTGCGGCGGTCAAATTAATGGAATCAATTTGTATCTATCCCGTTGACAAATAAGTGTTTGTTGTTGTTGGCGCCGATGGTGCCGCTGGTGCTACGTCTTCTCCGTCTTTATTTCCTCCCGTTATTAATAAGGGAGGAACTAATGAATTTATGGAAGATTTAATTAAATTTCTTAGAACAGTAATGTCATTTGCTGTATATTTGCGAGAACGAAGTATAATAAGACAGATTTAAACGCGTTGATAAACAATATAATAAAAAATACGATTCCGTTCACAACACATTATTTTAAAGAACGAAGCTTCAAAATCGCTGTTCTATTCGTTGGCTATTCATTACTTTCTCACCTTTAACTTATATTATAATATAGTATAGTTTCAGAAACAATTTCCTGGTTAATTTTGTTCGTGATACAAGATTTTAAACTGAACAAAATTAAGCTATGTTAACTATTCTTACTGTGATCAGAAGCTGTTTTGAATAATTTCTTTAATATAGCCTAGATTGTGATGCTTCAACCTTTTGTTAGATATTCTCAAGGAACACGCCAATAAAAGCAGACAAACAGCAGCGGCACCTTTGATCTTGTGGAGACAAAAAATTGTTGATCTTCACCGTGCTTATTGATTTGATATGAGCTAGGACGAACTCAGAGAAGATTGCAATTATAGCAATCACAATTTGCTTGGCATCCGTTCTTGTTGTGATTTCTTGCCAATGTAGACAGATACACAATCATTACAAGATAGGCGGTATACCACACTATTGAAGACAGCGTTAACAGATTTAGTATTATACATGGTGACATGGTGTTCTTTGAATATGTGACAGACTTTTAAAGTGAATCCACGAATAAATGTGAATTTACTATATGAAGGATTAATGGTGTTCAATAACATAATCTTGAGACAGCACTCTGACATCAAAGATTATGTCAAGTGCTGTTTGGAGGTTCGCAAAGCTTCCGTCAGATAATTAGTTGTTGCTCTCTAAGATTATATGAGAATAATTTTGTTGGTGCATGCATACATATATCATTTTACTTAACTAATTAATACTTTTATACGTTTATACTTTTTCAAAAAATTGCACTTGTACTCCAAACTTGAGGTATTGTAACATTAAAGTAATTGATACCACGGAATGCACTTTTCTGCATGATGGATCCCCAAATTCCCCAAAGAATCAGTCGTCCGGGAGACAGAGTATTTGCGATCGACCTAACTTTTAGTTCACCTAATGTGACTCAACAAGTCGGATGGACGGCCTTGGAGGAGTTTTTATCTTCTGATCACTATCAATTCTCACAACATCTCAACATGACAGAGCAATTAACAATGTCATATACCCTCAACATAGATGGAAAGTAAGTGAGGACAAAATTGGTAACTTTGCAGCATACTTGATACACAGATTTCCTTAAATGCCTAGCCTATGAAAGTTATGAAGTTAGCGGCCCATGCATCCTTTAGAATCAACCGTCCGTTTTGAGCTAGTAGGAGAGATACTGTAATTTGGTGGGACAATGAATGCACCAATGTCATCTCAGAAAGAAAACGCGATGCTCTACTTCGGTTTATAATTTTCTAAATGTTTAATAAATATGCCTTTTCATATGCTTCAGCAGTACATATAGCACTTATGTGTGTTTATTGCCGTCTGCGTCTGCGGACTTGTATCCGATCTGCAGATAGCGTGTCGCCATATATGGGTTGACGTCGGCAGCGATTGTGTCCAAAGTTCGGTTCGCACAAACGCAGCGACGCCGCCGCCTCCATTGCCGCCGCCACGGTCGCTTGTGCACAAATGACGCTCGAGCACGCGATCGCTGAAAGCTCGCTTAATGTCACATTCTGCTCCGTTCCCGTTGAATTCCGTCCATTCATTACAATTTACCCGGATCGATATGGCCGTACCGCCGCTTATACTCTAGAGAGACGTCGGCGAGAAGAAACTAGCGCGACCGAGAAATAATAAAGGATAACACAAATCATAATCGAATATTCTTCGTATTGGAATTGAGCGTCGCGTTGGTCCTACAGTTTCATTTATCGATTGGAGATTGTTGCTGAAAAAGTTATCTACGCGCGCTTGCCGTTTATCGCTGATGACACGAATAACTTGAGCACGCAACAGTATTATTGCGAATATGATATAAGTCGAACCTCAATTATAATAAAGGAAGTCCTATGTGAGAAATAAGAAACCGAAATATTTGTTGTAAGGTCTATCAATACTAATCGTCCTCCATGCATGCGAAAATTATCAAATATAAGTTAAGAGTATGAGATTTTAGCCCGTCGGGGATTTTACCAAGAATAGGTATAAATAATAAGGCCGATTAGGGATTCAAAAAGGGCAGTCCAAAATGTAGAATAAACGAATAAACGTATTTTATAAGTGATTAGATAGTTCTTCCTATATTTTCTTAAAAATTATTGCTATACTCCTGTGTAACAAACAAAAAAATTCTGGCGTTTTCTCGAATATTATGTTTATTACATTTTGTCAACCTGAGTTCAGTTGCTTAAAGAATATGCATTGTAAGAATTGTTTTTTTGTTAAAAAATTTGACCTTGAATCCAACATCCACAGTGTAATTCTTTTCACAGCGTTGATCGTCTTTAGCAGACAGAACCTAGGAAAAGGTTCTGTCGCTCCTTTAATCCTTCATTAAAACCTACATTTATGCATTTCATTAATCCATTTCAATACCCCATGTATTTTTATGGTCATTTTTATGCTCTTCTTTCGGAGATAATTTTGATTCCAAACAGAGGGTACTTCTTCAATAGTCTTCCGTAGAACGTAGAAAAAAATTTCTCTTCGACGTCCTTCGAGCCCACAAACATTTCAGCTTACTTTGTTTACTTACAAGTGTCCTATGCAAGTTTGGTGTCCTCGGGGTTCCATTCGAAGCCCTTCCTTCAAGCCTCAACTTCCAGATCTTTTGCTAAGGATTCTCATGGACTGCCAGCTGCCTAGCTAGGTAAGCACATACACGTATTTTTGTTTCTCTTCCTTCTTAGTCGTTAAATACTTTTCAATTGACAGTATTCATTAATTTCAAACCACCACTCATTTATTTATTTAATACTATTTTTTTAAATCGTCAGATTTTATTTTATTTTAAATAAAACTACTTTACGGACAGCTGTATTGTTTAACTATGATTCTTCGGTCATTGTTTACTGCAATTATTTCATTACATTAGACATAACAGTTTCTGATACTGTAATTCCTCACATACATCATTAATAAAGATAGAGAAAAGTAGGGGCCCGAAATTCGCACCCTGGGACACTCCAGATGTTGATATTTGATACAAAGTGTTTCCAGTGTGTTAGTACAATGTGGATAATGTTAGAAGTCGTTGTGAAAATTCAAAGTTCTGAAGTTGGTGTAATAACCAGGTACAAATTATGTATGATAATTCAGTTTTACACAGTTTGTTAGATTATTAATTAAATACACGAAATTATTTCAATTTCTCATACACATTTCGAGTAAATAATTGTTGAATGAGAATCTTTTTCCTTAACAGATTGCATTACGTTTTCCTAGAATGAAAATACAATGGCCTTAACTGGGAAAATGTATTAACTGCTGGGATGTTGTAGTAAACACCACCTTTTGGATATAACAATAATTTTTCTCATGACATAAAGTAGTAAGACACTTTTCACAATCAATCGAAAAAACTTGTACCAAACTTACATAATATAAAATACATTTCGAATAAACACGTCCTAAAAAATTAAAAAAAGACATACATAGGAAACAATCAGAAAGAGATCGTACTACAGAAAGAAAATAAATATAAAATTTATATAATATGGAATAAAAAAATGTTTCTTATTAATTTGAAAACGATGTATAAGGTTTCAAAAAAAAAAGAAAAGAAAATCCTAGTAAAGATTCTAATTAAAAAATTTAACTCTAGAATACGAAAATATAATAATCGAACAGACTAATGCAAACAAATATGCTGCCCCAACACACATCGGTCAGTTCAGATTGTTATGAGGAAATATAATAATATTAAAGTGGTTGCTAAAAAGTGAAGTGTCAATTCTGAAATTGCAAGTTTTACGACTTTTCATATGTATACTTTCAGAAATAAGTCTTCTTTAAAAATTATTTTCATTTTAAAATACATGGGTGCTAATGCTGTTCCTTCAATTACCTCGTCATCACAACCATTACATGTTTTTGTCGCTAAGAGAAAAAACAAACCCTTTCGGCATATTTGCATGTCCTTATAAGGGTCTGCAAAGTACCCAAACACATAAAGCTAGTTATGCGACAGCCCGAAAATTTAATGACACATCGTCCGGGCCAGACCGAAACAACGAATTATGTACACATAACAAACAGACGCTTTCGTAAGCAGAATCCCGGTATGCAAAGGACATTCACTTTCGCACCACCTAACCTGAATAATTGAAGCCCGTCAAGTTCAAATAGCATTCATTTCAGACCACTCCGAAAGCTAGATGGGAACGACGTTTTCTTAGTAAATACATAAACGTAGCCGTTGGGAAATGACAGATAGAGCAACAGTGAAGATTGTTTTAGGAAAGGAAATGATAGTTACTGGTATAATCGATAATGGCCTTTCCATGCTTGTATTCCCAGAAATTTAGTTCTTTTCGTAGAAAACATGGGTAATTCAATTGTTATATATAATGAGGCAAAAGAATTACTCAAGAGTAATGAATGTAAGAGCGATTCAAAATAAGTAAAGTTAGCATTTATATTTGACAAATATCTACTATACTTCTACACAGTTTTTTGTTCAGTTCATTAATAGAAATACTCACTATCGGAAATCGTTCATGAATTCTTATGTAAACATGCTGTTCAAAATTCAACATTTTTATATCTGGAACTTACAAAAAGAATACCTATACTGAGATATGTAATCAAATTTGAAGAATTCCATTTTCAAGAATTTGACGTTTATCTCAGAAACAGTAATCAATAGTTTGCTTTATTATATCACCCGGCTGAACTGATTTTTTCATATTTTGCTGGATATTAACCGAAAAAGCGGTTTATTTGAATTGACTACAAACAGAGATATCTTGAATAGGATAATAGAAGTATTTTATTCACATTTTTAACAGTAGTCTTAATTTAAAAAAAAAAACAGGAATGAAAATCCTGATATACCTGTCAGACTAAGTTAAGCTGGAATTCCAAAGCATTGAAATGAAACTCTATAGTTGTAAAATAAGAGTGTAATCCAATTCAATTTAGGCAGATCCTAATTTGAATTTGCGCCGTAAGTATTCTTAAATTCATCATCATTAGTGTATGTGACCACTGATTACACAGAAATTCATCGACTTATTTGCGAACAGTTGGAACCAAGTACCAGCACAAATAAATATTACAAGCTCAGACAATACGTGACCTGTTGAAACTTCTGAAATTCGATGCATATACCGGCTAGCAAGAAACAATTCGGATTACATGTATGTACCTCTTAAATTAGTGATTAACTTGTCTAATAAGACATATTTCAGTCTTTCTATTTATACTTCCAAGACATTTAAATAATCTTGGTTTACACCTAGAGTAAAATAAACGATAAAACAGCCGCAGTATGAAACACAGCTCACAGTTTTACATACCAGTTATTAGCATATGAACTGAATTCCAACTGGAAATTTTTTCGTTCATAATTCTCTTTTCTATTCTGTGCGTTATAAATTGTTATTCAATACTTATGGCACGGACAGACGTTCTACTATTTATAACATAGTACTGAAATAAACTAAAATCAAACGCTTCTTTAACATTTATGATATTGCTTTTAGAATGACAATAGACAAGGCGGTCAAATTATTAAGTAAAGCTTTAAAACAGTATGGAAGGTAGTATATCATCGCCGGTTCACTAAAATAGGTTTAGTTATTTATAAACATATAAAATCCCATGTATGGACTTCGTAATTTATCATTATAGCACGCATCGCTCTGTAGCGACATTAAATGAATTACAAGCACATATTTACATAATATAATTAACCATTGATACCCAAATGGGAGCTCCATATTCACACAAAAATCAAATCGGTACCTAGACATTCCCGACATACCCATTTGTTCAAATTGCATTCACTGGATTAACATGGAAATGCACTATGGAAAATTACTATATTATATTATTTTCAAGATAAGACGTTTATTTATTTTATGAATCCCGAGAAGAACGCCCCACCTCTTTTATGTTACTACTTTACTATTACTTGGGATAATGTTTATACAGGGTCCGCCAAGAGAACCTGACGAATTTTGGTATTCAACTACAAATTTATGTAACAATATATTTATTTTCACATACAAGTAATCGATAGTATATTACATGCCATTTTATTTATGGAAAATAATGTCGCTTAAGTGATGTCCTTCACCGCGTACACACTGTTCGAAGCGGTTTTGCAAAGTTGCTCATTACTCGCTCTAGTAAATTCATAGGAATTGCACGAATTTCATTGCGAATGTTTTCTTTTAATTCCTGAATTGTTTGCGGTCTATTTAAATACACCTTGTTCTTCAGATAACCCTATAGCCAATAATCACAAACGGTCAGGTCGGGAGACCGTGCCGGCCAAGGAACATTCCCATTCCAACGATATGTGGAAATGTTGAACAACTTTTTGGAACCCGAGCTTCGTCGACAAAACATTGATATGAATACTGTATGGTTCCATAAATAGACCGCAAACAATTCAGGAATTAAAAGAAAACATTCGCAATGAAATTCGTGCAATTCCTATGAATTTACTAGAGCGAGTAATGAGCAATTTGCAAAACCGCTTCGAACAGTGTGTACGCGGTGAAGGACATCACTTAAGCGACATTATTTTCCATAAATAAAATGGCATGTAATATACTATCGATTACTTGTATGTGAAAATAAATATATTGTTACATAAATTTGTAGTTGAATACCAAAATTCGTCAGGTTCTCTTGGCGGACCCTGTATCAGCATTATGATAAATAAAGCGGATAAACAAGGGTCATGATGATATACATAGAATTTTGATACGTGTTTTTCCGCTTATTTTTTGTAATAATCTCTAATTTTGCTATACATGCTAACGTAGTTTTTTTGAGTTTGAAAACCATTTCCATCGACAAACAAATAGGGATTTAAACCTGGACGATCAACCATGACTAATACTTAAATTGAAGTGATAAAGCTTGTGTTTGTGAAAGTCTGCATAACCGTCAACAACCTGAAATATAGATTTCACGATAGCGTTTGACATCGTTTTCATTGATGGCAAAGTTCCCAAACTATGACTTCACGCCTTAAGCTACAAATTCGATAGAGTAAAGTTTGGTAAAGATTTAATCGTGCATAGATGCGGGGTTTCTTACAATGGCCTTACTACAATTTTATTTGTTGCTACTTCAATATGTGTAGTGCAATATTTAAATTTAGCTATTTATTAAGTGCAATTGACTGAAAATTCACTGATTGTGCTGACGAGCAGAAATCAAGGTAAATATTGTAAAACAGTGGTGTGATGAAAGTGAAATAGGTACTTCTCAATGCAACACTTTTATAATATATCTTTAACGCTATTGATGCTATCTAAACTTTGGTCATTCTAACTTCAAAGATCAATCTAGGAATAAGTCTTGACAGTGAACAATCATATCTATTATATTCAAAACTTTATTTAACATTTTTATTTGACCTAAGCGTGAAAAATATGACGTGCACACCATGATGCCCAAAAATTAACGTAAAAAAACATTTCTCACAAGCCTCTCATTAAAAATGTTTCTAGGTACAGTTTCTTTTTCTTGCACTGCAATACTTTCGCAGATTAGATTGTAGATTAGGATAGCCACGGCTGAGTTCAGCCAGTCATATTATGACCTTTTAGGTCTATTGTGATCCTTATCTATTCTAGAATGCACTGTCATTACTAGTAGTTTTCCTGATTAGATCTATCTTTGCAATGGTTTTCCAACACAAACAGAAACCTGGCATTCGCCTAGGTCATCACAGTGGCACAGGATGTGGGCTGGGGTTGTTTCTTAATTTTGGCAGAATCTGCAAGTTGCATCGCTTGCCAGAGATATAGTATACAAATGCCTTAGTCAGCTATGACCAATTAATAGTCCTACCATTGTTCAAGCAGTCTTCCTGTTTCAACTCAGTAGGTCTTTTGTAAATGGAGGTCTTTGTTCTCCTAAGAATTGTTTACCCTCTATTAGTCCTGGTGTCTTAGTCCACCAATCTTTGCCTTAGCTTGTATCTACCAGTTGTTGTACTTTATTGTTTGCGATTTGATGACGCCGAAGTAAAGGCAGGCGCTCAAATGAAAAACTTTGACGATCCTCGTCTAGCTAATTGATCTGCTGCTTCGTTACTCCTTACGCCCTTGTGCCTGGGTACCCAGTCCAATGTTATTCTCCTTTAATACCTCACCCCACTTAGGGCGTTTATGCAGTCCCAAAACAGTTCAAAGTCACACTATTGGAGTCTATCGCTTTGTGTGAGGACTGGCTGCCAGAGACCATGGCGCCCGATTGGCCTCCGCCCCTTCAACGCTTACAACACAATGTTTGGATAATGGCAACTTCAGCTTGGGACAGTGTTGTGTTTTCACTGTAGTTAACCGAAATATCTGTTAGGCTTCTTCTCATAAATACCGTTCTCCGGCCTTGAGCCGTAGGCGTCGGTATACCAGGTCGAGCTTGCTCTTATTTCACAAATAAACTTTGCTTTAAGCATGTATAATACATGTTTTGATATTATTAAGATATCTTTTGCGCAAACAAATATGCTTAGGCGAGCACCACCAACACATATGCCAGTCAAGATCAACTCATCTGAAGATTTGTTTAATGTTTAGCTTAGTTTTTTTAATGATCTAGACGATAGTTAGTTTTAAATTTTGTTCTATTTGAGCTTTACAGTACTGTATTATCTTTGGTATTTATCGTTTTTCTGTTAGACAAATACACATACTCTTATTGTAGGTTCGAGATTATATAAAGAGCCAATAATGAAAAATTTAATGTAAAGATAACATCAAAAACCTATTTATACTATGACAGCTTCCTCGAAATAATTCTGTCAAGCATGAAGTAGTTGAAAGCGTTCGCGATGTCTAAATATTAATATTCATCGTGCAGTGTCAGTTTATTATTTCCCTCTGAAAGTTTATTTCGCCGCCAGCATTATGCAAATGTAATTAACATTTCGCAGGTGAATTAAAATTAATGCGAATAGCGCAACAAAAGAATCCTAAAAGCCCTCCTTTCGGGAACGTATCGCCGAATGCTGGCGAAGAGTTCTTCCGCTAACCGCTGCCTCCGCCCGCCCCTTTGATCGATACAATAAACTGAACCACGAAATATCGCCGCAGACACGGAAGCCCTGACCCCAAAGAGAGAGACTATTCGAATCTGTCCGTTTGTTTAGGTCTTATTAACAAACTCTACAGACGGCGCCCACTCTAAATCAAATTACATAAATTGCAGTCACAATAAATTAAACTACAGGGAGTTGATTAGTTGCGCTAATTGCTGGCGTTCCAACGTTTTCATATCCTGGACGGTTGTTGCCTCCCTGCTTTGCCCAAAGTTATTAGCCCGCAGCATGCTAAGAACAAGTGCTTGCGGTACGGTTACTCCTTTTACCGAAAAAGAACAAATGATGAATCATGGTTATTAAATTCTAATTCCGATCCCCTGTATAATTTCATCTCACAACGTAAATTCTGCTTCAAAAGAGGAGAGCAGTGATACTTGGCCAAAAACTAATCAACAATCCAAAATATTAAAAATACAGATATAATGGAAGCAACATGTAAAACTAATTTTACTTTTATATACAGGGTTTTCCACTGAAATGGCTAGCTAGTTAGAAGTTTTCGGGCTAAACGAAACCCTTCAGATTTAAAAATTTAGTTGAATATTTACTTTCTTTCTAAAATATTTCCAAGTTTCTTGCACTTCCGGTGAACCAGAAGTCGCCATTTTAAATAGAACAGCCTGTACATTATTACATATTTGAATTCAGCATAAACTTCTTTGACCATTACATCAAGGGCTCCCTATACCTATCTTCAACTGTTTCTAAGATTTTACGTTTTTTGTGAACATTGACTAATCCCAAATTTTTCAATCTAAAGAGTTTCGTTAAGCCCAAAAACTTCTAACTAGCCACTTCCGTGGAAAACCCTGTATACCAAATTTTCGATTGTACAGAACAGATTTAAATGGAATTATTAAACATATTAACCATAGAATATATAATATGGTTCAGCAATTTAATCATATTAATATGTTTTGCATGAATAATTGGATATATGTGGGGGATTATAGTAGCGATGGCAACCATCTACAATATGAAGCGGATATATTTCTGTCATCAACTAAAGGTACTAAAAGACGAATTAATAAATGAATATAAAATCAAAAACGCAGAAAATAAAGAGAATACTTTTTCAGACAAAACAAAAGTTTTTTGTGTTACGGAACATTGGTGCTTATTGCAGGACATTGAGAAAATTAAATTATGTAACCTATCCTTGGTTGATCATTTAAGTAGAAAGTACAATATACGGTATGTTGTAATTTGTGTACGTAGTGACATAGTTTAATACAGTAGTAACATACAAGTAACTAAAGAACTTTCTGTTGAACTTGATTTCGTGGCAACAAAAATTATTTTGATTACCAACTTTAAAATTATTGATAGTAACCTATAGGGGTGGTAAGGCAAACCCTTTTGTGAACACAGATAAGCTAAATTAAACTTTGGATTCTTTACAAAGACATAAAGATTACTATATAGTTCTTTGTGGGGACTTTAATATAAATCTGTTATAGTTCTTGCTCGGGTACAATGTCATTGAGAAGAGGTGTCCCGCAAGTAAGTATACTTGGACCGTTGCTATATTTAATATATGTTAACGATATGCCTACATAACATATAAGACTATTTTATTCGCTGATGACACATCTATGCTTATAAGTGGTTCAGATAAATTTGATATCATTAAACAGACGGAAAATGACTTAGCGGCTGTAAACGGATATCTGTTTCAAAATGACTTAAATGTTGATAGTAGAAAGACTGCCCTTATTGAGTTTAAATCATACCGATATAATAGTCAAATATCTAATCTAATTAAATGTAACAATAATAGTATTTATAATGGAGAGTTTTGATTGGTGGCATTGTAATAATAAAATAAATTTAAAGTTCTTTCCAATCAAATATTTATTTTTAAATTAATTGTATCGACCGGTTTCGGCTTGCGCCATCATCTGGACACACACAATATGTCTTGAAGGAAAAGAGGTGCTACGTCAGCTTGATATGAAGAGTTATACATTAATAATTGTGATTAAAAGCTGACGTAGCACCTCTTTTCCTTCAAGACATATTGTGTGTGTCCAGATGATGGCGCAAGCCGAAACCGGTCGATACAATTAATTTAAAAATAAATATTTGATTGGAAAGAACTTTAAATTTATTTTATTATTATAATAATAGTATTGCATAAGTTAATAACACCAAGTTTTTGGAGAGCACTATATTGATTATTATAGGTGTAGATAGGATGAACATATTTATAATTTATGTAAAAGGTTGACTCCTACGTGTTATCTACTAAAGAAACTAAAATCATAGGTTAGTCCAAACGTCCTTCTGATGTATTACTTTCGGCACTTTCATTCAGTCATATCAAATGCTACCATTGCGTTTGGTGCGTCGCCTGATCTTGATAGGATTTGTATAATACAAAAACGTGCAATATGTGTAATGCGAGGTATAATAGTGTAGTATATACAGTTGTAAATGGTATTTTACTCATACGGTAATACTGCCATTGGCATGTATTTCTATAATGTAAATGCTAGTGTGCCCAAAAGAAAATCTCAAAAACATGTCTAACATAAGTAATTACAGCTCATGCAATACAGGTAACGTATGTGCTAGAAATTTCTAAACATAAATTATCCTTTTATGTAGTTTGTGTTTTAGAAGTGTTGCTAGATATTCTGGCCTGTTCACCCGACCTATTAATTAGTCGTTTGATAACGGCTTACGCCCCAACTCGGCAGACAACAACTATGACGACAACATTATAAATTTAGTTAGTTAGAATTTTATTTTATTTTGTATGTTGTTTATTTCATATCTATTGTCCTGTAATTGGATAATAATAATAATAATAATTCATGCCTTTACATCCCCCAACAGCTTTCGCCAATTACAGGGGGCATCGGCCGGCCATGAGTTATTATTACGCCTGCGGCCGTGGAGCGACTTAAGGTGTTCGTCTCTCAGCATTTGCCAAGGAGTGAGGAAAACCACGAAAACCTCACTCTGAGAGCAGGCCCTGGGATTCGAACCCCGGACCCCGTGACTGATAGCCAAGCGCGCAAGTCACTGGACCATCAGCCACACAAATGGATACGTCTGTTGGACAATAAAGAACTATTATTGTTATTATTATTATTATATTGGATAATTGCACTTTTATTGTATTTAATTTTGACTTTTCCCATACTATCACTGTAGTCGAGTTATCGGTGTACTATTGCTCTCTTCCTTATTTCTGGAGCTATGCTTTTGGTTAAATTAGAAAAATATTGGTATTTTCGTAAAGGAAATAATCATGATTTCAATTGGATATCTGTTTGAAGAATGTTTGGAAAAAGTTTGGCAGTATTTTTTTAACGACAGGTGGCTTTCTCCGGATTTACATTCAAAGTATATTTCTATAAAAATCAACAGGGATCGACCCCCTACATCCACAGAGAGATGACTTAAATACGTACTCACGCCAAGTCTTCGGCAACTTAAGTAATCTATTGTTGAAATAAACCCATATCCATATTTTTCAAACAATGTATTGTTTTTAATTTCTTTTTGTTTTAGTTTGAAATGTTAGCGATTGAAAAAGTCTGCTTACGGGCACGCAGAAACGTAACGCAACGACTAGTATTTGTTCTTTGTATGTCACATCTTTCATAAAACGAAAACATATAATTGCAGTCCTTTTACGAATCACAATAAAACGAAAAACAAATGCAAGCGCGCAAAGTCACTAACCATCAAGAACATTCGATGCTAAACTACAAAGGTCATGAGACTATAAAGCTATTGTACTACTTTCAATGAATATTTTCATATAAACTTCAGTACCGCAGTAGCAGTACTAAACTATGCGGTTGAAGAAGAGTATACAGTGAGGTTTTTATAACACCGTACATAGCCCTATGTTCGATTTTATTTGTCCCATGTCAACGCATGGGTAGTTATGCAACCAACATTACTCCTATTGCAAACATGCATTTGATTTATTTACGAGGTTATGTTTATTACGTAGTATGGGTGCGTTTTTTAATTACTTGAATTGCTGTTCCGGATATGAAAGGATTAAAATGCCGTTTTTTAATTCACTTGAGCGATTAGGCACCGCGTTTTAAAATTACACTAATTGCTCGAATACAGTGTTCAAACAGTCTTTTAATGCTCTAGGCTAAGCGGTGGTACGTTAAATTAGAACTCGAACATAACCTAGAAAATTTTACATGAGTACCGTTAGAAGCTACCGAATGTAAGTACCTATGCAGGCAAAATAAGTGTTTGAAGTGTACATGATCCATTTTGCTAAAAAATGAGTGTAAGTCAGGTAGATAAGCTATCTTATTCTTTTCATAAATAAAGTACCTTACTTATTAGAGTTAAAAATATTAAATTAAAATGCAAATTTACAAACACGAACAAGTTAGGGGATAGGAGACTGAACTGACAGATAACAAGAAGTGTGTACAAGTCGTTTTTTAAATGACATTTGTTCGAGCAGGTTTAACAGTTCCAAAGCTCGCTCGAGTAAATAGCACTCGAACAATAAGCGTAATTAAAAAACACAGCCTATCAGTAGTATCCACGAGGTTACTATGTATGGCGTATGGCCGCGTTCGCCAACGCATGTTTGCAATAGGAGTAATGTTGGTTGCATAGCTGCCCATGCGTTGACATGCGCCAAATAAAATCGAACATAGAGCCTATGTTCGGTGTTGTAAAAACTGCACTGTAGAATCAAAGCAAAAGAAAAACATAACGAATAGAATTTTCAAATAAAAACCTTGGAGAAATTTAACGTTTAAAATAGGTTTCTGCAAAGCAAACAAGTTCAAAATAATGTTTTATAAACTGCGCTGAACATAGCCATAAACAAGAGATTTAATTGTTATCTCACAATTCGTGTAGATTTGGATGACTATACTAGTACTTCGCATACGGTATATTTGTCTAGAATCCGTTAAAATTATGTTGGAAATGCTACTTTCTTTAGGAATAGTCTTTGGCGGACCTACTTAAAAAGCAGAATACGTGGAAGACTATAGTTTTTCCGATGCCACATACCCAATAATGTGACGCCGAGATTCCGGATGAATTCGAATTAATCTGTGAAATAACATTGAGTTTTTTTTTAACTTTATACGGAATACATCAGCTCTTGTTGGATATTTCCATCACATTAAATATTAAGACAACTTAAAGAATCATTCATGGAAAATTATAGTTCCACGAAAGCGAAAATGCATACAAATACGAAGTTGAATCTAACACTAAGTACAATGTAAGGCAAGTATTTCAAAACGGAAGCATCCTTTTTGGTGTTAAACTGATACACTGTTCCATCTTCTGCAAGGAAAAATATACACGATCAATCGCATTTTTTTTTAAAGACAGGAGCTATATACTGTGGTGTATGAAGTAGAAAGAACACGGAGGATATTTCTTTCTTACAAAACGGAGGAAATTAAATCTCTCTGTTTCGGTTTTTCTAGGCTTTCTGGAACAAAATGTTTAAAACAGAAAGTCCTTATATCTATTCTTAAACAGTTTATCTATGTGTATACATATTTCTAAATCATTTCCTATAAACTGTTTGATTAACAAAAAGAAAGAAATACAGAAAATTGAAGGTATAACAAAATTGTGTTGGTGCTGATAATTGATAATCATGTACTGTGTGAGTTCACATCTGCCCATTTCAGAATAAAGTACATTATTGACAACAGCAAACTCAATTTGCAACAGAAATCAAAACGGTAAAAGCTGTTAATGAAATCCGGTTTACATAAAGAGCTCAAAAGAGAATTTTAAAACGCGTAGCGACCGGAAAATTCGACCTTTGACAGATGAATATTCGGCAATCAAACAGACTTCTAAATAAGTTACATTTAGAATTTTGTAAACACCGATATCATCAACGTTTGCTTAAGCGCTGCAGGATGCAGTTTACCGCTAAATAATTCATAAGCAAATGCAACTGGATTTTGAATCAATTTATTTCCTTCCGTGTATCTATCTCTTTTTCATACAGTGTGTTCTCTCGACTGCGAGGTTACTTTTATTTTTAAAAAAAAAAAAGAATGTTTTAAAGCTATTTTCTCGAGCAGCGTATGCGGAGCTTGTGTAGACCGCTAAAAGGGCTTACGGAGTTCTCAAACTACAATTCCACATGTGTTTCGAACTGTATTCGGGTCTAGTTAAAGCTGAAGAATAAAATACGTACTTAGGGCACAGTACCTACTAGCGAAAAGTTAAAACACGATAATTTAGTCGTTTGAAAGAGTTTATTTTTGTGAGTATAAACGGAACACATTCACCTAGATGAAACAATAAATAAAAGGGTTTCTTTTATGGGCAAATGAAAAGGCATGCAGAAAACTAATAATTTGCACAGAATAGAAAGCATTACTATTTCTTTTTGAACAGTAGAACGCGTACTAAAATGACACTTAGTGACTGATAATTGGAATTAGTGATGGATATTTTGGAATATTTTGTTACACTACTGATAAATGTACAATATTTTATAAAACATCTAATTATCTGTAATTTTCATGTTTTTAGGATAGATAAAAATCGATTAAGGGTGCTGAATTAGTAACTGCGTTTTAGTGGGGATGTAATTTGTTTTTAAGCTCTTTCACAGTGTCTATCAATAGTTTCAGTCCGTAACCAGTACGTAAACAATAAAAAAGTTATTTCATGAGATTGAAAAAGCATCTAACGTTTCCCCACATTTTTATTTCATCATATCACCTATAACTATAAGCATTTGTTTAAAGCGAACGATAAAATCGAAACATACTTACTATATATTATTAACAAATTAAACAATTCAAAACATTAACTAAATCTTATTTGAAAATAAAACAATTTGAAATTTCTCGCAACATTGACAAACGCTTAACGGAATGAACAAAAAAAAAACTGAATTTACAAAAACCCGGGGTGCCAGACCACAGCAGTAGGTATATAAATATATCACATTGTTATTGTACTCTTTCGAAAAAAAAAAAAAAGAAAAAAAAGTGTTTTCCAAAATAGAATTTTTAAAAATGTTCATTGCATGCCATAAAGTAAAGATATTCGCTTAAAGGAAAGAGACTTTTATACTCTTATTACCCTTACAAGGAAAGATCACAACGTGTCAACTTCAGGATATCATAAAAGATGATAAGAATGTTTTTGTCTTTTCGAAAATTCGCTTTAAAGGAATAAAATACCCTTTGAAAATTGATCAATTTTCAGTTTTTAGGGGTAATGTTTAAACGCAAAAGTTATTCCATATCGGAATACACAGGGTTTTGCCGTTGGGACGCATTTTTAATGAATACTAGTAAATATTTTAAATAAATGATGGTATACGTTCTGAATTGGAGTATACCTAATGTCGGAAAATTGAAAGTGAAATAGGAAGTTCTATCCAATCCAAAAATAATTATATCTTTTAACTACATGTTTCGATCAAAGTGATCATCAACAGGTAAATTAAATGAAAGTTTATTATTTTGACTTTTCTTCAACTTTCTACTGACGTTCTTTTAAAATTTACCTGCTGATGATCACTACGATCGAAACATGTACATAGTTAAAAGATATAATTATTAAATTTAGATTGGATAGAACTTTGTATTCCACTTTCAATTTTCCGACATTTTAAATTAAGATTGTTTATCCTCTAAACTCCGCATAAAGTTAGACTTGTTGACATAATGTTCCAGTAATACAAGTTCCTGTAATAATCATTTTTCTAATTGGATGTTGCAATAAAGCTAAAACAAACGACGACGCCGACGCAAGTGTCGATATGAATATTACCGCATACTGTGCTGTAATGAGATATTAATGTGGGGGGGGGGGGTTACTCTTGCCGGAACGTAATATAGGCGATTAATGTGCAAATTGGAAAAAATACTGTAAAAAACGTGTGCCACAATGACTTGTAATGCTCGTACTTTGAATCTCTCGCCGCTACGAGGCTCGAGATTCAAACTTGTACTCGCATTACATAAACGTCATTGTGACACTTGTGTTTTACAATGCTATTCTATCGATTACAATCAAGATCCTCTAATGCGATTTCCCTTACAAAAACTAGCATATCAGACTAGCGTTTTTAAATATATATTTTATCAAGCTAAATAGATCAATTGTTGCTATTATAGCAAACTCCAAACTGCACAAATTAATAATGAAGAAGTGACTAAATCAAAGGAAATTCCTATACTTTAAAACTTTAAACCTTAAACCTTTTTTCGTATTGTTAGATAGAATAATAAAAGAAAAGTTGCCTTTATGGATGTTGCACTCCTGTATATTCCACAGTACCTTGTTATGAATGAATTTTCTATATAAATTAATTTTTAAACATCACCCCCCGAGCATTATACAGAAAAAAAAAAACGGAAAATTAATAAATTTGCGAAGGGGTAAGGAGTTAGCGTAGAGACTGCCCCGACTCTACAAAAAGAGTTTGGATCACAAGCCGCTAAAAAGGCGAAGTGGTCGAGATCACTTTTACCCTCGTCCTTAAATAAATACACCATACGCATTCGTTTGGTATTATAAAGCTGGTTTGTTATTTATGATATTCAATTTATTGTCAATATGGATATATTCATTTTTTGACTAAAATGAGGCATGAGAGATGTCTTCCTCTATAACTTACAGTTAGCTGTAACAACTTAATACTTCGATAAAAATGAAGTTCGGTGAGATTTTATTCCGACTTTTTGTGCCGAGATATACACAAAAAATATGGTGTTATATCTGGACGTGAGGGAACTGTAATCGGGAGTTTTCTCACGTACAAATGCACAAGTAGTTAACAGCGACCAAAGTTGTGTAATTTTTAATACTAACACTCGTGTTTCATGAGTAAAATTTCATTTTTACAAAGCAAATTTGCTCCTATGCAGAGTTAGCAGAAAGTGTTGCAATTATTCTATTTTAGAACAACCTCAAGAGGATAAAGTCTCAATAATGGTTTGCTAACTTACATTTTGGTGTTACCTTAACTCCCTTCGTTAGTTAAACCAAGCGCGATGTTAAGATAGTAGTAACCTATATATACCTGGCATGTGAATCCGAAAAATGTAAAATAATTTCTTTTTATGTCATTTAAATAAATTTTTAGTATCAATTTAAATGTATCTAGGAAAACTACAACTCTGTTTCACTTAATTCTGAAAAAAAAAAAATTCGTTATGGTGTTCCTAGGATAATTCTGAATCATATTCCCAGAAAATTTTAAAGAAATTTCTTAGTCCTATAAATTAAATTTAATATTGAAGTATACGGCATACTCTGGAATGGGGACTTACCGAGAATAGACAAATTTGTATTAGTAATTTGACAACTAAAACCCTCTTATCCCTCTTAATCCCTGTGAAAAATCCTGGTTTTCAAAGAAATGAGCTTATACTGCGAAAACAATAATTGAGATCCTATATCGAGGGCGTTATTAAGTTATGAATTCGTAAAAATACCCTGTAGAAAAAAAATACTATGATTTATTATTCTTTTTTTTTTTTTTTCAAAACGCTTAACATGGTATTTGGGCGCGTCAAAATATCCAGAATATTGATAAAAACTCTACTACTTATAATGTTATATCGACCAGGGGAGGGGTGCTGAACTGTTTTCAAGACTGCGCGATCGAACATCGAATCATAACCATTAAGGTATACAATCAGCTACCCGTACATATTAGGGATTTACAAAGTTTAAAAAAGTTTAAAAGCTTACTAAAAAGTTACACGTGTCAGACAAGTGTCGCCATAGGTGTGCTGCCCGTAGGGTCTCTTATTCTTAACCTTTTAACGTGTGTGTCAGTTAATGTGTTTTTTGTTGTTTTTGACAATGCTTGATATCATTTTTTGTGATCCATAAGCAATTAACATTATTATTATTATTAATATAGCCTCTACATAACCTTCTCTAATCTTCATATATTTTCCATTCTGTAATTAAACAAATATTCCTTTTCATTCTACTTTAAAGTAATTTATCAATCACGTCCGTATAAGTAGATTACGCGTCTTGCTACCAAAACCTTTTCAGTCGCATTACCGACTCCAATGTGTCAAGAAATGATAACAGACCAGCGCACTTGATTTCATTTTTTATCAATAAAATATTGACCAACGATTTGATTCTAAAAAATGTAACACCAAACATTAACCTCATTTGTTAATGACGCCCAAAAAATGACTATTTTGTAATGAAACTTGACCAGTGCAAAAGGTTGCTTTCCTATCTCTTCATTTCCATTTTTAATCATATGTTTGATTGTTGGCAAAAAAAAATTGTTTGTGTTTTACAGATTCTTTGTAAATAACTTTTCCTATTTACAATCCTCGCGCACATTTCTTCAAAGCTAATTTCGGAGTCTCCGTTATTGTTCGTTCGTGCTTTTTGAGTTCATAATGATTCTTCTGATATTTATATAAACGTTTGAAGAGTTTAAATGACCAAAAATTAATTCATCATAAAAATTGTGATAATAAAGTAAAAACTAACGCTGTGATAATTACTTTACTACTTGCTACCTAAATATTTACAGATTCTAGTGAACACTACTCTCCCACATAGAGAACATTTTAGTTTGAAGTCGAGTCAGTTTGAAGTCAAACTGGAATTAAATTATGCGGTTTTTTTATTGTATAGAATGCCTATAATTTCTGACATTACATTTTTATAAATATTCTTTTAACAATGTCGGTAAAACTGCAAGAACATATGATATAAATCTATTATAGAGATATCATGCTCTCTTCGTGGTAGAAATTGATAAAACATATTCCCTATATGTGTCCGCAAAATGAGAATTTAAGCTGCAAATATCGGGCAGATACCCCAAGGAAAATGGGTCAAAAGGTGAAATGAACACGGGTCTCACCTCCAATATTTAATATTCCAGAAGTATCCGTCAATCGGACTGTATCTATTTAATAAAACATTAACATCGAAGAGCAAAACCGTGTCGCGTTGATAAATTCATGCAAAACAGGTTACGAATCAACTGACTAACAAATTGACTGAGAACTGGAACGCTGGAAGTGAAATAAAAAAGGTTTTGTATAAAATAAAATGTGAGTGATAGATAAATGAAGGTTTTTCATTTTTATATCATATTTATTCAAAAAGATATGGTATACATCAATGTCAATATACTCAGTTTTTTTAGATGTTTGTAAAATTTATAATTGTAGATGAAACAACGCCGGCGAATAAATTAATTGATGTGTTTCAAATTATTGCCATGTTTTTTTCATAGCGACATGTGCCAAATGCGTTTTCTGAGGCATTGTACATTTATTTCACACTTCAAAACACTAATTATTATTAATTAAAGTATCGTAAGCATCTAGAGGAGAACGTAATATACAGATTGCCCTGATTTAACCCGCTGCCAACTTTACGGTAGCGATTTTCAGTTCACCATTAGTCTTAATTTGTTTGATAATTGAAAACTATTCTCGGCTTCCAAGAAGAATCCCATCTTGGTGCTACAACATGCGACCGCACAGAACGGTTTAGACACAATCGAAGTTTAAAAAGAAACTCCAGCGCCGTAATCGTTCGTGACAAATGAAACACGAACGCCCCCTTAACAAGTTCTTAGGGTTTCTGCTACCCCCACGGATAGGACGGTTTTATATCTCCGGTCACTACAATAACAATCATTAAAGTAATTGATGTTGACATAAGTTTCATCCCTACTACTGTTTCCCGAACCGCTATCAAACCGTAGCAGACTGTGTAGCATTGGCAAGCGTTTGGAATCTACGAACATCGTGCCTTTCCGCGCGTTACACGATTCCGGAGTAGAGTCGAGTGAGTGTACAAACAGAAAATTTCATTTACTAATTGCACCGTTGTTTCAATGTTTAATCTGTCTGTAACATTTATTTTCAGTGGAGTGGCATTAGTAATTTTATTATAAGATTTTCGTATCAAACAAGTTCATTGCATACACTGGCAGAAACGTTTATGTAGTTATAATGGATATCTGTTTTAAGTCGAGGGGGTGGTGGCTTTATACTCAGATTAACTTGCACTTCAGATGCTTTCCTGGCTTGGTTGCCAAATCTAACGCCTCTTCTAATCATAGTCGAGGTTCACAGACAATATACATTGGGTGCTTATTAAACTAAGGACATCTATTTTTCATTTATGTAATTATACCGATCGCAAGAAAGCAGTGCTAATGTGCTTATACGTAGATGACGTCTGCAATTTCAAAAGTTTTTGCCGAAATATACTCAAAAATTTGTCTAATGTGAATATTAGTTTGGAAGTGCACAAGTTTTAATATGCTAACAAGAGAAATTTTTTTAAAATGCTATTTAAACTAATAATTTCCTTCAGTTAAAATATAGCAATATTATTTCTGGTCTAAGTACCTAATATGTAGGTATTAAGTATAAGAAATAAGTCTTCTAAATAACGGCATTATTTTGGTGTATAATTCCCAAAACAAATTTACTTTGTCGAAAAAAACCAAAAAAGTGGAGAGTATTTCTTCCCGTTTCCAATTATTGCTAACACAGGATCTATCAACAAAACTGATATTAAACATGCTTTAACCGGGAATAAAAGATTTGCACATTAAATTTGGAAATTTGGTACCACGCAAATATGTGTACGAATTTATGTTACCTTTTTGGCTTTAATTGTTGAAATATAATTTTATATCGTCTTAGTTATTTAAGTTCGACATAAAAAGCTTAATCATTATGTATTGTTCGTTTCGCTGTCGACTGCATTATGTTCTACTCGTAGGTACATAATAAAAAAATGCTTCTGTTCTGTAAAACGTTTTATTGCTATACTTGCGCGGTCGAATATCCGCGCCATGAATGATTAACCATTTACAAATTAAAGGTATGTTGAGCGCTATGAGTTGTATCAGATTAATACACAAAATGAAGGAAACTTCTCACTCACAATTTGGTTTACTTTGTACATTTCGTTAGCCAAGCTAACATCTTCAGCTGTACAAAATTAATAGGTCTGCCAAAATATGAAAAATACTATTTACAATGTTAAAATAGTTGAATAAACGTTTAGACTTGGTTTATATCTCGTATAATAAACGATGAGATGTCTATGGTATAAAACATAGAATAAAATTCATAATATACCGATTATTAGAAAAAAATCCTTTGTACCCGTTAATAATTATCCTTTTAACTTCTTTCGTGAATTTCTTCTTTGTAACAAATAGGGTTTACTTAAATAATTTTTTTTTCTTTTCTACAAATTTATTGCCTTCTTCAGAAAAAAAAATGTTGAAAAGAATTTCAAAATCATTATTTTGAATGATAACACCCATCGCACTCTAATGTAAATAACAATTACAGTCGTGGAATGTTTAATATTTGTCATTCAGACATTTATTTTCGGCTGAAAATGTTTTACTAAAAATTCAATGGCTGTATACTTTTGTTAAAAGTCAGCACTCCAAGTGTGAACCGCAAATTGTTAAATCGTATTAAATTGTGCACTCGCTCTTGAGAGCAACTGCGGATAATTAACGAACGACCGCTTCTACTATTTTAGTTTTTCCTTCCATCCATCTGAACTACTACCGGCTTTAGAAGAAATAAATGAAAGCAGACTCCGTTGCACTTACTTGAAAAAAGGAACAGCTTTAGTTGCCGCTCAAAAAACAAAATACTATGATAATTACAGCACAGAGTCATCGCGACATAAAGACGAAAGTACCTATTTACAATACATTGTTACAGTTTATTATTTTCAAAGCGTTAAATATTATATCTTAAATTTATAGGTTAATAAACCGTATGAAATCCGAAAAATCTACATCGCTCTTCATTCTTTTGACCGATCGATTCACTTTGAACTATAATATCTATCAATTGGTAGGGTGGAGCGTGGATTGTACCGCAGACAGAAACGTGATAGTTATTCGTTTAATTCAATACTATAAACAAACAACGAGGCAACAAGAACTAAAAATGCACTCCCGCGGTACGAGCAGCAGCGAGGAATCGAAAATTCTATTTACTTACTAAATTGACATGTACGGCTATTTATATTACTTTTATTTCCATTCGTTCATCAATAAAATTAATTAAATTACTACGATGTTTACGTTTGCTATCAATTCATTGCAGGCAGCGGCAGCGGACGCTTGTGTCACGTTTGACCATAAAAAATATACATAAACACACAACAAAATTCGGAAATGTGTAAATGTTTTTGGTATTTTATTATTCGCTGCATGCCTATAGGAAACGGTTTGAAAGCCCAAAACACTAAATGCATATTTATTAAACGATTTGCTACGATTTTATATGTAGATATTTCAGCTTTAGAAATACATACAGGCGTTATCGCAATATTGGCAACCAATACTATAGAATATTAATGTTTCTATGTTTATTTTAGTCCAACAAATGGAATATTAGCTAATTCGGCAAGTAAACCACATTCGCTGACAGAATACAAAATTGGAACAGTAAAAAAAAAATATTTAATGAAGGTAACCTCGAAGAGCTATTCCTGTTGGTTTAATAGGGAATCGATAGACAAAAAAAATAACTTTGATAAGGATGAGGCACTAAGACTAAACCACAACTGGAACACAGTATTTGCGAAGCCTATATAGCCACGATGGTGGATTGCGTATGGATAGATTACAAAATAATTACTGAACAAACTCGGTACATTTATACATCCTTTGAAAATGTCAGCCATAGACGTCGGCGAAACGTCAGGTGATGCCGTGAAAGTTTGACTCTATATTTATGCAACAGTATGATTTGCAGCTCACACACTGGAATTCCTTATTGGCAAAAGGTACGGCTAGATGCTATCTCAAAAAAGTTGCTTACAATTCAATTTTGAGCGTATCTGCATCAGACAATTAAAAAAAATACATTTTTAAATCAAATTGGTACTCAAAGAGTTTTATAAATTTTTACAGTTGATGTGATGTGCACAGAATTGTATCTAGTAGTAATAAACAAATGGTAGTAAACATTATTCTTATTGAATATTTTAATATATCATTGAAGTGGAAATCGTTGCATCATTTTTTAGCATTACATATCTTAGTACTTGTATATAGTAATAATGTACTGTAAGGCGGAATATTAAGTGTTTCTACTTCATTGCACAGAGTGAAAGACAAGATATAATTTACAATAAAATTAAGTAGCTTACGTTAAAATTTTCCCATGCAAAAGTAACTGTCATGCTAAAAATCTAAGAATTAACAAAGCTGTTGAAGTATCGGCCAAATGCAGGGATTTTATTTCGGTTAACCTTCTTAACACGGAAGTAAAGTAAAGAATTATGTTATTTAAAACTGAATTCTGAGCTTCTTAAATAACTACTTTGTATATCATCTGAGCTAGCCGTACACTTTTCCGATTCATGCATAGCATATTTCTTAAATTTGTGTACTACTGGTCGCCTGACTTCTGTTGAAGGATTTATAGTTGTTAGATATTGAACCTGCCCCAAATGTACCTATATGTTAATAACATAAAAGTTCATGATGACTACAACCGATATAAATGTTAGAACATATTAATGTTCCAACATTCACCGCACTGTATAACTAATCGAGCAATAATAAACAAAAACAAGAGACACTTCTTAAGTTTAATCGAAAAATGCCTTAAAACAGTAGTTGTCATTAGGCAAGTCACTTTTCTATTTGGCTCACCATTCCTTACATTATTACACAGAATAGTGTGTATAGATACTACTTTTCATGGAAATCACAAAAACAAAAAGGGGCGCGATTGTTTGACTAAACTTGGCAAAAACGTTTAACTATTCAAAGATATAATTGATTAGAATGTCGTTTCTGTAGATCAACATCAAATGGTCATGACAAATTTGACACTTCACGCAGTTTTCTGACATTATTCACAGCTGTATTTCTTGCGATTTTTGTTTTAATTTTCACCATTTTGTCTTGTCACAATTAGGTTTAACTTGTTTTGAGTGTTTAACTATGCCTAGAGTATGGCAAAGTGAAAATTACCACCAGTTCGTCAAAGGCCGAATTGTTGGCTTGCGTGCAGATGGTTTTGCATTCAGGGAAATTGCAGATCTTTTTAACCCAAGGAAATTTGGAGGGACAGGAAAGTGGTCTAAGAACAACTGATAAGATGCAAGACCATCACCTTCGTCTAATGGCATTAATAGATCGATTCTCCAGTACCATTACTTCGGCTTTCGGCATGCATTCTTGTCGGGTACATCTTGTGGTACCACTGATTGCTTAACACCGACACCAATGTACGGAATCGTGTAAGTGACGAATGCACTGGAACATCGAGCGGCATAGGGTGCTATTCAGGAATGAATCTGGATTTTTTTATAGGGATGCATGTTGGCCGCACTAGAGTCAAACGTAGAAGTGAGGAACGTTATAATAATCGTTTTCTGTTGAAAGTTATGATATGGGGAGCTATAGCATATGGAGATAGCTTCAGTTATCGTTCATCCGAGGGCCATGAACGCTCAGCGTTGTACCGATGACGTTGTATAGCGGCTGGAGGACCCACTTTTCCAGCAGGATAATGCTCGCCCTCACATAGCAAGAATTTATATCAGTCGGTTAGAAGAGACCCATGTCAAATTTTGCCATGACCACCCAGATGTCTCGACTTGCACCCGCTAATCGAGCACGTTTGGGACATTATGGGACGAAAGCTAAGGAATTTAACGAATTCTCGAAAAGCTTGGGACAACATACCCCAAGAGGATATCCACCATTTACTGGAATCAATGCCATGAATATTGAGAGAGTACGAAACGGATAGGGGCGGTCCAACCCATTATTAACCTTTTGTTTATTCTCTTTGAAATTTTAATTAATTGCGATACGAAAACTAGCTTCTCTATTGGTAATCGTATTAGAACTCGCCAATTCACGAAAAGGAAGATTGCTTTACATACAACACTCCATATATTTAATGCAGAGAATTGTACACAGAGAAAACCAGTGACAAAAAACTTATATAATATCTGGTATTATACTTATAATACGGCGTATACAACTTCTAATAAAAAGTAGTTAAATGCATAAATACCTACTAGATATTTGATATTATTGCTGTTACCGAGACTAATTTTGTGTCGGTAAGAAAGTGCGCTCTTACAGATCGCCGGCAAATATTAGAAACCAAACCGAAGGCGAGGTTTATAATTGCTCTAACTATGCAAGAACATCTCTTTAATGAGCTGTGAATACAATTCTTTCCCAGTCAGTCCCATTTTAACATAATTTAATGTCTAGAAACAATTAATTAACTCAAACTGTGTCAAATGTACAGTCATTTGTCAATAACTACAGATCTAACAAGCACAATTTTATCATAAAAATCACATTCTTTACATTGTTACTTAGGCGACAAACCAAAAGTTTATTATCCAAAATGGAGCAAGAAGATTCGACTTTCTAACCGAGTGGGAAACATTACTACCAAACATATTTAGGATATAACGACCGTCATAACCGGAGGGAGACCCGCTACGGGATGACTCACCTTACCATTCAGTAAATAGGCTTATATCTATAAGAATAAGTTTACGGAATAGTGAGATACGTGATACTTCTTTCTGGTACCAACATAACAGCCGCAGATGTCAGTTAGAAATATTAGCGACCTTGCGAGCGAGGTTTTTATGACATCTAAGGCTGTTATGAGTTTATATCATTACATCTGTGATCTCCATATTAACCCTGTTTCTTTCGATCGGGCCCACAGTTTCAATTAAAAATCCAGTCAATTAATTTAATTTTAAAATATTTACATGATATGGTGGTAATTGTTACAAAAGCAGACGCTTCGATAAATGATGTTTCTGTACGCTAAATTGGCATATCGGCAATGAACGATTATGCCTTAGTTACCACACTATATCTTTGTGTGTGTCAGGTAGGTATTATCCCCAGGAAAAGGTAAAAATAAAAAATGTGTATAGTATATATAAAATTAATACATAAATATAAGGATTCGAATTGTAAAAGAAATAACATGTTGCCGGTAATTTAAGAAGCAGAAGTTGTCACCGCTTTGTATACATACCGTGTCAGCGGTAAAAAAATTTATTATAAGCGAATATATTCAACAGAACAGGATACAGCAGGTGCGGAATTTCGATGCATTGCCAGTGGCAGCCTAGCAACCCAAATATCCTCTATCATTTTAGGAAGATACTGCCGTCTCTTCGGTAATATTTCATAAAAATAGAAATGATATTTCAAAATGCCATAAACAATTACAAATTCGACAATAGTATATCCTCAAATATGATATTCGCGTTACTCCATTACTATGATACAATTAACAATTTTTTCAAAGACATTTATATTCTAAGAAAAATATAGCGAAATAAAAGGAACCGTTCGTAAAGAAGTAAATAAATTGAACAAACAAGATAAGCACGGCGCTAAAGTTGCCGTGCTACCCGTAAACCCCTACAAAGCTACCGAATATTCTTCACTTCAAAGGGTGAGCGAAATCAACAAGTAGTGTTGCATTTCTAATATATGGATGCTTCTTTATTTCGGAGAATAAACAAGCATTTATATCTACTTATATACACTCGGTTGGTGTATCGCGCAAATTTTACAGTTACAATGTGGCTCTTGTTGAAGTATATTATGCACCCGCACTAAACGTGTTGAGTATATATGTAAGTCTGCGTTCGTTCTATAGATGTGTTAAAGTTTAATAGATAAAAAAGGAAAACTACTCACCGTTTGCGAAGACTTGACCACTGGCTAAGAGGACGAGTAACGTAAACCAGACTGGAAGCCTCGGTTTGCAATACGGGGCCACCATCGTTAACCTATATAAAAGAAGAAACAGAAAAAGATTTATACCAAACCCTTAGGCGAAGACATCCTCTTGAATTAAAAATCGCAGTTAAATTCGCCGATTCTCTTTTCTCTATTGGGGTATTTATATATCATAAATCTTGCTTGGGGTTGATGCAAATATAAAATATGAGCAGCACTAGTTAAATTCACAAGATCACACAATTCTTTTTAATTATTATCTTATTTATCGATTTAAAACTAATTTTACTTATTACGTAAATCACAGGTGACTTTGAAAATTATTTTTTGGGGTATTTTATTTTAATGTTATTTCGCTAGTAGTTTATAATTCTTAGTGTCAGAACGTGGAAGCTTCAAAGTTGTTTCAGTTAATTTACAACTAATGTCATGGAGTTTAAAACAGCACTAAGTATAATCGGGTAATTTCCATTGTGAAACTGTATGTATGTTGGTATCAAAATAGGCAGCACCGTATTTTATTAATCGTTTCAGTTCTTCGAAATTTTATTACTTATATTTAACTTTCGTTACGGTCGTCATATTGCAATTTTCCCGTTTAGCTTCTTCAATGGAACGATCAGATTTTTAATGAGCAGATCCATTCAACGTTAAAATTAAGCTAGATAGTCTCATGTCGGCGGTACATTCATGAGTAGTCCACATTTGCCGGGTCGTCGTACTTTTGCAAACTAAGCTAACTAAAGTAAAAAAGCGCCCGTCTTCCGTGTAATACACCATTGAACCACATTCTCACGTGTGCGTAACATATACCGAGTGTCTACGGTCGCGGTGCCAACGCGCACCCGCTTCCAGTTACGTGACCACTACTAAACTAACTGAACTGTGTAGTCCTGGGGCGCCCGCTGATACGCGCGTCGCGACGCCGAACGGCGCTTTCACGGTGCGCCTGGGCCATATCATCGCCTACGAATATGCAGATGCAAGGGGATTAAGATGCGCGAAATATACTGCTTCCTCCTATGTTGCGGGTGTTTTACACTTCCGCACCGCGAATTTAGGTTTCTAATTCTTAATTACCGAAGCGTTTTTAATCAGTTGTCGGAAGGTGGAATGAAAAGAATTAATTAAACTTTAAAACACTAATTTAATTGACTTGGGTTCTTGCGCCCGGCTCGCGGAACGGGAGTCGAGAAAAAAATATACGACTAAAATAAGGTAAATCGTATTTAATTTTATGTTTACCTGATTTGCAACTCTTTACACGGAGAAAAATACTGGTCGTATAGCAATAATATACATTTATTGAGTGCATTTCCATTGACTGAAAGATATGTTTTATTCTTATGACAAAATATTATCTAAAATCTTTGATTAAGTAAGTTCTATTTATAACAGTAGTTCTAGTAACTATTTTTTCATACGTTCAATAAACAATTTTGTTGACAATATGAACAGGAAATGAATATACATGCATTCAACTATATGAACGCAATAAAGTATTAAATGATATCCTGTCCGTTGTTTTAATGGCATGTAATTTATTGCAAGGACGAACAAATAATATACCTTGATGAAAAGGATAACAAGCACATTCTCTAAATACAAAAGGAACTCGGCTCTAATGAACAGAAATCATTCACCTGCAGTTATTTTCTGACTCTCGAAAGCGTCCTCAGGATATGAAGATCATGCCCACATAGAATCCTGCGGGATTTGTGGTAATTGCCGGTTTTTGTCGCTCTCAATTTATTGTTCCGCTCACATTGTAAAAAAAAAATTCGTAATGTCAAAAATTCAAATACACCGGCAATGTGTATACCATGTGATAGATATCTTTTTTTGGTTAGTGTGACTCCAAAATAAATCTACCCCCCCCCCCCCCCCCTCCATTTATATCCCAACGCTACGCCATTGAAACCGCCGCAGCATCTACAAGAGCCTAGCGTGCGGGTGTCATTTTATCGCGTTTCACATCAATGCCTGTCTTGTCCATTCCTCGGCTTCCTTCATTTTCAACATTTCCGCTATCATACGATGTATAGTCTGCCAATTACCCCACAGAGCTTATCATGATACTAATCATGTTGTCTACTCTGATCTCATCACCGATATCGATGGTGACACTCGCATGCAGCCCATTCCGTCTGGAACACAGGAAAATCGTGTGCTACACCGTGTCAACTTCCCCACAATGTATGCAGTGATCCGCCAAGTCTTGAACCTATCGCACATGCACGGAAGACTCCGTAACAAGACAGCATCTAAGTCAAATGGTAGTCCGTTCGTCGAAGTTTGTATGTGTACCGCAGCCCAACATCCGGAATCAGACTCTTGGTCCACTGCGGCTTATTGATATTTTCGTCGCATGTACCTGTCACAGCATGAGAGCAGTAATTTCAGCACCAGACCGTCCATTTAAGGCACTGCCCTCCTGCACACACTTTCTAACACCAGTCGGCAAGTACGTCGGTATGACCCCGGCGATCACCTGCAGCGCTTCCCCATATCTGGGGAAGCGCTGCAGCTTCCCCAGATACGGTTCTAAAGGCAAACGCTACTCGTAAAGGCATACATCTCTAGAGTCTATGGAGAAAAACACGATAATTTTTTATTTCTAGTACCAGAGACGATGTGGAGACACCTTACAACAAACTCTTATGGACCGCTGCGCAAAAGATCACTCTTTTACCATTGTAGTAAAAGAGCTAGCTGGCTAGTTTCCGTTCCTCTTTTTGAGCGGCATGGATGACATGTTGCCCAAAGTTACCTATACTATCAGAGGTTAAGCCGAGGTATTTAACCGTTTCCTTAGGAGTTCCAGACGTATCATTAAGCGTAAAGACCACATGAACCTTCTTCCTCTTCTGATAAGGACTGACTCGGTTTTTTCAAAGCTAATGTTAGCTTGTGTTCCTCCATCTAGGCGCCAATTTGTATCAGGCATTCGTAGACATCCTTCATAAGCACACTGTTTGTCCTTACAATCGATGCCAGGTCATCCGCAAAAACAATTGCAGCATCCACAACGACTTCCAGATCTAAGATTTCATCATACAGTATGTTCCACAGGGTCGCTCTTAATACTAAACCTTGTGAAACACAAGAGCCCGCGTACAAATAGACACTCCGAGCAACCATCATTCTGTTACGAAGGTAGCTAGATATCAAATTAATCAATTATTTGGAGATATTGTTAGCACATATTTTTTAATAATTAAGCTGTGACTAGCTGAGTTGAAAGCATTTTCTACATCAAGAGCCACAAGAACCTGAATCCAGAATGATTCTAAGTGTCTCTTCCAGAGCATGAATGGTCGACCTCCCTTTCAGAAAACCATACTGATGTTTATGTAAGCCACCTCCGTGTTCAATTTCCTTGACCAGTCGTTTTCTGATCAAAGTCTCCTAGTTCGCTATTGTTTGCGGTAATTGTTTGGTGGCATTCTTCGGTTCTAATTGTGTTTAGGCATTTTTTTATTGAAGTGTTTATTACGTTGTAGAAAACCGTTTCTGGAAGTACTACATACGCAGTTGCACGTTTCCGCTTTACACAAGCTATCTAACGAGACTGGAAATAAATTTAAACATTTAAATCTATTTGCTATAGCTTAATACAGTCATAAAACCATTAACAGATTCACGCGAGATATTAATGATTGCTAGAAATGCCATTTGCATGACAAATCCTTATGAACATTTTAAATAGTTCGACTTAATTAAATATGTTTTGCAGCAGAATATTACAGTTTGAAATTTAGGTCATAAATCACCTCAAACTGTTTAAAGTAGGCAACTTGCAATCAATCTCTGCAAAATTAATAACGAATAACGCTATATTGTGGAAACATTCTAACCAGAGGTTAAATAATAGAGAGTTAATTGTAGGAAAGAGCGAGAAACACTGGCTATGGGGACACAATGATTAATATAATAATAACTTTTCTCTAGTAAAACACTTTCCTGAATTAGTGTTACGAAAATTGGAGTCCCTTGGTATATACGCTGTGATATATGATTTAATTCATTCATATCTAATTGGAAGGCAGGCAGTAGTCAGTGTTAGGGGTGTTCAAGATGATGTGATAATGACATGTAATTCCGACTATATTGACTTAACATGTGGTGTTCCGCAATGTTCAATTTTAGGTCCATCTCATTCTTAATTTATGTCACTGATTTGCAGTTACTTTACTTCAAACATACTGCCAACGTAATATTTCTAATACCATCATGTAGTAACATTGATAAATAGAATAATCCATTTTGTATATTAGCAGTTGTATTCGCGAAATTCAGTGTATCTAAATATAAATTTTATATCGTTTCAAATTTCATACAAACACACTTTTTAATTACCTCTTTGTTTGTATTTATTTTTATTTAATGTCCAATACAAAAAGTGTTTCCTTCGCTGCAAAACCACCGAGACTTTAAGTACGCATTCAGATGCGTTAACTGCTTTGTTAAACGTAAATCCTATATTCCACAAGAAATCCCTATTTGATTACTAATTACAAAATATGCTTCCTTTAATAAAACATTAAATTAGCCAGATGCTAAGGATTTGGCGGCAGGATCATTTATAAATTCCACTGTGAAATAGGATTATACATACATAAATAATACGAATATATTATTTCTCTAACGTACATACAACATATGTCATTGTCCAGCGGCTCTCTTATCCATTTTCCATTTAAACCATATTTCCTTTGCTGAACCATACGCGAATGGTCCCACAACACGAAACAAGACCTCCAATTGTAATTTCAGACGGCGAGTCCGAAATAATTGGGGCTTGGCCATTTTACCTCCGGTCTTTTCCGAAAGTAATCCATACGTAAACGTACTTGGGTAGCAGGCCGGTAGTTTTCAGTCACAGGTAGACGCGACCCTTTTCCTAAAACCGATTTCGTTTGCATCCTGCTGTCACACACTCTCTGCCCCTGAACTTTAACATACATTTTTTTTGTTACAGCGTGTTAATTAAATTATAAAGGATAAAGAGAAGTAATCCTTTCGAGGAACTATTTTAGCAGTCTCCAAACAACGTTGAAATAAAATTAATACCCCATGTCATATTAAAAATATATAAGAAGAGAATTCTTTATACTTAGCTCATTTTGTTCCTATATTTAGATATTTTCACATTTCTTCAGAATGATTATTCCAAATATTCCACCCTTATCTCCTGACATAACATTTCTATTAGCGTAAAGTGTCAAAATAACGATGTTTTGATTGCTTTACCATGGAATAATCGTAAATATATCTATACAATGACTGGCTTAGATGTTGCAACAAATGGGAATTTTTTTTTATTAATAATATATAGTGGTGGGCACTATCGATAGCGACTATCGATAACTATCGATAGTTTTGACTATCGATAACTATCGATAGTTTCGACCGATAGTCAACTATCGATAATTATCGATAGTCAACTATCGTTAGTTATCGATAGCTCACTATCGATAGTCAACTATCGATAGTTATCGATAGTCAACTATCGATAGTTATCGATGGTCAACTATCGATAGTCCACTATCGATATGAAATCGAATGATAGTGAACTATCGATAATTGATGATAGTAGACTAACGATAACTATCGATGACATAATATTCGACAGTAAAACAATGTAAATCCCTTATAGAACATTTAGGAATGGATTAGTTCAGTATTGATAAAAATTAGCCAATTAATGAGACTTGGTCCGTCTATTGATATACGGATAGTGTCTAACAATTTTTTTTCGCGAGATGTAATTTTGAGAACTGTCTTGTACAACTAAAAATAGCGTGAAAATTGCTTTTAGATGATAAAATGGATGGTCCAAAAGTAAGTGAATGTAAGTCGGGAAGATAACTAAACGTGTAGATACATAATAAATTATATTTTACAGCAATATAATGAAAATAATTAATTGCGTTACAATCATAACAGTAATATATTGTATAATTTATGTGAAAATTTGCGCAATTGGTTTTGCAGTCTTCTGACAAGTACTTACAGTGAGCGGCTTCTGAATCCCTGATATATTAGTCAACAAAAATTTGATTTTAAAAATTAAAAAAAAAATGATTTAACTTACTGATTATATATGTAAATGCTCAATGCTGCCGTTCACATTCTCACAAAGCAAATAATGGGTATGACAATTGAAATAAATAAAATATAATTGAAAATAAATATAATTTAAAAATAAAAAGTAAATAACATTCTAATATATAAAATAAATACAATTCTGTTTATATTTAAAATGCCTCAAAAAACGGTCATAGTCTAAACAATATCTAAATTTTTGTTTATAAATATTAAAATTTGCCCAAATTCAATGGAAACACGACAAGCATTGTTTTAATTTATTTTTCTTTTCTGTGTAGCCTAAAGGTTTGTGTTATTTTATATTGTCTTGTTAATTAAAAAAGAATGTGTTATCAATCATCAACTACTCATTGAGTAGAACTAATTCCTTCTTTTGTAATATCAATGTGCGTCAATGTGCACATCTAGTACACTATTATTTATTTATTTTTATTAAATTTTTATTATATTTATATATATATGTATATATTGACGATACATTGTTCTTTACAAATGGCAATAAATTGAATTTGAATTTGATGATGAAACAATGTACCAAAATACTAGTGTTAAGACAATTTCCATTAGTATATTAATATAACTATCGAGAGTTATCGATAGTTATCGATAGTCGACTATCGATAGTTATCGATAGTCAACTATCGATAGTCGACTATCGATAACTATCGATAGTTGGTCCGACTATCGATAGTACTATCGATAGTTGAAAATATCGATAGCGCCCACCACTAATAATATATGGTAACATCGTTTATGGAGGATAGCTTCAGCACGTCTAAGAAACCCAAAATTTATATTTGGTCACTTGACCACTAGCTTGGCGGGAAATTTAAAATAACGTGCGATGAATCCGCAAAAAGTGAGGTTAGACGGCGTGATATCCATATTTTAATTGCATATTTCATTTTTTCAGTTTTAGTTGCTCCGACATAGCAACTGAAGTAAAATCTCTCAATATGAGTTGATACACATTTTTTTATAAATCTTGTAAAATTCATTTAGAAATCTACTTTGTAGTTTTAGCTATAGCTATGGTATGACAGTTACTGTTGCAACTCTATGCGATAGAAATAAATAAATTTTACAGAAAATTTTTAATCTAGACTGCCTAGTGAACATTAATGATTATTGAAAACAATTTTTGTTTTCTCCATTCGACTAGTACTTAATAGTTAGTTCAAAACTTATAACATTGGGCATCCTTCACAATGTTAATGGACGCATCGAAGGTATGACTGGGTTCAAAGTTGCGGACTACGGTTTCCACTTCAATGCAGAAAACAAAACAAAAGTATGATAATTTTTGTTAAAAGTTATGTTTACCGAATAGTTTAGAATAAAACGTATTTGCAAAATTTATTTATTTCTTTTGGATACAGCCCATTGAACAGCAACTGTCATACCGTCACAACTTTGCAACAATCGACAAAATTGTTTGAGTATCAACCATATTTAAAGATTGTACTTCAGTTGAGCTACTAAAATCGAAAAAAATTTGACATATGTAATTTATTTAAAAAATATTTGGAAAATTTGTGATTTTAAAATTTGTTTTAAACATGTTTTCATAAATTTGCATATAGCCTCAGAATTGAATTCTAAGTTAATTTTTTTTGGGTATCATCGCACACTTTTTAAATATCTCGCCAAACTAGTGGTGGGTGAGTCAAGTGACGGGCGTCAAAATAAATTTTTGATGTCTTACACGTGGTGAGCCTAACCCCAAAAAACATTTTACCATAAAAAAAATTCCCATATTTGCAACATTTATGCCGGTCACTGTATATATTATATCGTTTAAAATATCTAACCATTCAGAATATTTTCATTCAACAGTTATTTAGTAATTGATTTATTTCATTATCTCTCAGTATAGTGTGGAAATTGAAATATGTGACATTTTGCATTAAAAACTGCATTTAAAGGACGAATATTAAAAATATTTGGCGTTATTAAAACCACGTTTCCTTTTATGTCACCGACTGAAGCACAAAAAGTTTTGAAATGCGGCGCAACAAAAACTCCATCAACATTATTTCGAATTTTGTGAACTATGTCCAATGCGCTGAGAGTTATTAAACTTTTATAATCTCTCTTCACATGCCATCACATTTAACCAATAGTTCACTATCAAATGGATGAAAAAATATTAGAATGAAACTGCACATAACAAAGTTAAAGCAGCGTGGGAAATAGGGACATTCGTTTCACGGTAAAGGATATACTGGGGGTATGCGCATATATCACAGCCAAAAAAGCAACAAATTGCTAGTCACGAGTAACATGAAATTTTTTATTTGAAAACGCACACAAGTAAGCTGGTTTGTCTATAAATACATATATATAAACAAATAAGTATTGCAATAATATTAAAAACAAAGGAAATTTCACGAAAATGCACATTTGACAGCAATTTGCGTCGTATAAGTAATATAGCAGAGAGCAGGAGCAGAAGCTAGTCTTTATAAACAGTTTTAAAATGAAAGCGTAAGGTATTTCTAACTTTCTAATAGGTGTCGCTTTGCAGAAAAACTATATTGCGTGTCATTCGGAATAAATGATAACGACCAAATTATTTCATTATTTATATCATTTATGCAAAATAGCAGCAATATCTGCTCGTCTTTAAAAATAAATTACATCTTTAAATCTTTGATAAAGCATCTTAAACTTAAAAAGATTAATATTCCACTTTTCTTTTTTCATTTTAAATGTTAAAAGTACTTGCTGTGACTACTTCATATTTTCACTTTTAACTAGTAAAAATATTACTAGTCAAAGTTCTTTGTCTCTGTGGAGACAAATTAACAAACAAACACATTAACGCCCATTTTGATAATTAGATAACTACAACTTGGGTCAAATTATTTTCTTTTCCATTAAAAAAAAAAATAATTGTTTAGAGAAGAGAATAGATAGGCACTGAAGATTCCATTGCTTCAAAAATACATTGAAGAACTAACCTAAAGATGAAATACTTCCTGTGTAAAAAAATGTTCATCTCCATTTTACTTGAATTATTTTCAGCTAGATTCAGTTAAGATATTACTACCATAAAATCAATAATCCAACAGACGCCAACTCTACTTTCAAATTCAGAATGCCTCGGTCTTATAGACATCCTCTTGTTATTCCTTTTGTTCCGTAATGACTGCGACACGCGTAATAGATACATATGTATTCTTTTTTTCCAACTTATTTGGCAGTGACTCTAGAGAATCAAAGATCCCTTCACATCATATTCTATTACGATATTCTACGAAGTATTTTCGTCTATAATAGCGACAGTTGATACACACGGCTGGAATACGATGGAGATGGCAGTGGTGCTTTGACCCATTATGAGAAACCACTCGCACTAACATCGCAATTTTCACGTAAATATGTACGGTAAATAAAGGCCATAAGCTGGCGTTAATTGTTTGGGAAAGTATACATTTGCGAAAGCTGATGTCATGGACTAACTGCTATATTATTATCAGATGGTCGTAAATGGAGAAAAACGTTTATAGAGGCAGCTCCGGCTCCGACACAATAGAAATACGCACTTGTTTATTGATCATGTGTCAAATATTGTAATAACGATGACATGTTGATATTCCAATAACACTGAAACAGATGGCTAACAAATCACAAGCAATATTTTTTCTTTTAAATAAGAGAAAGAGAATTTAATGCAATCAATAGAAATATAAGATTTTAATATCACTTATGTGCAGCAATACCTTGTCTAGAGTCTAGCTTTATACTCAACTGGATTGCTGAATTTTTGGTCTCATAAAAACGATTAATTGGCAGCAAATAGTATTACTTATAATCAATGATGACGGAGTCAAACAAGAAAAATAACATCGTTATTTTTCGTTCATCGTTAATTAATCACTATTTTTTCTTGTCTTTTGATCAATTTACCCATAGTTCGGTAGCGTTACTACCGCATGATATTTTGTTTAATTAAGTTTTTTCCTTATTCTTGTTTACGATGCGAGCATCGTCTTCGCAGCCGGTACGTCCGTTCACGCACGCCCAATTCCCACAAGTTCCACCGCATTTGCCGGTAAGAGGAGCATTCTCTCCAGTTATCTCCGGTCTGGTAATTGGCGTCGGCACAGCTTCAAATACAACGCAGGCATTCTACGAACCTTCCACGCTTTGGCAGTCGTGTCGGCAAAGCTTTCTGATACACACAGATATTTATTTCTAGTCATTCTCGCTTCATGAGGTCGGTGCCGGTACAGGCGCGAGATAGCACTAAACTTACACGTTAAAACCGTCCACGTACTATTTCTGACCTGACCCCGGTCTATAGATTCCTCATTTTATGGTGTCAACAAAATTAAACCATTAAAATTCCGTGCCTAAATTTAAATTTAGCTTTTAATTTAAATTTAAATTTAATATGTATATACATATGTTTTTGTCGTTGTATATACTAGATGTCTTTCACACCTATTTTGTAGTAAGAAATTCTTGATTTAAAATACGCTTTCACTGTTTACATTGTTGCGCGCACCCCGATCGTAACCCTGGATACCCCGCTCTCACACCAACAGCCACCGCTCTAGGGTTGAAACATTATTGTAACGACGAATCAAGACGCAGCACCCGCTGATCAAGTCCACATGAGGCAATTCGCCGTACGGCCACGAAACGAGACCGCACGTGAAGATGTAGATATACAGGGGTCAAAGTAAAAGTTAGATTGTAATAAGTAGTAAGTTTGAGAAAATCAGTAAGCAAATGAAAAGCATGTATGTAAAAGAGATAGCAGATAATTCTGTTTTGTTCATTAGATGATGGAGGTCCAATAAAATCATAAAAAGTTACTTATTTTTACATACTGCTGGATATGAACGATGAAGATGTCAACCAACACACGAAATAAAGAATAACACCGAACACATTAAATAAATTAAATTAAAAATACATATTTATATACAAGTCGACGTAACAAGGCTTCTTCACCTACTATACAGAAAAATCTGAAAGAGCTTTAACTACACAAGTTTGATATACAACAATTTCAACCCCTTCTCGTAAATATAAACATACATACATTAAAAAGTAATCTCCCCATGTTTTTCTTGCTGGAAAGAGGGAGAATACAAGCTAGGTTCTTTCTAAACCAATTGACTAAACCAGTATTTTCTTTTGACGAAAGTTTGAGTGAAGTTGAATAAGTGTTTATTAAATCGCTTCCAGGTCAGTTCAAATATGGATTTATTTCTTTTATCCACAGTTGTATTATTACCCTGTCGCTAATAACGAGCTTAGTCAGTTTTTTAAATAATCTTTCCAAGTAGGATCCTGAGTCTTCAAGCCTATCTGAATCCGACACTGACCCGCTTATTGCATTTGCATTGAGAAGATCTTTTCACTCTCGTTGTCCTATTAATCGTCTGTTACATCCCATTTTCGCGAAAATTCTTCTTGTTGCACTTCATCTTTCTTGTTTTTCAATCTCAATTTTGTTTTTCTTTGTCCTGAACGATTATCAGTAGTGATTACGTTTACTCCGGCCACCAGAATTATACACAAACAGTTCGTGCACCTACCCTAGTCTTACCAAATGGAGTAAGTGCTGACTATCTGATATTATCATATTCACATGATTCCGAAACCTGCTTCTCAAAGGTTTGAAGCGCGCTTTATTTTTTCTTTTCAAAAAGTAAAAGCACGTTTAGGAATAACGAATCATTTGTTTATATGAATTTTAAAATATTTCTTTTATATTTAAGTTCTGTTGTAATATCAAAATTTATTTCGCATGTATAACAATTCCATTAATATCAATAATAATAAACTACCGAATAACAAAGAAAGGGTTAATGTCACCTATTAGAAACATCCAGAAGTCAACCAGTACCTATAAGCAATCATAAAAACATTGTGACATTTCAATTCGGACTTCGTTCTGTCCGGTATTGTGCACTGATGTAGCATTTGAACAAAAGCACACTTCATAAATGCTAATCACATGATTTTACTCATTTGATTTTAATGTCTGGTCGGAAAATGTCAAGAGTGTTGGTTTTATTTCCAACGGCTTTTCAATTTCCTTTACTCCAAAAACAACCAGCTCTGGTATCCGGAACTCACCCTTTTACTCGGCGCAAAATTCAATATACCTACGTTCCGTTATTTCAGTTTTCTGCTGTTCGAGGAATTAACGTTGTCGTAAACTTACAAAGACGTTTACACAATTTTGTTGAATTGCAATGAAAATATATCTACTTACTACAAAGGTATCGAATATATAAATGTATATATAGACACAAATATATGTTACATACGTATCTAACTGAAATAGAGATGAAATCGATACGCCATGCATTAAACTCCAGTCATCATAACTCTCAATAAACAACGTGAAATACTGCCAGTGACTGTTGGTTCAGAAGTTGTCCCGAACTAAGAGATCTGCGATGATATACAACATCAAAAAGAACTGATGTGATATGAAATAGTGTAATAAATTTTTTAAAGCTAGACACTTGTACGAGGTTAGGTTCCGCATATCAATGACATACATTTCCGAAATACAACAGAATGTCATTCTTCTGAACAAACAGGATTCCTTTTGAATAAACAAATACTATCTTCGGGTTTTGCCAATCACACAGCAGATTAATCAGTTTTGTGGACATCCACACTAGCTATAGATATACATCATGGCCGATGTTATTTCAACTGGAAGGTCTACTCAATATCTAGGACATACATTGGATACAAAATTAAACAATTAATTCAATTGTTATGCCAGCTCGGAAAGAAAGAATGTTTCGAAGAGTTGCTTCGAACTCTTAGATAAAGCTAGCAATTCGTGGATTTTCGTTGTTTTGTAAAATTACCAACAGGTAGAGAAAATTATAATTTTCTGGTAAAAAAAATATATAGAATAAACCGTTGATTTTAATCGTTATTTCTTTTAAATTTGCCTTGATACACTGGCCCGCAAAATTAATGCATAACTTATAAATTCAACAATTTTTTGAGATCAACCAAAACAACGTTCTTTTAATGAGATGGCTAATGTAATATTAATTTAATTAATTAATCCAAAAATCTCTTCTTGAGGAATTTCATCCCTTATACGTATGAGGGACTGTCGGAGTTGATTCAGGTCCATTGGTGGTGAATGCTGCTGTCTAATTTTTCTCCCGATCATTTCTCAGACATGTTCGATAGGATTAATATCTAAAATACATACTGGCCAGTTCATAGCTCAAATACCTACGTTTTACAGATAATCAGTTACTATGCGTGCAGCATCTGGTCTAGCATGATCATGCATTAAAAGAAACCCATATCCGATATAGGGAGCAAAAGGGACTACACAATATCTGTAATGCAACCTGCAGCAGTTAAACGACCACCATCAACAATGCATAGCTCTACACGTGCTCTTAGAGATATACCACCCGAAACCATTACTGAGCTTCTTCCATACAATGTCATTTGCTAAAGGCTGCGTGCCTTTCATTTGATCTGGTGGTATACTCTGAGACGTCGATCGCAATTGTACGGACAAAATCCGTATAGAGTATTTCCAATTTGCCAGCTTAGGTGTCTTCTTTCGAAGCCAATCTGGATCTGCGGTACCTTACACATAATCTAGTACCAGTTGCCGGCACTCGGGGCTAATAATTTTACTCCGATAACCGCCGGCACCATCTAATAATGTCTGCACTAACTGTGGTTCCACGGACATCTGCAAGTTGCATTTGGAGACCTTTTGCCGTAGTTAACCGTTCTCGCGCAGCTCGCAGCAATACGAAACCGTCCTCCACAGTGTTGGTTGCACGTTTTCTGCCCTGATTTTGTCTTCTTCTGTGATCGATTGTTTTGCTAAAGCGTTGCAGCACACTAGAAATAGTAGTAGGAGCCACTCTAAATCTTCTCCCAAGATGAGGGAGTATACAGTGTACAGGGTGGACCAAATTGCATGTACATAACGGGTAAATATACTTTGCAGCGGAGATACGAAAAAATGAGATAAGCAGTCCAGAGCTACTTTTGCGAGATAAAAACACTGTTGAAAAAAAAAATTAAATTTATCTTACCGTTTTCGAGATATTTAAAAAAATTGAATTTTCTTGAATTTCTATTATGCCTTATAACTGTCTTATAATTTAAAATTTCGAAAAATTGTTTGGACATTTTTGACATAGCTTTTTATTAGAGATCTAGAAACAAATTCTATTTTTTAATAATTCTGCGGAATTTTGAATTATGACGTCATATCATTTTTTCTTAAATGGCAACCATAGTTGCCTATGTTCTGATTAAATAGAAAATTTTCCGGACTTTACAAAAACATATAACACATTATGTTTATTTTAAATATTAAACAAGATACTGCGTTTCTAAATTTCTAATAGATTTCCAGTGTGCCATGGATACGACAGATCTCTGGAAAGGCCAGCAGAGTGCCATGACAGACAAACAAAGTAATTGATATTCCACCTGTCAAATAATTTCTTTTTGGAACAACAGTTGTGCTTTATATAAATCGTCAGAAAATCCAAGGAGCTTTACAAATATATAATAATATATAACTTCATATATATTGAATATTGAGAGAAATTTAACACTTTCTATGCTTTTCTAATAAAATGGCAGTGTCCATGGATGTTTAGGATTATGTCATAACGTTCATAAAGTTAGTTGTGTATTAAAAACAAAAGTTGTAGGGCGTTTTCAATAAAAATAATTTAATATACTAAAAAATACAAATATCGAACAAAACAAGTTACTTGTAAATGACAAAGTAAAAACTTTAGTTATTCAAATTGCCGTCCGGCATTTGCAACACATTTTTGACATCTCGTTTCTATTGCATTTATGCTATTTATTATATAAATCGGTGTTAATTTATCGAACGCTATAGCCACATTTACATGCAGTTGTTCAACGGTGTCGCAAGTACGTTTGTAAATTTCATTTTTTAAGAAACCCCACAGAAAAAAATCTAATGGCGTTAAATCTGGAGATCTTGCAGGCCATCGTATGGGTCCATAAGTGCCAATCCATTTATTTGGGAAATTATGATCTAAATAATTTCTTGTGTCTAGGCTATTATGTGCAGGTGCACCATCTAATTGAAAATAAATTTTAGTCCGTTCATTATATGGAACGTCATCTAGAAATTCTATTAAATGGGTATTTAATAATTCAAGGTATCGTCTAGCTGTCAAATTACCATCATATATAAAATAATAAAATCTGCAACCTTTTAAAAAGCATCCAATATTAAAACCAAATCGCCCTTGCCTCCGAATGGGTCTGTTTATATGGGGATTTGTGTCACTCCAATAGTGGTTATTACGCCTATTAAATATGCCATCGCTAGTAACGTGAGCTTCATCACTCCAAATTACACAGTTTTTAAAGTTAGGATTTTGTTGACACATTCGGATATACCACCGACAAAAATTAATCCTTCTTTCATAATCGTTGGGATAGAGAAAGTGATTAATTCCTATTCTGTAGGGTTTGTATTTATGTTTCTTTAAAATTCGAAGGCTGCTAGTTTTTGATACTCCTATAGCGTTTACGATTTCTCTAGAAGAAGTGGTTGGAAAGGCTTCTACATATCCCAAGACTGCTATTTCCTCTTGCCTCTTATTAACCTTCATATACTTATTGGATCGAATTTTTCTAAATGATCCATGATTTTTTAAATTATTCTCCAGCCGCTTGAAAATACGAGCATTGGGTAAATTTCTCTCGGGGTATCTCTCGAAATACAGATTTAAAGCTCTCACACTGTTTTTTCGACATTCAATATATGCTTGCAACATTTCATATTTTTCACGATTGGTGAACTTAACCATTTTTTAAATACAACAATTCAATAACACTATATAACGAAACTCATTAAACATTAACAGAACTCAAATAACTTGAAGAAGATATTAATGAAATTGGATAAAATAATGGACATATAACGCCAATGCACCCACAGTTTGACAGATAAGAAAACATCAATTGTTTCCTTTGCAAGAGCATAGCACTCTGTGTAGGAATTAGTATTCATAACATTTGTCCTTCATAGCGCTTGACGCTTATTATTTGACAGGTGGAATATCAATTACTTTGTTTGTTGTCAGGGCGCTCTGCTTGCCTTTCCATAGACCTGTCGTATCCATGGCACACTAGAAAACTATTAGAAATTTAAAAACGCAATATCTTGTTTAATATTTAAAATAAACATGAAGTGTTATATGTTTTTGTAAAGCCCGGAAAATATTCTATTTAATTAGAATATAGGGTACTATGGTTTCCATTTAAGAAAAAATGGCATGACGTCATAACTCAAAATTTCGCAAAATTATTAAAAAATAGATTTTGTTTCTAGATCTCAAATAAAAAGCTATGTCAAAAATGTCCAAACAATTTTTTGAAATTTTAAATAATAAGGCAGTTATAACGCATTGTAGAAATTCAAGAAAATTCAATTTTTTTAAATATCTTGACAACGGTAAGATAAATTTAATTTTTTTTTTTCACCAGTGTTTTTATCTTGCAAAAGTAGCTCTGGACTGCCTATCTCATTTTTTCGTATCTCCGCTGCAAAGTATATTTACCCGTTATGTACATGCAATTTGGTCCACCCTGTACATCCTTCACCAGATAAAGTGACAATTTATGCACATTGATCTCGTGTCAAATTTCGTGCAACACGCTCAATTATTGTTTAAATACTGTCAGTTATTTGACATTTTCGACGATTTCGTACCTCATTTTCTTTCTTTTATTTAGTAATAAATAATTATTGCATTGTATTATAATTGTTTCTTTTCCAATGTTGTGTGTGAAAGTTGTATATGTTATTAGTGATTATTAGTAATCACATATATTACGAATAAAAAAAAATGAATACTGGTAATAGAAAAATAATGTCCTCTAAGATGGGCTCGAACCTACTCCACTTCCTGGTAAAATTCGTAATTCGTGCGCTCAACTAATTGGGCTACACATACACTAATCAGTCGTATACATATAATTCTTCTTAAGCTGCAGGCGTTAATATTTTTAAATAAAATTCTTCATATCTCAAAAATTAAGGCCCATGCACTCAAACCCGTTTACAGTTTTTTTACTCTTAACTCCTTCTTTCAAATAATATATGACTCATTTAATTTTGTGTTTCGCAGTTCTTGCCTACTCCTTGTGAGATTTTCTGTAGAGTTACTGCAAGTTATTCACTTCGCAACCTAGCCATTCTAATTCTCTGTTCATTACATTACTATCCTTCGAAATATATGCGAATTGTTAAATATTCCCCGCAAGATTGCTTGTTAGATATTAAATCCCAAATTACAAGTCTAAATACACGAATGTCTACATAGACGCATACATTCACGCGTAGGGGGGTAACAGCATAATTGTTAACGATGTCAGTGTTTTGTAATCGTTATAATGCGTAGGATCCTCCCTTTGTTGACAATTGTAGGGCCACTACTATAGCCGACAAATGTTTGAAGGGTCGTCCCTGTTTGCCACACGGGGCAGGGAAATTGCCAAAGTTCCGTAAAATGTTTACTCTTGCTGTTGAAACAGCGAATAAAAAGTATATATTGTCCTAATTTTATATTCGTTGTCCGATCTAATTGTGTATCCCTACTTAACATAAAGCAATACATATTTTTAGTTTTAGAATTCTAGGAATTCGGTAGCTACGTCATCAAATATCAATACACCGTCATAATTGTCATTGTATCTGGATTTGTCTGCCATTGCGGTATGAAGCAGCAGTTTACAAAGGTTATTACATAAGCCGATAGTGATGGCATTATACAAAGTATTGAGTACCAGTTAATAATCGGATGAAAGGAACAAAATAATTCAATAGTGCATGAAACTATTCAATTGTCATAAGACCATTGTTGTCACTAACAATGCTTTGAAACTGGAATTTCACAACAAATAATATAACTGAAAAGCAAATATACTGATGGGAGATGGATTAGGTAAAAAATAGAGAACCAACGCGTGGAATGAAATAACATTTCGCAGGCCAATGAGTACTTTTCAGAAAGTAGTTGCTACGAATATCTGTTCTGTTACTAAAATAGATGTATTTGAAAGTTTCCCTTTGCATTTAAACAAATGAAATGTATGACGATATTGATCAATCATGCTCCACGTTACGAAATCTTTATCACCCTTACTAGTGCAATACCGTAAGAGAGAACGGGACACAGTAATGCTGGAAGCACAGGGAATATATATTTTTCTCAAATCAAATATGCAAGGCTAATATCACAGACAGAGAATGGATAAAGAATTCATTTGAGGATTTTTTATTATAATACAAGCATTAGTTCCTAATAAATCTGTGAATGCTCAAAAAACTGAGCGGAATATCTACAAAACTGCAGAATGGTATGTTAAGAAGTACAACTGGTATTTTAGCTCATGTGCACGAAATACTCATAGTTGAAGAAGATATTACTTACAATGTTTCGGAACCGCAACTGACAACGTCTTCTACACACTACTCTATACATCTGATCCCTTCCTTCATCCACTAAGACCTACACTTAAAAAAAGGGAATTAAAATTGGATACGAAATTATATATTTCGTATTTAAAGGGTAATTTAGTGATAACTGCGCTATTATGATATTAACCCTTCCGCGACGTGTAACGTACGGATACGTTGTTTAGCTTACTCGAGCGCGTCCTGAAAGGGTTAAGCAAAGAAGGAAACTAAAATGTTCTATGAATGAAGCTTTTTACTTATTTGTTTAATTATAACACCTAACTTTATTTGGACGGTTCACCCATCCAGTTGGATAACGGATTACACCCCAACCAGCAGACCGGCTATACCTCACCAATCTCCACTAACCTCCGTCTACACCTGTGACTGGTTTGGGATCTTCGGTGCACCATGTAGATTCATTTTTCTTAATTATTTTGTTTTCCAAATGCGTCTCGCTTTAAAAAAATGCTCGACGCTGCGCGTCTCGCTGTCGTTACACTCGACGTTACGCGTCATGTTAAAAAGCTTTGCAATTTTTCAATTTTTCTTAATTTTTGGTTTTTCTTTTAGTTTTTTTTTTTTTCAAATGCGCCTCTCTTTAAAAAAGACTCGACGAGCGGCAAGTATTACTGAGGCACCCCTGCAGAGCCAAATCTTCCTCCTCATCATCATTACACCCGGAAAAAACCGATTAGCGTAATGGGCCAAGTTAATAATACTGTGCCAATGAGACCGATTACATCAACCAGTATAGACTTCGTCAAACAAATATTCATACGAATATCTAAGAGCAAAAGCCAAAGGCTCTTTGGGAAAGCCTGGGGTCTACAGTCAAAACGATATATAGGTTATATCAGGCTGTTACGAGGTCCATGGTCATTCATGTCTTTTTAGTATGATGGCCTTAACTAGAAGAAAAAAACAGCATAGGATAAACTAGAGAGATGCGCACCTGCCAAACTGCTGCTATGGAGGTAGTATTAATAAGTATTATGCTCCTTCATCTGCAAATTAGGAGAATAGCGGTCCTCAATGTTTGTAGACTAAAGCTGACATGCAACTTTGAAGATGATGACCTTATAGGACACCTATAATCCTATACATCACCTCAAATCAGAGATAAGGTAACTGCGATCAGACATGCCCTGTAATCATTGCAAAGTATTGATTCCAAGTCGTGAAGAATGAAGCTTAGGGGGAGAGGGCAGCAACATTTGAAAGAGAAGTCCTGGTTTGGTACACAGATGGATCCATGATAGAACAAGAAGTGGGAGTCGGAGTCTTTAGGCTTAACTGGAGCAATAGAGCAATGGAATAGTTTCGAGCAAACACCAATGGTCTTTTCAGTGAGTAATATTTGCCATATATGAAAGCGATGAAGAGAGCTCGCATCTATATATGCACTGATAGCCAGGTCATCTCGAGCACTCTAAAAGCAAATGGTTTTGAGTGTATGCTGCTATGGGAAAGCTTGGACATTGTGGCAGTCATTTCTATGGACTAGAACGTGCTCTGAGTGTACCCAAAATCCATATCAGAGGTGAGCTAGAACAATGGCAGCATAAGAAATCGATATCCCTCCGGAAACGGACTTCCGGACAACTCGTAGAAATAAGGCTTGTTCGCCATTAGCTAAATACTAAAAAAACTGAAAACGTGGTAAACTGAAACTAAGGCTTACTGGCCTACTTACCAGGCATTGTCCTCTGATTCCGTCCGTCAAAAAGAAGGCTAAAGCCGAGACTAACATATGGTAGAGCACATACTCCGCTATTACAAAGATCTGGCACCGCAAATGCTGCTGCATTATGAACATGAGACAATATCTCCTACAGTGATCAAAATGGCAGCAAAAAAGAATAACTTCAGGTTTACGTTAAGGACGGGGGTTAATTGGTAAATTTATATCTGGGTCTTTCACAATGGATCCGTTCGCTCAGGGTGAGCAAAGGATTCTATGTCCCAACCATCTCACATCATATCATTGATGATTTGAAAAAGATACAGTAATGATAAAACAAGAACAAATAAATTTCCTTTAAATTTTAATAAAAAAATTTAGTAGAAAAGCTTCGCTGGTCAACACTTCAGAATAACTTATTGGTAAGTTCTCCAGTACGCATGTATTTTTATTTTTATCAACGGAATGTTAATTTTTTTAGTAACCGTGATAGTAGCAAATGATAAATACGCCTAACAAATGGTTTGGTGTGTAAATGTCAAAATGATCGCACTAGCTAGACCAAGTATTTATGGCAAAACCTTTTTTAACAGCGATACCAAAAGCTTTATTCTTCTTGAGAATAATATCGTACAATACCGAAATGGCACATTTCATATAAGAAAAATGGAAGTATACAATGTGTACAAATTATTGCATCACAAGACAGCAACCGGAAAAGTATCAATGAATAATAATGATGTTCCCTGTGAAATTATAATTCAAGAATGAGAATACTAGTTAAAACGCAACACAGCACCCCGCTGAGATAATACAAAAAAGTATACAACGTGGCTTGGATGGTTATCGCGATGATATGCATATTTTATATTTTTAACCTCCAATCGCATCGAATTTAGCGATAAGAATATCATTCGCCCCACATATTGAACGATTTTATAATGTGATTCAAGTAAATATATCCCTAAAGGTATACGCATTTATTGGAAATTTGAGTAGGAATAGCGAATCATCTCTGTTCAATCCTGCCTACACGCGGACAGCAATGTAAGTATATTTGTCAAAGTTAGGACACCTACAATGAATGTGGGAACAGTATTTTTAGAGTAAGATGTGAAAAAAGCAAAATACGTTTATGATAAAAAAATATAATTTTAGATATTTAACTGAAAGCAACAGTGTTCACCAAAAAAAAGAGTCAGATGCTAATCTTCAAAATGACCCAACAAGTATTTAATAAAATTGAACTACGTAAAAGACGTTTTAATTTAAAAACGGTAGCATATTTTCTATAAGCGACAACACAAGAATTGTATGACGTCCAGGTTAATGCCGCTGGAGAAGATATAAAGAGATTTTTGTCATTTTCTCACAAACAAAAAAAAAATACTTTGAAGGAGCACGCTAAATTCCGCTTTTTTTATTATTATCAAATCTGCAAGTAATAATGCTATAATTTGGCATGCCCAAGGAAAGGTGACGCTCCGTGAATAAAAATTGAGAGAATATTAAGTTTCTTGCATAATTATCTTGCCGTTGCTATATACCTAAACACGAACGTGAGAGTCGACTGAAATATTACAAGTATTTTAATGAAAAGCGACTTAAACTTGGTTGGCGCAGTTTCTAGTGCTGGCGCTTCTCATATTGTCGTCTTCGGCTTATAGCAAACATTAAGATGAGATGCGACGACGTAGCTAATACACGAGTGACATAGTTTGTTTAAAAGATATCCGCCTCTTTAATATAAGCGCACACTTAAAGCTGCGACATTATAAAATTTTAGAAAAGTAGGAAAGAAAGTAAGAAATACAGCATTTTTAAGCTTGAAGAAATCCGGATGATGGCTTTATCTACATGTATAAGTTATGAATTCTAGGTCGTGTTTTCTCAAAAATGGTTGATGCTATTCAGCTGATTTTTTGACAGCGCACTACGCATCCCTACAGGAATGCTTGGGGCATCTCATATTGTGGCACTAATCGATATTTTGTCAGAAACATTGAATAGAGGGTCTCTTGATATAGATTTTCATCATCATAATCTAGTTAACCTTAGCTAATTGTAGTTGAGTAAATTAAATGGCTTTAGTATATTTTCGTTTGTTTAGGTACCACTTTCTTGCATTCCGGGTTTCTCTTGTTCAGTGCTGATGGTATTTACCGCTTCCAAAGTTAGAAGTCGCATTAATTCACGGATTACTACATAGGAACACTACGGTGGTTCTTCCAAGACTTTCAGTTCCAATAAGAAGCAATTGTTGACAAAAGTTCGAATCAAGCTCGCAGGTTTCTTTGTGCATACGTTACCATAAATAAAGGATAGGAATTATTCAGTACAAGCAGTTATTCTACTGGTGTGTCCGATTGAATTATAACGCACAGGGTATTGATCCCAGGATAATAATAAAAAGAAGAGAAAATATTAGATATAAACATTGAAAAAATGGCCATCGCCCTTTTTACTGCCATACTAACATAACAGCGTGAAGATATGCATTAGGGTGTTTCTTTTTGTTTCGCATAATATCTGGCGATTCGCCATGAATACGAAACAATTTCCGTGCCAACGGCATTTTATCGTATTGCTCCCTCTCCGGATACACCTTTACTGCACCAAAATAGAAGAGACAATGCCCGGAGACGCGAAGAAAATGTGCAATTGATACGATATTGTTCGTTAAATGAGTCCATTGTGTCTGGGACAATTGCTGTGTGTACCAGATTGGAAAATTAAATCAACTTTGCACACGCATCTGTGACAACTTTCCTTACGGCGGGGCGAAGTTTCCCCTCTCTCTCTCTCTCTCTCCCTCTCTCTCTCTCCCTCTCTCTCTCTCTCTCTCCCTCTCTCTCTCTTTGTGTGTGTGCGTGTAAGAGTGTGTGTATTTCGTGTCCGTCGCGCATCTCTTCGAAGAGATCAAGGAGTTCGATGCTGCGACGCGACGGCGTTCGTCCGCTAGCTCACTCGCTGGGCGTAATTTTATAAACGGGTTTCCACGGAGCTGCCTTAGACGTTCGTAGGGCTACGCCGAAACTAATGAGATAATAAAGAAGGAGACGCGGCAGTGTCGGGTTTCGTAATTTTAAAATGTGCCTTTCTCTTGGCAAGGTATTCGGGGAATATTAAATTTAATCGGGGAAAATGAAAGATAAACCGAGCACCTATTATTTGAATTTATGGAGCATAATGAAAGGGAATACGTTTTTCAGATGTAGTGCGGTCATTTAAGTGAAAAATAAGTAAATAACGGTCGCTGACATATCGGAATTTCTTTTTAATGAAACGTAAACCACGCATCGCTCTCTATTATGAGCAGCACTCTAACACCTTTCTTTCCTTGATTTTCATACTTTCATTATTCGCAATATAGATGAATTTATTAATTATATTGAAAAACTGATAAACGGTTATCACGCTAAATAAAATGATATGTTTCATTCAACACTATTTGAAGTTGTAAGTGAAAAAAAGTGAAACGCCATCTACCAGTTAAACTACGATGTCTGGTAGCCTCCATGTCAGAAAAAAACAAGCTATTAAGCAGTAATGTAGTATAACCAGAGCCCACCAGAGTGCACCAAACACATTAAATAATGTGTAAAATAATTAAACAAAAGGGGTGGAGGGATGGAGTTGCAGTTTCTTCATTTTCATCTTTATGCTAGCAATGCATTTACACTGCGTAGTTGAGCGTTGTTGATTGTGTCTCGTCTGTTGCATGCTAATGAAAATTAATAAGTTCGAAACAGCACTGTCCATGTCTGTTCCGCAATCACTCCCTACCTTCATTTATGTTTAATATTTCACACATTATTTAATGTGTGTGGTGCACTCTGGTAGTCGACAGCTGTGCCTATACTCCACTACTGCTTCTATAGCTTTGCTATTTCTGAGGTGGAGACTACCAGTCATCTTACCTTCACGGGTAGATGGCCTTGCACTTTTTTCATTTACACCTTTGTGTCAGTAGTGCATTTATACTGCGTGGTGGAGTGTTGTTGATTATGTCTCGCCTGTGACATGCTGATGAGAACTAATAAGTTCGAAGCAGTACCGTCCATGTACGGTCGCTTCATAACGGCCACGTCAAAACGTCCCATTCCGTGTACATATCTATGAATCTTTACCTGCTATTCGCAAATATTTCTGTGCTTTTTTATTACAATGATATATGGATGAGTAATACACCTGCTTCCTCTTTAATCTTCTAACGGCGCATGTAGGGGCCAAGTAGGATCAGCAAATCAAAACAAATAAGAACAATTATTAAAATAACGTTATTCAAGGGTTGAATTAATAATTTTCATTCATTTACGTAAGCAATTGAAAAATGTTAAAATTGCGCTTAAAGTGGATGGTTCAAATGAGAATATGAAACGGTTGCACAGTTTAGCACGTAACTTTGTCCTTGCAAATTCTGTATTACTGTTGGACAAATAGTTTATTATTAGCATGAAAACTAACAACTCCTGGGATTATTTTGTTAAAGTGAAGCTAGCTCCATATGACATTGATTTCCCACACCTCCAGATTGTGGTGGTGGTACAGATCTACTTTTCATGTCTATTGTGATTATCGCAAGACCAGAAAAAGCTCTCTAAATTAAATTTTTCAATTACACACATCATCGCACACATAGTTCCTCCATGCTTGGCTCTAGTGGCCCATTAGCACAAACCTAGTCCTTCTTAAGCCATTCTTCCATGGCTCAGAATCTAAATTAGAATATGTTCTTGTTGTTAGCCTGCTTCTAGTATCATCTGCCAAATGTATGCATGTATTTCTTTAGTCTGCAATGACGGGGGAAGTGGTCCTCATCATCCTAACTACCTGGTGGGAATTCTAATGTTTGTTTCTTTGTTTATCTTTCTTTACTATCGTTCCCCTGATATGATGATATTTCTATTTGAGATGCCCTCCTCTTTTAAGGTGATTACATAGTCCCGAACCATTTGTAGTTCATACTTATAGAACAAACCGCTTAAAAGGTTGGTTCGCTGTGAGAAAATATAGTGAGACTTTCAGCTACCTTGGTTCGTCTCTGATACATTAATGTATTGCTGGTTAATTTTATGTAGCGTGTTTCGTATCATTCTGCGTACTAACGTAGAGTGCAAGTCACGTACAATAATAATTCAGTAACTGTACAGCACTTACAACGAACAAATTCAGGCCAATAACGAACGAATAATGGTCATTCTTTGATTATTATTGGTCGATTAATTTAAATTCATACTCTTCTGATAATGTTATAAATAAAGAGTGAAATATTGAAGTCTTTATGAATACTCAGAAAGTATATCGTTCCACTGCTGTCCCAGTCACAAAATGTTTTTTTTTTACAATGCATGGGGGCTAAAATGTTAGAGGAAATAGTAAAAGAAGGAGAAAAAATTGGGCTAAAGATAAACCAAAATAAAACAAAAATAATGAAGATTGGCAAAAATCAAAACGATGGAAGAATAAAGATAGGGGACTATGAATTTGAGCAGGTGGATAGATTTAAGTACCTAGGAGTGATGTTGTCAAAAGACAGAGACAATAAAATAGAAACTACAGAAAGAAAAGTGATCGTAAATAAAGCTTACCATGCTAATAAAAAACTTTTAAGAAGTAAGCTACTTACAAAGAAAACTAAATTAACAATTTACAAAACATTGATAAGACCGACGATGGCGTATGCAGCAGAAACAACGACACTTACAAAAAAAGACGAAGAGGACTTAAGAATCATAGAAAGAAAAATATTGAGAACAATTCTAGGACCTGTGAAGATAGGAGATAATGAGTACAGAATAAGAAGGAATGATGAAATAGCACAAGAATTGGGAGGCGAGGACATAGTGAGAAGAATTAAAAACCAGAGAGTAAAATGGCTGGGACATGTGTGGTGAGCAGGACCGGGAGCAGTAATATATACGATGCTAGTGTGGGAACCGGGAGGCAAAAGAGCAAGAGGAAGACCGAAAACACGATGGTTGAAGGAGGTGGAAGAAGATCTAAGAGAGGCCGGATTTGACAAATGGAAGAAGAAGGTAGAGGACAGAAACTTATGGAGACAAATAGTGAGAGCGATTTAGATGAAGAAAATGGGGATTGATCCACCTCAATCTGAAATGGATCTAGAAAGCTTATATAAGCGGCACAACCCCACAAGGGGTGTTAAGCCATCATATATATTATATATATGGGGGCATGTTGAATCCCTTAGTGATTATATCTAATAATAATCTAATAATAATCTTCCCATTTTTTAACGAGGATGTTGCCGCCACATAAAATTCTGTTATCACAAAAATAATGAATCAATTACTTCAGTTTCGTTCCTTTTAATTAAAATGGAATAGCAGCATACAAAGCGTTAAGGCGATACCTACAGGGATTCCTCAACATAGAAGTTTCCTTAATTTAAGCCGCTTTTAATCTCGCCGGTTAGGCAAGTCACTTTAGAACCGCTTCATTACCTCGGGTACGTTACCGAACATCGATGCAATTAGAAGGTACCATATGCGGGTGGGAAATTAATTAAACATTTTCTACCTGGGCGCACACATAGCCAGATAAATTTCGGCCCGTCTGATTCCGCGTGTTTGCGTCCAATAAATGTTTATATATTAGATAGTACAGGGAATGGGCGGTAGCCACATAGTCATAGCTGTATTTTCCAAATGAAAAGTAGGTAAACTCACCGGGCTCTCGTAACCGCTTTGACGTGAATGTGTTACGGACTGCGGAACGCTACGAGCGTTCTATGTGTTTGAACTTGAAGCTGCAGAGAACTCGCCTCCAATACGTCAATGGTGTGGATGTTATCTAACTCTTAGCAGAACCTACATACCTTCGCCCGTATTTGCACTCGTGCAAGTATTTGTCTTTGGTGAAATTTGATCAGGATTCTGTTCCAATGATTATCTGTAGATACCTACGGTGATTGTAACTATTACTACACACTACCTTAGCTAACAGGATTAAGGGTCTGCAGCAGGTGGGGATGACGAACTTTTGTTGTTCGGTAATTGCCTAGAATGTAGGCGTTAAAATTTCCATGTACAATACGAAAATATAATTGAATGTTTGTAGCAACTTGAACTATGGAAGCATAGATGGCTTACGCGTAGCGATATATGCCAGGAGTCCCGTTTGGGGGGTCGCAGGCAAACAGGAATTATGAGTATCGCAGATTATAGTTTTTTGTAAAAAAACACGGACAACTGAAACCGGATTATGAAAAATTATTTTATACTGTTTTATTACATTATTACCTACTTGTCTTTCCTTGAGAGTAATTTGTTTAGTTGTTATTTTGTTAGCAATAACCCGAACCGTATCCGCATCTTTACTAACCGCATCCGATCCGTATACGCGCATCATTGGGATCGCTATGATCCGTATCCGTATCCGCATAGATATCCGCATGTTAGGTTTTTGAAATGCATACTTATAGCACAGATAAGTAAACAGATAGCTCACCGTGGCAATTTTGCCCGATTATCACGGGTTGCATAAATAAAGGCTGCAATATTACGATTTTATGAAACATAGATAGCTGCGGGGAGCCCGGTGTACGGTCGGAGACCAAACGTCGGAGTGTGGAAGGAGTACCGGCTCGCTAGTCGTTTTTATTTATGAAATATGCTTTTTTGCCGCACAGCTGGAATAGAATTTATACCTCCTTGAATGCGAATTGCTTACGCTCTTATTTAGAATATGAATATTTTCTATAGACTGTGTATTTATTGAATTTATTCGTATGTGTCTCATAAGAATATATTTTATGGTTGTTATAATATATTAGAAGGAATCAAAGTTTATAGCCAGTAGCTTATTTAAATAACACAATAATTCCTGGAATTATTATTTTATTTATTTATTTTCAATATATGTGACTTCACATTATCAATTAAATATCTTGTTACGTTTCGACTACTTAACATAGTCTTCTTCAGACATGTATGATGAGAACAATTAACAACTACATTAAACATGACAAACTACATTAAAAAAAAGATGATTTTATAGATAGATTTTTTTTTAAATGTAGTTTGTCATGTTTAATGTAATTGTTAATTGTTTTGTTCGTTTTATTAAATTTAATCGCGGCACATTTTTCTTGACTTACATTTATTGCAGTAATATTTTAATTTCCATTTTACTATTGCATCATTAAGATGCTAGTTATAAAATTCATACATTTCTGATTTTTTATATTAAGTAGTCGAAAAGTAACAAGATATTTAATTGATAATGTCAAGTCACATATAGTATATTGAAAATAAAGCCTGAAATTGCACGAACTATTGAATTATTGTTATAGTATATGAAGTTTTTTTTTCTTGATAGCAACGGAGATAATGAATAGTGATAATTGTACTGCATCTAGTCGAAATGTTATAAATCCGATTTAAAGTCAATTATCATTCTTTATTATCCCCAAGCAACATCAATAATCTATTAGTTCAAACTCGTTTGTTTCGGTTATATTAAGTTTAAAGTATACTAAACAGTTCATTAATTTTAATCACCTTACTTCGTTTAAATCAATAATTTGAAATCTATATCTTCGTAGACTTAGCGTCACATTTTAAGTAATTTTACTTTATTTAGTCCTGATGTACTTGTATTTGAAATAAAACTATCTCAAAAAATTGCACCTGGATTTATTATACATTTGTAAACATAATAATTACAATTTACTCCTTTTCATAATATGGGAATACGGCTTAATCTTTTAACCAGTATAGAAACTGTATAATTTCATACTACATGTATAAATAGAAGTCTTATCTGGTCAGGACCCAAAAAATTCCGACGACGGTTGCACAGTTTTGTTTATTCCGAAAAAGTGTTGTTTACAACAGAACCGAGGGCTTACGCCTGACTCATAGACGCTCGCGTTTGGTATCGGTCGCCTTTCGAACCTATTCTCAAAATTCATACATAAAAAAAAAACTCTCGCTTTCTGACCGACTAAAACGCTACGTATCGTACTGACACGTTTGTTTTCATTCTCTGATCATTCTACTTCATTATTAATAATAATTATTAAATATTCTGTAAATATTTGGCGCCACCTGTGGTATATTGGCTGAACGTCGAAAATTTGAAGGTTTCTTCATTACAACAAGTGACTTACCCGGGATCATATTTATGCTAAATTTTTCATTAAATATTTGCTTTTTCAACAATTTCATTGAATCTAACACAGCTAAGTTAAATTTTCAGGTTATTGTTTATAGTACTGACATAGGGCTAGTGTATGAAATGGTTTTTAATGTCTAGTATTGTTTGCATTTAAAAAAAAAAAGCTTTTTGTTGACGATATCACAAGTGCAACTCATTTACATACAATTTTGGCGGATTAATAAGTAATTTTTCCAAAAAAAAATATACAGATGACCTAGCTACAGTTGTAGTGAAGTTATTACTACAGTCAGATTCACATAATTCATTGAATATTTTGAAATAATGTTGAATAAAAAATAACATTGCGTCTTATGGACGTTTGTTCCCGCCATTTTACTCTGCGGCAGACCCTTAACATCCCACAATGTGCTTCTCTGAATTTGAGTTTATGTTTGAAGCTTGCTCTACACACGAAACGGTGAATATCGCATACCTTAAAGATGTGAATAAGTTCTGATTCATATAAACGAGGATTCGTTTTGTTTATATTCAGGAAAAAAAAAACATTACAGTAGCAAGTGAGCTGAAAAATTAAAATGTACTACGGTAGCGCTAATACAAATCATATTATTTCGCTCAAACTTCATCCTTTACCTGGTGAAACACTATTGATACTTTAAAGAGAAGAGAAATGAACGCATAAGTGAGTTATTCGCAAGAAATATTAACTACACAAATAAAAATTAGTGAAAAAGTTTTTGAATAATGCTCTAAGAAGATAGTCACAGACTTTGTACAAATTCTCTGAGCCTATTCGATAGATAGAGAGCTATATTTCCTTAGAACTTTAAAGAAAGACAGAAAACATTGACCCCTTTTAAAAACAAAAGAAAATATTTTTATTGTGGCCGAATTCTATCCAAAATGCTTTAAAGAGAGTTAAACAATTCAGTTAAACTGCAGCTCTGTATCAACAATTCGCGATTGTCTCGAATAAATCAGCCGAATTTGAATAGACAACGACTCAAAGCAGAAGATTGTGGCGTACGAAAATCCAGGCATTATAGTTTACAATCGTAAAATACGATTGGTGCGGATATGAAATTTTCCATTTACATTTTAATAACCGGTTTAGTTTCAGGCTGCCTCTCTCAAGTTTTCAAGAGCCGCGCTAGCATCTATCTCGTACCGCCCGTCTTTCTTTGGTGTCTTCGTAGTAATACTCGTCAAAATCGTTTATATAAGATCGGATAACGCAAATCCAATTAGTACGCTAAATCAGAAATCCTAAGTTACCGATAATCGTCGCTAAAAATTCATTTGCTAAAAATCGGGTCTCGCGATAAACTCTCCCGCATAAATTGCTAATAAATAAATTAAACAAAGCGGAAAAAAAATGTGATTAAGGTATGTACGCTATGATAAGAAGTAAACTTACAGTTATTTTTCCAGAAAGAAAAAAAAATAGGCTTTAGCAATGCTAGTTAACAAAGTAAAGGAAGGTTAAGTGATATCAGCATGTGGTCAGCATCATTAAAATTTATTAAAAATCGTCATTCCATAGCAATTATTCATGTGGGATAAAGTTGAACCGAGGAATGACAGCTGCTTTACTTAAAAGACGTAAATATATGACTAAATGCGGAATGTCCAAGATTATATTTTGTTTTTTGTTTGCATAAAAATTATTGTATTTCATTATTTATGACATTAGGATTTACGAAAAAAAAGAGAAGCTGAGAAACGGAGAAACGACAGACTTATGGAAGATCCCGAAGCTAGAAGGAAAGTGCGACAAAAGGACCGTGAACAGTACTTAAAGACAAAAGAAGCAGCAGACTTCCAAAAATATTAAGCCACAGGGAACAAAAGATGATGATGTTAAAGTAATGTTTCTGCGGGTTTGCACGCTAGATGGTAAACAGGCTTTGAGGCCTACCCTCAGCATATCCCTTAGATAAATTTTGATGACATTGTGGAAATTTGGCCATCTCCTGCAATTTCTTCTTGGAGGGATGTAATATTTTATACTTTCACTAAAAATATTTCAGTTATTAGGAATAAGGGTAGCATGCATTTTGGTTAATAAAAGAATTTGAATAAATGTTTGGCAAAAAAACCTACCAGCGTCATTTCTCTGGATTAAACCTCATTCTTCTGGTGCAAGTTTTGGGTATTACGAGACTTAACTGAACAAAGTATTTACAGAACAAATATACATTTAACAAAACTATTTATTTTGAAGTACAAAAAACGATTATTTTAGAAGAATGACCCATATAATATAAAATGTTAATATTTTTAAAAATTTAAGCAATTTAAAAACTACAGTTAAAGCTGTCGAAAGTTTTGCAAATTAATGCTTGTTCTTTTTTTTTTTTTGAAAAGAAATTGACTTTATTGTTATTTACAACCGAATACAATAATTAAATAGGTGCTAAAACTACAACATATTATTCACCAACATCCCTTTCAGAATATTATGTAGATAGAGCCTTTTGATATATCTGATATTGCTCATTGGGGTTATTTTTAGTAATTTTCTTTCTTAATGTGTTTCTTTTTGAAATATATTTATTTGAATGACATGGAAAATACCTGATAAATACATTTACAGGTATTTAATTTTGACATAACAAATTTTAGTTACATTTTTTAATTTCAAAGGTTGATTTCTAGATGGAAAGGTTGAATATAATAATCGGAGCTCTATTCTATTTGAGTCATGCCATAATCCAACAAAAGGAAGTGTACTGAAAAATACACGGAGGGATATTTAGAAGTAATTAGCTAGGGGTGAAGCTAAGAAGAATAACGTAAAATTCTAGTGAATATAAGTCCAACATAAACAGCTACTTGGTTTGTAACAAGGTCTAACTTTAAAAGTAGGTATTTATGCAAGAAGAGATCAAAACAAAATCGATCAAGTGCCTTGAAAAGTCGGCATGAACAGCGTTTGTTTGATTACCCGCATCCATCACATACATTTGTCAGATCCTGTGTTGAACAAGCAGATGTGTTATAGCACATATATCCCCTGGACAAAGAAAAATGTTACTATTCGCAAAATGTAAAGGGTATAGTAAAGTGCGCGCTTATAGAATTACGCCCCATAATTTTATATTGTATTATCGTATATTAGTATTTAATATTATATTAAACTCTACTAAGGCGAATCGAATTCCACCGAAATAATATCTTCAAATCCCGCTATACATTTTAACTTACAACGTAAAGGAAAGCGCGTAATTCTATCAAAATTTCCTTGCGCTTTGATTTCACACTGAAAACGGGTTAATCTGACGATTTAAATTTAGTGAAAGGGAGAACGCATAGGAATTCCTACGCCGACAATATAGATAGCGGTGATTTTGATTTAGCGCAGCTACACGAGACGACGATCAATTTGAATTAGAATGTAATTGCGCAGCGCCCAGGAAAACAGTGGAAGAAAAGTACCAGGAGCGAACGCACTCTAGAATTTTCCGAATACATAATCGTTTACTTTTATTACAAACGACAATTATGGAGGTTTTATTTCGCCTCGCCCTACACTTTTTAATATCACCAAGGAGTACGTACACTTCCGTCTCTTTCGCTGGTGTCAGCAGAAGTACTAGGTACGTACCTGTAACGGATGATGACGGTGAAGGATGGAACATTTTTATACGATCTTCCTCGTTAAATCCGTTTTAGTAGCTGGGCATTATTTTTCAACTTTTTTCCTCGGTGAGATGACTTTTACGAAAGCATTGATCGTAATTAAAAGATTATCGTGGTGGATGTGCTCTCCCAGGTAGCGACCGCAAATATTCGTCAGCTGACAATGGTCTACTAAAAAATAATTGCACTCATCCTAAAAATGCGAAACGTGAATGATGTAAGTTAGTACCAGTACATTTGTTTCAATGTTCCAAAATTGAATCAATTTAACTGTGGTTTGTCAGTATCTGTCTGTGCACATCTGGAATGCCCTTCTCAAAATTATGCAATAAAATATCTAGTTGTAGCCTTATATATTTGTTTGTTATTAGGTGGTGGTAACCGTGGTTGTGTTCAATAAGAAAATGCAATTATGACAATGTACACTGGAGTGCAGAAAATCGCATACATCTATTTCTTACTATGTTACATCGGAGTAGACTGATTTTGACAATTGTGTGTCAAAATGCCGAAATCAACAGAAAAAAACAAGGTTTTAATATTAATAATTGGGATTAAAAGTTTCGCTTTAAAGAACTAAGGAAAATATATTGACAGAATAAAAAAAGCAATCATGCATTCTGTTTTGCTTAAATTATGTTTATCGACCTCGGTAGTTTTGAAACAATGTCATATTTTCTGACGAGAAGACCCTCCAGTCCAGTCATGATGGCCGTATCCGTGTGTACCGCCACCCAATTTATGATTAAAGATGTGTCTGCAAGGAGCACATTTGAACGACTTTCCGTTAATGTTTGGGCATGGATGTGTGCATGGTCCAGGAATAACGTGGCATATCGGTGGTCGCTTGAACGGCCAAGTTTATCTTAAAATACTCGTCAAGGTTATCCTTTCTTCAGTAGAGCAAATATTTACCAACAATAATTTCATATTCCAACAAGATAACTGCCCTGCTCATACGGCTAAGATAGTAATGCAGTGGTTCGAGATGAATAATATTGAGTTATTGCCTTAGCCTTCGTGTAGTCCTAATCTAAACGCGATATGACGTTTGCAGTGTGATAGTAAAAAAAAAATACAAATGAAACTTTCGACCTTAAAACGACAATGAATTGTGGATGGCTATAGAAAAAGCTTGTGGGGGAGTTGGGCCTGGATGAACATTATTATAGAAACCTTATATCATCAATGCCTGCAAGGCTAAATCCGGTTTCAGCAGCTAATGGAACAATGACAAAATGTTATCTTTTTTATTTCTAAAATATATTGAATTAAGATTGTCTGTTGCTCTTTTTCATTTTCCTAATCCTCCGGTTTTACAACATTTCTACAACAAATTGCTGCAACAGATAAAGTAGTAAAATGTTCACTGACAGTTTATAACTCAATAATTAAAAAAAAAAAATAATTACAAAAATAATGTCAAATAACACATTTACAAACCACAAATACTCTTTGATTTTTTAAGTGTATGCGATTTTTCTGCACTAAAGGGTACACACTGGACTGCGGACACATTGTACCATATTATTAGATTATATTTGGATGTAATTTACTTTTTTGTGGTCGATTTTCTCTTAATATAGCTTAAATATATCCTCAAAATTTACTACACCCAAAAAGCAAGAATATGTATGATATGAACAACACCTAAACATTCCCGCTAGATGTCATTAAAATGAACTGCCTCTTATTTGCCAGAATAATTTATTCGAAGTTAAAAGGCATGTAGAAAACGTAATGTATTGTGAACAGCATGTCACAGGTACACAAAAAGTTTATCGAAAAAAAAAATCAAAAGGGCAGGCAATCGATGCGGCATAAGAATAACAATAAGAACGTCCAATACAACAAGGTCACACTGAAATACAGCGACACCGGATAACATAAACTGTTTAGAACATTAGATATATTATATGCTTGTGGATAGTCGTATATTTGGAAAACAAAACAGAACGCCAAAAAATAAGAACAGAAGAACACAAAAAATTGTTGCTGGAAACAAGAAACCGAAAAATCAAGTTCAGGAAAGTACGCCCTCCGCATGTATATTCCAAGACAAAACTTTTAAGAGTTTACATAATGCTTAATGTTTTTATAAAACTGACTCATGTTGGGTGAAGGAATAGGTGACGGAAAAGGTAAGACAAATCCTTTTTTTACAGATTTATGCTGAAGACAGAACTAAAACCATCGCCAAAAGGTCGTATTTGGACAATCGCACGTATCATCAAAACGAATCAAACACTAATTTACACTTATAGGTGCCAATACATTTATATCTTCCTCGGTATCTTCTTTAAGTACTGCGTAATTTCCAATAGTAAATGATTACTAATCGCACAACTTACAACTAGTAATACCAGACAAATTTCTAGCTAATCTATAAATGACTAAATTAGTACTTCATACTAGTCATACTAGTAAATCTGTCGTATCTGCTCCTCAAGTCCAATCTCAATACATAAATAATGTTATACCTGCTTTCTGTAACCACATAGAATCATTGTAACAAACTTTTGACGCAACTACGAAATAATAACCTAACCAATCCACCAACTTGTCGGTTCTTGTGCCAATTATTACAACAAGCTTTCCTATGATCCAGACTCCATTTTTAAATATGTAAATGAACTTACCACTAACCACCACGTTGATATAAACCACCCCAAACATCTTTAACAGTTTTCACAATGCTAGGCAATTTACTGTTGAACAACTTTGTTCCACTTCTGGACATTAAAGTAATTAGGACTTACAATCAAATAATCACACTTAATTGACATCTACACGAAACGTAACACATTTACTCTAATAGGTATATTAACTTCCACTCCAAATATCCTTTTAAGCGAGAGTTGACACATTAGGAGCAATAAAAGCGTGTGATCAGGATAGCACATCCATAATTCCATGGCAACAATTTAAAGGAGCTATTTGTCAGCTTTTCGATAATGGTTATGCTATAATTATAATGCGTCAAGTTTTATACAATGACAATACCTACTATTATTGTTCATCTACTCACTACCAGGAAAGGATTCAGCTTCCATCAGAAACAAGGTATTTTCTTTCAATCCAACACTGACCCAGTTAATTTATGACTGCTTGGCAGAATATAATCTGAGATCCCATCCCTTTATTGCTTAAATCTAGATTTTATCCGTGATGTGAGTATTGAACAAACCTAATAAAATATCTCAAAAACTGATTAAAAGAACAAAAAAGATGACCATAATCATCTAGGAGACACCTACGCTAAGTTAGTACTTTTTCTTAGTTGTGGCAGTTTCTTCCATAAGGGTCTGTTAATCATTATTATGGAATTTTCCATTTCCATGCATTTGCCTCGTTGATTCGTTTCAGTTTTCTTTGTGTTTCTGTTGGATTCAAGTCCATGTTTTTTGATTTTTGGACACTCCTAGAATAGGTTTTGGACCTCAATACAAAGCATTTGAGCTCGTTCCTGCAAAGTCATCGTTTTTTTTTTTTCATTTCCTTTGATTCTTAAGTGTCCAGGCACCCATAATGACCAGGTTGTCAGTAGCGGTCATGCAAGTGATCTTAAGTGAATTTTATTTTTGTTTTTTCTAGTATGTTGCACCGATTATTTAATAAAATTTACGGTAGTTATACTGTTTATAATTAATAATACTTTGTGATTTGTTGCTAACTGTCATTCTAAATGAAACTTGAGATGTATAATTTTGAATAAGTATATGAAACTATTGTTTATGGATTTTAAAAATTCAAATTTTTCAAAAACATAGAAAATATATTATGATCCGATATCTAGCAGATATCTAGCGCGTTTCTTATTCTAATTAGAATAGTTCTCGAGAAAAACGAATTCGAGAACTTCGTGCACATTTTTGTGATTATCTCAAAAACAGTCAGGAGGTAAAACACTCGAACATAATATGCTTATAACTTGGTCAATATACCTACATGCATAATTTCCTTTAAAATTTTTCAGTATATTTTCATATATATCATTCAAGATATGCGCAGTGTCACCTATGAAAAAACGAAGAATCATTAGACTCTGAACTGCTCTAAAGTTTTTTGCACTCTGAATTTATTAATTCACGATGGAACTTATATCGTGTCGTATTACACTGCACCGCTTACTTATTGCACCATTTTCATTTCATTAGGTTCACTTTCCGTTCTTCTAAGTACTATAAGAGATAACATTGCTTGGATTGACGAGCAGCAGCAACCGATAGAGTGTCACGTGGTGTGCATTTTTAAAGAACCCGATATTGCTTCCATCTAATATTGCTTTGTAGCAAGGAGATATCTTTGACAGAATATCCTATTACACGAACGCTTAACTGTCTATTATATCCGGAGGTACCCAGCGTTCGTTGTAAGTGGCTTTTATTTAGTTCACGGCTCCAACGAAGAAATTCCTTTGCAACACCATGTCGTCCATAGAGCACCTTTATTCGCCCGAAATTATCGGAGAATCCACTATGAAAGACTTAGAGATCGTGAAAATAACTAAAACTACAAAGCATTATTTAAAATGACTTTTCTAATGAAACTTTTCCCTTGTAATATATACTGTAAAATAATCGTTGGTGCTATCATACATTGCGCTAATTTCACTTTTCCACTATATAACAACTTCAAATAAAAAAAAAATCCTCCATAAATTTAACAATAATAGGATCGCCAATAAAAAATATTTAAGCCCAGTTTTAATTTAAACTGCCTGTCGCGTATACGCAATAATTCAACTATCTTTGCATCCGAATTAAACCATGTAGATTAATATTGCGCCACAATCCAGACTTCGTGTTTATAATAGACACTTCGAAATTAATGTTTTCTGGTTTAACCTGCGCTAGTGTCAATTTAGGGTCACCGCTCGTATAGGACATATTACGCTAATTTGAAACAAACAGCCTCTATTAATGTTGCCTCGTGTTCAAATGACCACATAATTGAATGCGTTGATGTTTCGACAAAACATTGTTATTCAACACCGCGTCGATACATTCCATAGGTTGTACAGATTCCTAACGTTTATTTAGCTAAATTAGTTCATATGCATTAGCTTTAACTTTCTCTATTATTTGAGTATTTATAATAGGTGTACGTGGCATATCAACAGATGCAAATCAATACCTGAGTGTACAATCATCACCATTCGGCGTAATGCAAACTAAGTAGAGAGTCAACGCACAACCAGAAGGTAAACGATTTGTACTGACACAAAAAAACATCCATTTCTTCTCCACGCAGCATACGCTAGCAAACTGGATAATAGAATGAAAATAATTGTCAATATGGAAAATTTAAAATTATTTCTTACAATCAAAGAGAAGTAAGTAGAGATTAAGAAAAGTTCGTAGGGCATAATAAAGTACATGAAACGTTTGGAGTTACCAGCTATATAGAAGAGTAACTTGTACCTACGATGTAATCATACGAACCAAACACGCATTGACCAGCCTCCTATAAACTAATTGAGTAGCTCCATGAAAAGACTGCGGAACTTCCTGAACCAAGTCAATTAAATTATTTAGTCAATCAAGCGAATCAAATGACCAGTCAATTGAACCAATGGATACAATCAATTGAATCAGTCGGCTTGAAACCATCGATCAAATATCGAAACCAACTGTGCATATGTTTCCACTGGTTTAGGTTCCAGGAAGCGAAGTATACCAATGCTAAGTGAATACACATAGCTTTCGTTGTTTGATCATCTTTGATGATAGTTATTTTTTACAATATTAATTACACTTACTTTGTGAACTTGTTCCATCAAATCTCAAAGCAAACCAAGCATACCTATGAACTCATGAACTTTCAGCCTCCTTTCGATCGTTTAATTCCCAATATATCATTTACACTGCTTAGGGCTGGTTTATCAGCGCACGGTAACTACCAGTTACTGCTTTAACTGGCAAATAAAAACAGAGTAGTGATCATCCACGCTTAGTTAGCGCTAGCTGTGACGAGCCATTTGACTTTTAAACTCAGATATTGATTAATTATTAGTTGTTTATTAAATGGAGTTTCTGTACAAATCTAAATCCTAGGTGAAGAGTTTAAATAGGTACAAGATAAGTAAACTCTATGTATATCCTATATCGTATTAATTATGTCGGTACAATGTCTACCAAACTTGCATCATCTGGAAGTTGGGAGTTCTAAAAGCAATTATTAAATCCGCCAACCACCTCAACCAGTAGTTAGCGTTAACTGATGATGAGTAAGCCAGTACTATTTACCGTGCATTGATAAACTGGTTCATAATCTTTATATCTCCTCTTCGGATGTAAGACTGGTTTCGAAGTTGATTATTTCTTCTTGCTTTTCATTACACGTATTTGGGCCCCCTTTTATTCTAGTGTTTCTCTGACATCTTCAAAATTGGTCTGGGTCGTTGCAGGTTTTGTCTTGTACCTCCTGCTTGCTATTTTCCTTAGTAAATTCAATTAATGTATTGATCTCCTGCTATTCCACGCCTACGCAGATATTATTTCAGTTTTCCATGGTCTGACATTAGTTCTATTAGTATGTGCATATTGTACTTAGGTTGTTGCATTTTATAAATTTCTTTCGGTTATAGGTCCTCAGGAGGGTTTTTGCTCCCCTGATTTGTTGGAGTTTTTGCCAGTATTTGAATTTTCTATGTTCTATTTCACTCTCTAATTTCCGGTATTGTACTATTATTACTGCTTTTTCCGCAAAAGGGTTCCTGACCTAAAAGTGATTGAAAACCATTTTTTTTTTGCAGAGACTATCTTTTATTTCATTTTTTGTGTCCTGTAATCCACAGAAGGGTAATCTTGTTTCTTCTGCCTAGCTAGTTTACTTTTTCAAAGATTCCCGAATCATCTTAGAGTTGACTACAAATGAAATGGCTGCTTAACTATCAAACTACTTATATGTATGTCTCTCACTGGTGGCCAATCCTTCTTTTGAATTCTCTCACTTTATTTCCTTTGGAGTTGTGGTGATTATTAGGAAAATATTTCTTCACACCGTTAAGCTTCTGCTACAGCTGTCCTTTCTAAACTTTCCTCCTGTTTATTGACATTTTATGTTATATATGTGCTTTCCCAAGTATCGAACTTTCTCGACTTGTTAGAGTTTATTGTTTTACTTCACCTTCGCTTATGATAATCGTTTAAAAAATTCTCTTGTCATTACTAGTTATACTATTCTATTTCTGATTAATAGCATGCACAAGTTTGGGTGCTCTCAACATATTTTACCTGGATTTCAAGATAAACAGAAGGAATATAATATTCATGTATTGAAATGAATTAACCTACATTTATATAGCAAACCTTTTCGTATATGCGTGCTTGAATTTCTACTCATTATTTCATAAGCAGTAGCTTGCCAAAAGAAAATATAAAGATTAGAGTGAATCGCAATAATATTTTCATATTTTTGTGGTTACGATAGCTAAAATCCAATTTCATTTATTTAAGTGCATGTTATAATGCAGGAGGGTATGTGTTAATACTGAACCTTACCTAGTATTAACTGAGCTTTTTCGAATAATTCACATCAGAACTGATGTTTAATAAATTACTTCGAAGTTTCTACTGCGCGCTTGTAGTTCTCATATCATCTTTCTGTTTTGCTAACGTAAACCATACTAATATCTAATACGTTATTTGTTCCCGTAAATTGGCAATGACTGAAACAATCTTATCCAAACCATAAAATTAGTATTAACGTCGCAACTAATTTAGCAAAATCCTTAGATTGTAATACATAGCGTGAATACATAATTATCGCTGCTCCAACATCTGCATCGCAGCCGTTATATTCCGTTAATCCAGACACGGTACGTGTGTACGTCAAAATCGTCTTAACGGTAATGTGGTGCCCGAATGCATTCTGCCTCTGTACCCTTTCACACCACTATTGCAAATGCTGTAAGCTTATTAAACAGTCGTTGACTGTTAATGTTGGAGAAACGTGTTTATACAATTAGGAATGACCTAGCGCAATCCCGTATGCACAAACAGAAATAACGGATCAAATGGTAACCCGTGTGTGTGTACGCTCGGCGGACATTTGTCCTGTCTACTGACATTTACGGTACACTAACAACATTACCCTGATTCGATTTATGTTATGTGGTAACGACGTTTAGTAATTGATGACAATTCCGTGGTATTAGATATGTCGGAAGCAATTACAATTTTTTGCTGACATTGCAAATATGTAGGTAATGTTTCATGTACGCAGGTGACACGTGGTTTATTACCTAAGTCAAACATTATATTATATATATATATATTGTTATGGAGAGTAGTTGACATGATTTAAGAGGGAAAATGTAATGGGGCAAACACAGCTCTGATTTAGAAATCTATCACACACACATCTTTGCAACATCATTCAAAATTTTAACATACCGAGCATCCAGTAATCGATTATTAATTTTTTAAGACCTTCAGTCAAAACAGGCACTAATATTATAGAAAATCACAAATTACTCACTTTGATAATTAATAATAATACTTTTAACAGTCATTTTGGCTAAGTTTTATGTCATTTCTTTCGGAAACATGTAAAAGGAATCTTTCTTCTTACATATGTTTAACATTTAGCAATACCAGAATCTCGAAGCTCACAAATCACCAATCAAGTATTGTAAATTCATTATTGTATAAAACCTCTGTAAAAGTGAAAATTTCACATTATTTGTCGAGCATCTTCGAAAGGGCACATACGTGATAACTTTACAGAAAACAATTTTCAGTATGATCGAGATGTAATTAACAGATCCTCAGGTGATCAAAAGAAGGTTTGAAATACTATTTTATCCATATAATTCCTTTTAAGTTAGAATTTTTCATTTTAAAAACATCAGTGACAGGTATCTAAAAAGAGATTATTAATTTACAAAATTTGGCACACATACACAATTTTACTTGTAGAAAACGAATTTCATAATGAAAACCTTATTCAAAAATAAATTTCTAAGATATTTCTCCTAATTCCCAAATTCAAAACGCTGCTCTTTTATTTTGAAAAGACGCGGATATTTCAACCAATCACAGCGTAGCATTTTACGAAATCGACGCCAATTTCCATAGTAACGAGGAATTCATTCAGCTTTTAGCCGTGAAGCAGATAAGACGTATGTTTACTGCCAGTTTGAGTCACTCCTAACCTCACTTAATTTGTTTGAATTTTTTCTTAAAATAATTTTATCCTGAAAACTAAGGAAACAGTTCATGCTGATATTCGGTAAAAAGAAAGAATCCTGACCTTTAATAAAAATCCAGAAGAATTCCTGAAATCTACCTCAACAACCGACACGAATCCAATTTCCAGCCTGTCCAGACCCCGAATCCAGGACGAAAAGGTTAGTCCGTTCCATAAATACTTTGCGCGACAGAACATCATTTGGATAGCGATAAATTACACCGATATTTTATTTGACCAACGACTGATATTGATCATATCCATTATCCATAGACTATATCGATCTGTCATTGTAATGTAAGCATCGAGATTCAGGTCGGTAACGTAGACGTTATTTTCATTTGTAAATCTATGGACGCAATGTTTAAATGTTTATTTTAACCAACATTTTTATTTGAGTAAAGAAACACATTCATTTTTGATTGTTTCAATTGTTTCACAAATCATTTAAACCTTTCATTTAGAGAAATTAATATAAAAATAGTGCCTGAAGAATAAAATTAAATTTCGAAGCAGCGCCATCTACCGTATTATTTTAGTTAATCTAGAAGTCATATAAATTTAATTGCTCGATAAAAAAAAAAAAAAATACAAGGTGTGAAATTTTCATTTAAAATTTATTTTTTTTTTTACATAAATATTAACAAATACAACTTATTACCATTCATATTTGATGATTAATTAATTACATATGTGACATTTAATTTCATTTAGTTATTTTTTTTTAATTAATAAACATTTGTATTATTATTTTTCCTTTGTTGTGTTGTTATAAAAAGAAAACCACCTTCCCAAAATTAAGAGACACGAACCCAGCTAAGACCCTGAGAAAGAGAAATCTGAATTCTTAAATGTAGGAATCCTTGCACCCACGATTCATTACAATATATACACGTGTCTGCTAATAGCGACTGATTGGTAATTAACCCTTTGTTTCCAATTTTACTACGCTAATTAACGTGAATTTTAGTGACTAACGTCGAACCACATCTCAAGTTCTACATACAGAACAATATTGTAGTTTAAATTCGACACATTAGTATTTACTCTTCCTGAAATTAATGAGATTTTACGCCTTAATTCTCATACATATGATCTTCGCTGCGATCAGTACATATACCACATTAATTGAATTGCACACAATCACCCAGTAGCACTGATGAGCCTTGATAAGACGAAACACGTATCTGCTAATAGCGATTGAATGCTAATTAACCCTTTGTTTCCTATGTATGTGTGAAATTTATTCGTAAAATCTTATAGGTCGGTGGTATTGTACGCCTATATATGTATTTATATGAAATCGAAATATACAAAAATAGAGTAGACTATTTAAGTTAGATTGATTTTGTTTTCGGTAGGAAGCAGAAAATAAAAACTTTTGTTATTAATTTTCCAAAATAGGAAACGTATCTATATAAAATCATAAATCGATTTGTGTGTGCGCACTCACCATGGCAATAACTACGGAAAATATCGAAATACTTACCGTTTATTTTAATGTGTTTGCAATGGTTTTGATATTAAGTTGTTGTTTAATGAAGATATTACCAAATGACGTCACTGAAATATAAAGTAAAGAAAAGTGTCGTTCTTCCACTACCCCCAGCAGTACAACGTTTTACAATCTACCCAGTGCTGGTGAGTCAGCGTAATAGTGAAACGCATGTGTATGTGTGAGGTGTGGCCAAAGGGAATACTTTCTCTCACATACTAGTGTGTTCTCTGTGTTACAAGCCAGTTGCTCTCTTTAATAATAACAATTTCCAAACATAATTATTGATAACGATATGACTACATATTCATTCTACACTATTATTTATTTCGATTACTATAATCTAGTTTTCTCTATTAATATTTCTTTAATATTCCTTAATAATAAATAACTAATAGTATTTCTTCATAATTCTCTTTATGTACCTATAGTAATCTGCAAAATTAATAGAAGTTGCATTACTTCATTAATTTCAGCATCATTTATATAAGGAAACTTTTGCTTCAGATACGAAAACCAACTGACATTCTCTTAATAGCTTTAACGAAAGTTTTTAAAGAAACCGAACTTTATATACTGAGAAAATAACCTGCACCTGGTAGCATGTGAAATTAAAGAGGGAGAGTCACCTAACCTGGCAACTTCAGACATTCTGCACATTTTAAAGGGAATCGAATTGGACAGCCAGATGTAAATACGGCAAGAATAGGGGACACAATATATTGTTCAAGTCGCAGTGTATAATCATCCTCTTCTTACATTAATACATCTAATGTATGTATAATTTACTGTTTGTCCTAAGCTCTCTTGAATAATTCAATAATTTTAGATCATTACTTATAGAAAGTAAACACTTTAGAAAAATATTTACGAGGACAAACTATGTTAGAATCCGTTAGAGAATAAATAATAGGAGAATAGGTAGGGATAAATTAACATCAGACAAAACAATGAATCATGGCAAAATTTTAACTGTATATACGAATTCGATGTGAGGGTTTCTACCAATAATATTAATAGAAATCGTAGTGAGAAATGGTGGATGCGCCGGACATTTTTCATATTTATTGGTAGAAGTTTTTTTTGCTCCTGACTGAGTTTCATGTGAAAATTGTTTTTTTGCTATTTTACAAGTATATATAATGCTACGAAACCTGTAGATAATTCTTTATAATTTTTATTAATTTTTTAAATTAGTTCAACACTGTTTTATTCTCCTTTCATACAGTCATAGCGTCATCTATTAAATTCTCATTTACTCCACAGATATGCTACACCCATAGAGAGGGGTTAGTATAGAGCGGAATCTTTTGCATATAGAAACGTTCGCGTGCGTTCGCGCCATCTAATGAGTTTCGCGGGAACTATTCACAAAAGCGGTAATTTTTAGATGTTTTATTTTTTTTATTTTTAGATGTTTTATTCTTGAAGATTCTTGCAACAATTTAGATCTCCTTTTTAATGGATTTTTGTTGATAAAAATGAAATTTTGCATCTGTGCACTTTGTATGCCGCGTATTTTTTTTTAAGTAAGTGTCGTTTGCGCAGAGGAAAATACGATTGCAGTTCTGGAATCGTTCTGCATCATATTTGCGAAAATATCGTAAATCAGAGTTGCTTGGCTATTCTTAACGATGGAACACCAACATTTTATATATACTTTTACATGTAAATATGCGTCCAAAAGACGTATAGTTACTATTCCAGGATTAAATGTATAGCTACATATAATATAGTGCAATATACTTACAAATATATTACTTTAGAAAACTAAATCTCAAAATAAAGTCTTTTCTATAAACACAAAAAAACACTTCCAAACGTAAAAAACACTTTAAAGAAATAAAACTAAAACAGCGGATATTAATATTATTATCGAAATTTGACACGTGCGTCAACAACAAGATGACAAGATGAAAAAAACAAGTGATATATATAGTTATTTCATAAATATTACTGAAGATATAGAATATTTCTAGAATCTTAATCCAAACTAAAAACTCATATTTCTTGTTTTAATATCAAAATATAGAATTCAAATCTCAAATATTATCATTACATCAAATAATGTCAACTTAAACCGCTCATGAAATGAACTCACAGAATCAAACCATAAGCTTACACACAAAAATCCACTAGATTCACTGTTATCATAGGATAATATAACCTAACATTCCCTTTACGCTTTTGACGCCAGTTATAAATTCAAAAGATGATAAAATCGCTTACTTCAAGTACGAAAAACTCCTCTAATATACTCCAAATACTTATTCCAACTCCACAACAATCATTTCAGCTTTCAAATGGTGTCACAACGATCTCACAGCAAATAGGCTCAAACAAAACTCTTCAATATGCCCCAGGATTAGATATACGCCACCCCAAATCTCGAAAACAACTGGATTTCCATCATCTTGGCACTACACACGCAATACTCTTATTCTTGTTAGTGAATTTGAAAAGTTAAGGACTTATATTGTGATAGAAATTTAAAATTTCTAGATAATTATTCGAAAAGCAACTACACTCAGGAAAAATCGAAAAAGAAATTCTTCACATTTGTTTTCAACAACTTGATATCTCCTAGGAAAAAAGGACCCCCAGCAACGATGATAGATATTGTTTCCAACGATATGATACAGCATAATAAACCCACGTCGAACAAACATCGAAGGAAGCTTATTTCCTTAAAATCCATGGTAACCTGCCCTTTTTGAATTAGATACGAAATAGAAAGTTTTTAGTTTAGATTTTAACATATGTTTACAAAATAAATAAATAGTTTGAAATACATTTACATAAATAATTTGATAGTTGATATTTGATTCTGTAGGTTATGTTTAGCATGATATATCATAGCAATAAAAGCGTTTAACGTTAAATATCTTCGCTTGCTTCACGAATTCTCAAGCACTAAAGGCAAAAATCTAGATTTTCTTAAAATATTAATTTTGGCGGAATCAGCCCTGACCTGATTCTAACTTAATGAAATAAAATAAAACCGCAATGTTTCCAAATACTGCAATATTCTATTCAAGTGCACATATTGCACACATACGGCATGCTTGCAAAACGGTATACCTACAAACGTGTAATATTGCCTTCAAAATGCGTGCTCCAAAACCATTATGGAGTACTCCTTTTGGCTCTAATAACGGATTCCCTATGACATAAATTCTAATTTCCTTCTACATAGCATTTGTGGCTGTATACATACAGGTGAACTCCTTACTATGTTAGCTTGTGTGTGTGGTTGCCGGAGAATTTTACTTTGTTCTCTAAGGTAATGTGAACTACTGCCGCCATGGTCGAGCGGTAGCTTTACGTGATCTATGGAGGTCCCATTAATGAAATGTGCTCCGATATAACAGAAGCAAAACGTTCAACATCAAAGCTCCATATCTAATAATAATTTTAAACGTCAAAAATAAGACATTTTTAATTATAATATACCAATTGTCCGCCTGCGTCCGCATTATAGCGATCCTGTAGTGTAAGCGAGATACACAGAGGTATCCGCGCAAAAGAACGGTAAAGAAGTATACGGAATATTCGACTGGATTACATGAGCATATTGCTATGATGCACTCGTATTTGCCAAGAAATCCACATTTCTACGCTGTCGCCGCACAGGCGCAAGAGCCGTCGCTCGCACACGTGCGTGTCAGATGCATTTTATATTTCGTCGGGAGAACTACTCGCTCGTACTATTTAATAAAACGCGTTGTTGGTAGGTAGACAACGGTTATCTTAAAAATGAAGTACTATCCGCCGGAGCAAAAACTCTTCATGATTAAACACTTTTACGGTGGTAATTCCGCGGAAGTAACTCGGGATTTATTTGCAGCTAATTTCCCCGAAAGTCAAATTCCCAATGCAAGCACCATTCGTAGGACCGTCAATCGATTTGAAACTACATTTTCTTTAGTAAATAATAAAAATAAAGTTGTTCCGGATAAGAATGTAAGCCCACTATGTCATCTCGACAAATTGCTCGCGGATTAGGTATCTCTAAAACAACGGTTCATAAGATTTTACGTACTAATAAATATCGTTCATACAAATTTACAAGTTCACAAGTACTTCTTCCCGATGCTTATTATCGCCGAATGGAATTTTGCGAAAGAATGATAAATAAATATCACGATAACCAATTTTTTTTTAACAACGTATTGTTCACAGATGAAAAAACATTTTACCTACACGGGCATCATAACCGCGCAGTTTATCGTTACTGGCCGCGTAAAAACCTACATTTAAATATACCAACGCGAACGCAGTATCCACAGAAGCTAAATGTATGGGCAGGTATCATTGGAAATCACATAATTGGGCCTTTTTTTCATTGACGGTAATTTAAACGGAAATAGATACCTACAGTTACTTGAAAATAATATTATTACGGCAATACGGGAGCGATTTAATATAAATGAAGTTTGGTTTCAGCAAGATGGTTGCCCAGCACACAATACACGCATTGTAACAAACTTTATAAACGCGGTTTTTGAAAACAGATGGATCGGTAACTCGGGCCCTATTAAGTGGCCAGCGCGGTCCCCTGATCTAGCTCCAATCGATTTCTTTTTATGGCCCTTTTTACATAATACAATATACGGATACGGTGATCAACGGCCATCAAACCTAGAGGAACTGCGCGCGAGAATTATTGATATCAGTATAATACTGTCACAGCAGATATGTTAACAAATGTTCGTCGGAATTTTTATGATCGGTTGGGTTACTGTTCTTATCAAGAGGGAGGTTTATTTGAACACTTAATAAATTAATTTACTTCAAATTTTATTATAGGTTAAGAGTATAATTCTCTTTTAGCTAATTGCAGGTTTATTGCAATGTTGAATACAATTCTGTTTTAAGAATTAAATATTTTATTTTCCATTATTTTATTATAGTTGCGTTTTTAGATTTTATACTTGTTGAACAATATTATTTTAGTTTTTATTTTAAAGTTTAGAAGTTCTGATTATTTATTTTTGATTTTTTATGTTGTTTATGAGGCTGTGATGAATTACTTCACTGACATGTTATCAGTGATTATCTGATGCTTCAAACAACTAAAAATATTTACTTATATCGGGAACACACTACCTCTAACAGTGCTTTTTATTTTTCAGGAATAGTATTTTCTACCACATGTAATGTTATTAATCACTTATGCTATAACATAGAACTCTAAAAGACTTTGATTTGCCTATATGCCCCAATACATTTATACGTGTAACTTATAATACGTCCGCTATCGTTTGTAAATGCCATCCGCGTGCCGCTAAGTAGGCGTGGCAATTCAAGGTGGCACGCCCATTTATAGTCGACCAGTAGTTACTAATACATGCATCGTGCTATGAACGGTTGCCACACTGTATATAAAAACTATATAAGGATATAATTACACCACCGCTGCATAGAACCCCCTCTCTTTCAGCATTCTTTTTCATTTGCCATATATGGAATATACAACAATCAGGTACAGGCCTGAGGCTATGTTTAAAAAGTTATTGCATGGTTTTTTTTTTGGGACTGGCAGCTACTTCATACATATGGTTAGGCATTCGGTTAGTATGCCAATAGATATTTCTAAATAATTTTATTTCTTTTATGTAGAACTCTCCCTCTTTCTTGTCTATTCTTCAACATTAACGGAAGAGTGTTTGCTGACAGGCTCAACTGCTAAACTTAGGCTCGAGGCTTCCCTAATTTTTTGCATATTATTCTGATTGTAGGACGTGCAAAATTAACACAATATTTTCCTTCATTGAAATTAGACCGTACTACATACAAAAAATTAAAGATATAAATTGCTTTAATCGTACAGTCCATCCATTTCCTTTATGTGTTACCTATATTACTACGGCGTAAATTAATATAACTCACAGAAGCCATAATGTTGACCGAATTCCGAGGCTTCTCGTATTTAATGTATCAGCTTTAGCAATGATCAATGAATGGTGTTAAGCTAAGACATAGTCCTGGTATATTCCCTCAGCGTCACGCTAACAGATACCCTCAATTTTCCTCCTTAAATAAATACTGCTATTAGGCCGGGATCACTGAACATCGCATCGGCTAAATATTGTACTAGGAGGTTGCCGTTCTCTCGCCGGGCAAACCACATTACATACCGTAACAGTAAATAATATTAATTAATCTATGTAAATAGAGTGTCAGCGCAAATATTACGTGTTTATTTATTCGGAGCGCAAAAAGATAAGCAAAAAGTTTGTTCTTATAGTAATACAAGAAAAGGTTTTAATCAAAATAAATAAATTATTGTAGTTGTTGTATGAATCTATTAATAGTTTCAAAGCAGTTGTTTCGAATACTTAAGGATTATTATAGAGTTTTTAAAACCTCTTTTCATTCTTATTTTATGACTAACTATTATTAACAACAGCAAAGCTCCATTTATACACACGATCCTTCCCTTAATCTGACATCGATTTTGTTACAAAATGTTGACTTTTTACGATGTGATAGAAAAATAAAAAGGGTTATATTTGTGTATATTTGTTCATATATGAGTGTCTCACAGTCAAGTGACCAAATTTACAAGAGAAGTACTTGACACAATTAACAAAATATGTACCTTAACAAACCTTTGCCCGCAAATGAGTGATTTTATGAATACGGGATTACTTTAATAAGGACGCTATTGCCATTTCGGTAGATATAAGACATACAGAAGCGTTAAAATATGAAAAAAGTTGCGTATTCTACGGGAAAATAAAGTAGATTAAAAATTCAACAAGAAATGACAATTTTGAAAGTAGTAAAATATTGCTTTTACACCAAACGATATTACTAGTTGTGTAAATACAGTGAATAATTTTCTAATTAAAAAATATTTTCCTTGCCGTATTTAGTGTAATAAAATTTAACTAAAAATATAAAAAATATATAATACTGTGACGCATTTAAGAAAAGAAAGGTGATAATGATTCTTTAGGATCGAAATGTCGTGTTATAATTTGATTACAACAGATTATAACTAAATTATTTCACAACAAAAAACTTTCACACACTTTTTTCATATTTTCAGAACCAAGAGCGCTATTTAGAATAGAAAAAAATTCAACATTTCTATTTTCTTCGAGTACCTTCGGAACCGTTTGGAATTTGCTAGTTTTGAATTAGTCTCCAAATGGCGCGGACTTTCCGTATTAAAATCTGCGTATTTTTTCCTGTTTGATTGACTTATATATTATATGTCTTATATTCTCGGAATTATAATAGTGTTCGCATGTTAAAACCTCAGTATCTCCAAAATGAGTAATTTGAGGAGCTGCTTAAGATATTTGGTTTAGTATTATGTTAAGCACCTTCGCCCTCGTCATTCGCACACAGAGGCACTTGTATACTATATTCCCTGCTAATTGGTAGTCTCTCTTATCCTTAGCGAAAAGTAAAAAGCAACATGCAAACGAAATTTTTTAGCATTTTAGGTTAGTGAATTAGTTACGACACCCAAATACTGTACTCACAAAATGGGTTTTGCACGAGAGTTGGCAGCTTATAAAACCAGCTCAACTTTAAATTTCGAGAGCAATTTATTATCACTTATACCATTTATGGATAAGGATGGCCTTTTAAGGGTAGGTGGTAGATTAAGAAACTCAGGAAATTCTTATAACGGTAATCATCCGATTCTGTTAAGTGGCAAACATTATCTTGTAAAGTTAATAATGAAAGAGGAGCATAAACTGCTATTACATATTGGTCCTAAACAACTTCTCAAACTCGTTGGTCAGCAATTTGTAATCGTTCTCAACGGATTTTATTTTGCTCAATAACTTGGTATTTACTTTTTTTGGCTTTGGCATTCAATTAAGCAGTACTGTTTCTACCACAAAAAAAAATCATTTAATGACAATGTATATTAAGTAGGCTTTTGAAAAGCGGTAGACATAATCTTTTTTAATGAAAATTAATTAAAATACAGCTTTCAACATAAAAAAATCAGCGCGGTTGGTTCTCCTAAAAGAGAAGCATCCGTAAAAAGAATGCGTTGAAATACCAGCCATTGGACTAGAATATACTTTAAGAACGTGTTATAATTCTGCTGTTCGAAGTCTCCATCTATCTCTTCAAGAAAATTATCTTCAGAATTCCAACAGTATGACTGCTTCAAGATATAAGTATTTATTTATTAATTTATTTATGCATTCCAAAAAATCAGCAACAACAACTAAAAAATAACTCACTACAAATAGCAAAAGCCATAATTATGCATCAGCAATTTCAGATGTAATAAAGTTCAATTTAGAGCCAAGGTTAAAACAATACACAATATAACATTAATGACTGCAATGATAAAGTTGATATTGCAGAAACGGTCAGCTTGAATTCGTAAATACATAAATATAACGTCATTACTTTATGACTCGTATATATGAAAAATTCTTCTACATCCAATCATTATTTTTTTTGCAAGCAGTTTTACATCTCAAAAAGAAAATGTGAGATGAATTAAGTTGCTTGTAGAAACATGCATTTTCTCAGAATAGAATAGATGCACAACAAATGCAAATGAGCGATGATAAAGTCAACAGCACAAAGATAAGCAAAACAGTTCTTAAGAGAACTAGGCAGGCTAAATAGGATTATGTGTATAACATAGGCTTGGCAGAGGATGCCACTTGCAGATTCTGCCAAGATGGCATGGGAATGTTAGGTCATGTTCTGTACTCTAATGAGCTTGCTAAGGACAAGGTTTCTACTAGTGAGCACAACGAACCTAGGCGAGAGGGTAAGAGAGCGCCATAAGGGAAGAAAACTCTAAGCAAAATATTAGTGAAAGAAAGTGCCAACAATAATAAAGGAAATGGTAAAAGCCAACAACAATTAACAAAAACAATTTACACGCTGAGAAACAAATCTAATAAGAAACTTCTTTTGATTTCTTATTTTGCTTTAGTTTGAAAAAAAGGGTCATTTTTAGAATTCAAAATTCAAATGTGTATTGTACGAGATCAATTATGAGAAGAGAAAGACAAGCCATTCAACAATAAAAATTTGTAATTGTGGGACAGCACGAGGAGTTTTTCGGCAGAACCCTTGAGCGTTCAATGCAAAATATGCATGAAAAATACGATCAATTGCAGCATCTATCAATAAAAATGGAAGTAACAAAGACCCAGTCAACTAACTGCCAGCTTATGAAGAGAAGCGGAATGTTGGAGGCGAAAAATTTTGTTTTAATCCTGACTGAGGTAATGTACTTAAATTTGATTAAGCACCCGATTTATACGGCAATTTCTTAATACGATAAACAAGAAACGGAATCTAAAGTGGTGATAAGGCATGAAAAATTGACAATTTAAAAAAAAAATTATACTTTTGTTCTGATGTTAATATCAAATTGATACCCCACAATGCAGAATTTAATCTAGTTTTCTTTGAAAAAAATCCATTTCTAAGCACAAAACGACTGCACACTCCTTAAGCAAACAGGAAAAATAATGCTACCGCGGGTAGCTAGCACGAATGGAGACAAGCACATAGGGAGAAAGCGCCATCTCACATGAATTTCACGCCCATCGAAATATCACGCGAAGCCCCGGAAGACTAGAGCAGCAATGAGAAGTATCTTCCATGCAGCATACTGAAAGCCTCGTTGTGACCAGGCCAAGATAGAGGCACGTTGATACGTGCCTTTCAACCACGTTCTCTTACAACAATAAAGATTCTGCGCCACTTAACTTTATTACCCACCGGGCTTGAATTTTTCCGTCCGCGGGGAACGGTTGCGTATATCATTGTGGCGCTTTCTCACCAGCGAGAAGAGGTCCTGTCAGTAAAAACGGCGAAGACGATATATAAATTAATAAAATAAACGCAGAGACAAGCCGGTGTTTATTTTGTACCCGAAATACTGTGACAAAAGACGTAAAATGGTAGGAGTGCAGTTTGAAAAAATAGAAACGCATTACGGCGACGACCGCAAACTATTCCTCCTATGTTCATGCTGGATCGTAAAAACTAAATGTTTTCCTTCGCAAGTTAAAATTACTGAACATTGAAAATAACGGTTCCATGCTAACAACACACATACATAGTAGTAATACTAAATCGTGCTTACTTTTGCAGTGGCAATTACAAAAAATACAATAATTATTATGTAAGAAACAAAGAAAAAATAAGAGAGTACTAAAAGTAATAAGCACAAGGGTTTTGGTAAGGGAAACAAGAAGCGGACAATCTAATTGGGCACTTAGCATAAAGAAATTTTGTCTTAAGTTGACCGAAATCGCAAGATCTGAAATTTAAAGGAATGCCTAACTTATACTTACTTCTCATAAATAATAAACGTGAACGTTCTTACAAACAAGGTCGTCTGTGAAGAGGTGAAGTAATAAGACTGCCAAAGCAAGTGGCCAGAGTATGCACACTGGTTCGGTTTCGCAAGTACGGTGGACTCTTAAACGCAAGTGGCTTGTGATATAACGTTAAGTAAATGTTTATCCCCATTGTTTCTTTTAATTTGTGCTGGATAAGGTCACACTCCCTGATGCCATGGATATACACCAAACACACGTGTTGAAGCTTTTAAGTTTTCTAAATTGTTGTCTGATCTAAGCGATGATAGCACACTTCTGCACAATGTGTAAGATGATATTTATTTGACGTTTCTCGAAAGGTTGAAGGTTTCTATAGCGCCGTGTGGGATAACGTATACGTCTTGTAATGTGACACCGAAAACAAAATGTATTGTCCATCACCAACCCCAGACTTTTAGCCTAATAGGTAAACATATCAACATGATTCATTGCAATTTTGATTAAATGTCCTGGCCGCAGTAGGCCAATTATTGACTGTTTCCACAGATCAGGGAGAGGACTTTACATAACCACAGAGTATACGCTTGGCCTCAACAGCTACAGCCTATCCTAATACCCCAAAGGAGTGATGCATTTAACAATCATCTGCACAGAAATGTGTATTGTTAAAACGGAAATATTCGACCCAACTTAAGACTTACAATTAGTGGCGATAAGGTATGATTATTCACCCTTCCTGAAAGAACATCATGCAGCAAATTGAATGTGTCTCTACTAAAATTACGTATCATTAAAACATTCAAAAGTGCAATATGATCTTAAAGCAAAAGAGTTATCATCATATTTTTGATAGAAAGCCCTGAATGAATCTTCCGCAACGCATAACGGAATGGCATGACTATAACTAACCCTAAACCCGAAATAAAGGTCTGGGAGCAATCATCTTGCAGCTACAAATTTCCGAACTTGAAACGCCCATATGTTTTAACGCGTTTGAGAAAGTAGGTACTGAAGATGGGTCGCATGTGTTTGTAATCTTGTATATTTGTTTCGTAAGTACAGTTACTACGGCTTGTTTCCAGATAGTAGGAACTAAATTTTCAAGCATCCAGGACTTCGCAACAAGGTATTATGAACGGAATAATGAATGGAGAATCTATTGCTGCTGATTTAAGACTATTTGTAATATACTGAATGTTCCTACAATGGGGCGAGCAAAACGTAGGAAATGGTCTCTACAGTTGAACGGGGCATATTATCTTGAGGTGGATGCACACTTGTGTCCTTTTTTTGTCAGTAAAATCAACCGTCAGATATCGTAGATTGGAAGTCGGCCTTATTTCAGTTAAAAAAACTTTCAATTGAAAACCTGGAAAATGCATTCTTAATTTAAGAAGTGTGTGTAGTGTATGCACTTATCTCTAAAAATAAAAACGATTAAATCTACAATATCCTTTTTGCGTCTAAAGCAAAAATAAACGCAAGTATAAGTAAATTAAGGTTACCATAACATTAAGATGTTTACCAATGTAGATGTAAGTATAAATACGTAGGTATTCGGTACTGTAGCAGTCACGACCTAATTATATACAGGATGTTTAAAAACTCTCATATATAAACACCTGCAAGTTAACAAAACTTTGTTTCTTCCAATTGAAGAAGTTACTCTTTATTACAGCAGTGAATGCAACGCAAAATTCTACACTCATTGCAATCACAAATTTGTCAAGCTATTCTTCATAGCTTCAAAATAATAGCACTTGTATAAAATTGCCTATGTAAATACTCTGAAGCTTAAGGAAGAAAAATAGAAAAATATTTTTCACAGAAGGTACACTCTGTATATTATTTGTTAGAACCTCTAACTAGTCTAAATACCTATTTGTCAGCCATTTATTGGTACAGTGAAACCTCTTTACAACGGACGCCCACGGGGCCGACTGATTTGTCCGTTAGGAGTGGTGTGGTTTTACTGTACTCACTTACTACTTATTAGTAAACTTCGTTTAACTGGTGAGAATGCCCATTTATTATTAAGATACGCACTCAGTAAGGTCAAGAGGATTTCTTGCTTATTCATCACGGAAGCCATATCCTCGACGCCGACTGCAGCCATAGAGACCATTCTTGGGCTTGGAAGCATACAGAGTTAAATGTAGCGGGTGTAAAGGTTTCTCCGACAAAACCGGAAACCATACCAGCATCTTCAACTACATCGAACAGGCAGTACCACTGTTCACAAGGGCGGACAAGAATCCGCCCGTCTTCAGCTTCACTAGGTAATACTTTGTAGATATTTCTAATAGTGAGACTGCAAAAGCTTACGTACGCAATCCGAGGCGAGGTTGTGGATGCTTCGAAGACCCGAATGGCACAGGCATTGGGATATGGGGAGATGAAGAACCGAAGCCATTAGTTTATGGGACTCCACCTCCATTCCTCCATCCAGGCTGAAGTAATAGCCATAGACCTGCGCAGAGAGCATCTTAAACTGCTCGGACGAGAATGGATCGGTCGATATTTTTTCTGACAGTCAAGGTGCCCTCAGGACACTGCAGGCTGTCAAATTCGTTTCCGAAGTGGTACTGCGGTGCGATAGGAAGCTCGAAAGAATGGCGGAACGAAATTGCTGACAAACTAGCTAGAGGGGTCAGTGAACGACCATTCATTGGTGCAGAACCGTCGTGTGGGGGTTCTTATGGCGGCATCAAAGCTTTTTTCAGATCTGAACTGGCTGCTAGTCACCACTCCTATTGGAATGGACGGAATCATTCAGGGGTCGCTCGTTTAGATGAACCGTGTTTAAGCAAACTTACTATCGACCGATTTAAGGACCTCTTTGTTCGGGTGCAACCAGGTCGAGAGGGTTAAAACATCATAGGGGTACAATAGCCCTTCTGGCCAAGTGGGGGTAAACCTGCCCATGAAGGTAAAAAAAAAAGATATTAGGCAGTCATTATATACAAAGAAATAATTTCTACTGCTGATAACCACCAATTTATCTAGTAATAAGACCATGCATAACACTGAGCTTAGGGTAGCTTGATTTTTACCGAAAAAGTTTGTCAAAAATTCAACAAAATGGCAAATATTTCAAAATGGTGCTATCGTATTTAAAATAAAAAAGTTTGTATCAGTATCAAAGTATTTCCTTAAGTAGATCAAGGATTGATAATAACTACTCTGCACGTTTCAAAATCAGGGTTCTGCTAAAAGTTCGGGAAATTCTAATCAGCCAGTTCGGTGGGATAGCCTGTATAATATATACACAATTATGTACTAATTATGTAATTTAGATAAAACTTATGCTTTAACAAATACAATAACATCAAGGAGATGACTAAACATTTTTTTCTTTCCTTGTATAAAGGCGGACGATCCCATCATTCTTCTGTTTTCTACTCACGTTCATGTCCTGTGTAATATCAGTTATGACACTCTATAAGCAGCACTAGGAAAGTATCGTTATAGAATTTATTATCTGAAGGGTAGGTTTTGTGATCCTCTAGTTTATGAAACGCTTCAAGAATTATTAAAGGAACTTGGGACGTTCATATAAAAAACTAAAATGTGTAAAACTGGAAACTATATAAATATCTGGGTAAATTATAATAAAAAAACTTATAAATAGTAGAATTATTTATCTAATTAAAGTAACAAAATGTACTCATTGGTGACTTTTAATTTTGTGAATTATATGAAATCCTAGACGTCATTCCACAGAAATAAATGTAATTACTAAAAGCTGTACGGATGCCATAAATGAAGAAATTAGTAATTCCCGTTTCAGTTGCGGTCACGGATATGATTCAATAAGATCGCATCGCGAAGCGGCAGTAGGACTACAGCGTCTCTCGCCGATGTCTTGACCGCTGCACTCTCTATCCCACTCAGATGATTGAGAGTTCAAAGAAATGGGAAGAACAAGAACGTCCCTACATCTACTTGGCGCGTATATAAAACAAACTTGGATTTTGAAACATTTCCTGGTACTCTTCGCATCGGAGCATAGTTTGAAAAGGCGATTCAGGATTCTAGACCGATTCGAACTTTTGATGTGTATTGGTTCGAAACATCCTGGACGTCTCTGTTAAATTGACTCCATTTCCAAGGGGATACTATATAAATAAGCCGAATTTTTCATCTCTATTTACTGCACGTTTCTCTCTAGTTTATTAGTGTGTATAGTAAAAATTATTTTATTCTAATATGGATATTATAACAGTAGTGGAATTGATATGAGCATTACACCGCTTGAAAATTGTATCTACATAAATACGTCATAAAACTAAACTAATTTTAGTATTAATAAATAAAGCAATGTTTAATTTTAGAATATATTCGTTATAGCGTGAGTATCAATATCTTGAAAGGAGAAAATGGGGTTCTTTCAACATAGCAATGCATTTTAATTCAGCGAAGATGCCAAAGTTATTCCATTTTCGCGATTCACCCTACCAATTTATTAAGTTATCATTATAAATCATTTAATATTCAAAAATAATTCACGCAGAAATTTCACGGAAAGCCCCAAATTTAATAACCATAAATTAAAAACACTTTATCATTCAGCACAACCGGTGTGGCAATAAAGTCCAGATTTATTTATGATCCAATTTGATACATGAAACGTTAAGGGATGGGTGTAACATTTCTTTTTTCTACTTCCTGTGCCAGAAACGACAACGGTATATTATGAAAGCAATATTCGACCTTCAGGAGGTTGAAAGAAAAGGAAAACTATCGCAAGGTATAATCTCTTAAATAAACCCTCTCTTCGTCTAAGTGTTTTTCGCAATAAACTGTCCCTAAGGGATGCACTATGCCAACAAAATCTCCCCTTCACGTCAGGCAACTTAAATAATAAATCATTGTGTGCATTAACTCTAAAAAAATGGCTACTTTATTGCCCAGCGAGAGCACGTTTTAATTTAAACCGAGCCTGCCTCTTTTACAAAACAAACAGTATTTTCATGTGAAAGGTTTCCCGTTATTAAGGCCTTTTTTCAAAGTCAAATGGAACGTTATAAATATTTAATATGTATGACCCACAAGTATACACCTTCCGGGTTTTACCTGTACTCCCTGGTAATTAAAAAAAGAGCTTTCAATAATACTCTTTTTTTAATTAAGTGAACCCTCCCTTGAGATGATAAAGCGCATGTTCTACATTACCTTACTGTCTACATTATTCCAAGAAAAATGATCTTATAGTAGATATAGTAAGCATTAAATTGGAAATCCAAGTACAGATATGCTCAAATGTACTAGACAGCTATATTTTTTGCGAATAATCAAAGTAAGGTGAGTACAAAATAAAACTCTTAATTTAAATGCGTTATAAATAGTAACTTAATAAAGAATCTTAATAATTTATGGCATTTCTGTAAGCCCTTAATACAGCTGCAATGCTTTTTGCAGTGCGTAAAAAACTGACATCTCAGAAACGTGAACATGCATAAAAATTTAATAGGTCTAGGAAAAGTATCTATAAAATCATAAAACGAATACCTAAACACTTAAATTAACTGCCACAGATGTACTGCGAAAAACAAAATTAATAGTAAATCATAGAGATGACATTTGAGCATACCTGTATGTATAAACTCAGTAACACATTTACTTCAAGTAGAAAAGTAAGAACAAAATACAAAATAGGTATCAAGAAAACAAAAAAAAAAAAAAACTTAGTTGGATTTGTATATAAAAACCAGTCAATGGTAATAATCTTCATTGTTATTAGCTAACTTTTTCCGGATACACTACGACCTTTTAACTTTTTACATTTAATCTGCAATTTGTTTGCCCATTAAACCGCATTAGCCATTCCAAAATTCTGGTACCCTGTTTCAATTTCAACAGATCCGACTGATGCAATTTGCTTGGTTCAAAGCCTAGGGTCATGACCAAAAATTTTCTGTATGTGTCTCTTCCGTTCACAGTATTATAGGTGACCTGTAATACTATACAGATATACACTCCAGTGATTTTTACTTTAAAATTTATTTTAAAAAGATATATAAAATCATGTAGTCTTATGTCACTTCCAAAAGATTTGTCTTCGAGATGATGGCAAATACTATGGTATCCTAGGCTTTCATTTGAACTTTCTTGCAATTTGAGCCGCCCATTACTGTTTGCCCCATTTTCATCAAGTAGAGAAGAAGGCGATTTACAGCATTCTATTGCTACTGTGGGACTGGTCCTCATTGCTATTGTTAGTCCCCAAAGTCAGCATGTCGATATTGAGTTCGCGATACTAGGAATGCATAAGTTATTATAACAGTGTCTATATTTTCAGAAACTAAACAAGAAAACTACCTCGCAAAAAGCCTTTCTTGCTACAAAGTAGTCGTTTTATATAAATTTTGATTAATACTCTTCATCCGTTTTTTGTTTTGGTATCAGAAATAAGGTGTCTTACATCAGACATGCACTTGTAATTCACGATACGACATAATGAAAGAAAATTACAAACCGAAAAGGACATAAAAAGGCAACATTATTACTTTCTGATTGGACTAAATTATAGGGTGCGAAAGACGCATACCTAAATTTAAATTTAACTTTCGAAATATACTTCAAATTTGTTCCGCTTTTTAGACGTGAACAATGAAACGCTCCATCTTACGATTTTACGCACATTGCTTTTAGGAATTCGTTGAATGATTCTCAAATTCTTAGTAAGGGAGGCGCTTATTACGTTGCAAAAATATTTATTCATGATTGTATACAAATTTACCAAAATTCTTTTTTTCGGTTACATGGTTATGTTGTTGAAGATACAGTATTCGGCATAAATATAAGAATTTTTTTCTTGTCTTTTTAAATAAATTACGCATTTATATTTTTTATTAGCTCAACTGAAGTAAAATCACTAAATCTGCTTAACACTCAAGCAATTTTGTCAATTCTGCATAATTAATAGAGATAAAACTCAAAGTAGATTTTCAGTATGACAGTTTTCTTTTCCTTTCCCAACAATGAAGTAGAAATCATTAAATCAAATCTTAAAATTCGATACCTTATGCTCCATTGCCTGCACCTATTTAACTAGATTTTTAAATTAGAAAACAAGGAATAATAACAAGCAATACAAACAAAAAATAACAGTTTAATATATACCGACGGAATGCAATAAAAATCAATACTTAATTCAACTTAATTATCAGAATACTAAATGATTAGAGACATGTGGATAAATAAAAAATAAGTAATAAATTATACAGGGCCCACGATTTAGAGGGACCTTAACAAGCGTAATCAGAAAATTGTAAAATACTTTAGGATATCTAATGAATAAATTTAAGTTGATACTTACTTAGTTGCTTTGAAAAACTCTTTAAAATCAGAAGAGTAGTGCCATTAAGGAAAACATAGAATTATTATTCATAAATTTTAAGGTAGTTCTTGACCTTTCCCGTTACAACCGTAGAAGCAGAAAGAAACTTTTCTAAACTAAAACTTATTAAACATTATCCTCAAACTTCTATGGAGCATGAACGGGTAGCGAAGTTAGCAATGCTGTCCGAACAAAAGAGAACGTGAGAAACTACAATCATCTTCAGCTGAGAACGATATTCTAATAAACACGTTCGCCGAAGAAAGTCAAGAAAAACTAACTAACAATATTCTTAAGCCTTAAATTCGTTCGTATGTATTTTTATCTATTATTTGCAAATATATTTTGTTTATTTTCGAGAAAAAGAGTATCCAAATATTTCTAAATAGAGCCCCTTCAAGGTTACTGATGAAAACTTTAAAGGCAATTATAATTAACAGCAACAGTAATAATTCATTGGTTAATAATTCACAATAAATTACACAGGGAAATAAAGTTACACTTGTTTGAAGTAACATTGATTAAAATTGGTGTATATGAAGTATTTGGAGCCCCAAATCCGAAAATGATAAACGAATTACTGTAAGACGTACAGTTTCTTTGTTACAGCAAGCAAAAAATGTTAAATCTTTGCAAATACATTACTGCGGATTATGTGAATAAAAAATAAATTACATGAGATGTATGCAGCGACAAAAACTTTCCCTTTTATCCATGATCGTGATCTGTAGCATATTCTCTTTTCAAGAACCAGTAATGATCACCTAACATACATGGGTTCCAGCGTCGGTTCTTGTTTCCATAGTCCTGATGTTTTGATAAAGCCTCTTCTCTTGCTCGTCACTTACTGTGCCCAAATTTTTCGAAAAAAATCCAACTTGGAGTGTAAAAAATGCATTTTTAAGGACATGCGACACCCTAGCATTTCATAGGCTTTCAAGAATTCATCTAGAAGGTTTTTATAGTTTTCATCTTTCTTGTTGCCCAGAAATAAATGATAAAATAATTAGAAGAATATTTCATCTCTATCAAATTAAATTTGTAAATCTTTATAAACATCAAGTTAATGAAACACGATTCATATAGAAAACTTCCGTTATCACTTTACAGATTCACTTTACTAATTATTATGGTCGTTAGAACAATCTTTATTCATGCTAAAAGAGCTAATACAATTATTCGAGAAACTATGATGCAAATACATGTATATTTTGGAATTCTAATATAGTACAAACTGAAACAAGGGTCACTACAATGAATTAAAATTCACAATAACAACAATTGACTGCTAAATGAATAGATGTCAGTAGCTATTTAGGACTAATAACTCAAATAAAGCAGTACAAACAAGAAAAAGGAATAAAAATGTATCAAAGCCTTAGTTTTACACGCTTTGATACATTTTTATTTCTTTCCATTTAATTGGAATTAGGGATATAAAGTCTTGTTTTGTATATTCTAAACGTCAAATGTAAGTATATAGTTAGAAAAATATTCAACGCTGTATCTTTTCGAGAAACGGACGATTCGGCGCTCTGGACGGACATTAGAGCTACTTATGGCATGTTAATGGCATGCAGAAAAAAAAATATAATAAAAAAACACAGCTCACGTAATGCTACCTTCTCGCTCTCTCATCGTTTTTAGCATTTGAAGTTTCCTGATATTGCGTGCCTGATATACTACCCCATAGTCCACTCAAAACCCAGCTTTGTCTTGTAAAAGTTTGTTGCTACGAAAGCATTTACATGAAAAATTGATTTTCTTAAAGCACATTTTTTTTTGGCTTGTAAATAAACGTTCGTGGTAGAGTTACAAATTCTTAATTACATAACTAATCGATAACATATATACGGTAAGAGGAGTATGATCATATTTTAAATTACAAAACGAAAGATAAAATATATACAAACCCATTCGCAAACACATATTAATATACCTAATATACAAAAGATATATGACTTTCTCGCAGTTCATGACATTCTCAACTATAGAAACGAGAAGATAAATGAATTGTCAGAAGGAAAGTTTTCAGAAATGAGATGACAAATACACAAGGAAAAAAAAAGAAATATTATCCTTTGTCGCAAATATCTCCCAAGATAGAGCAGAAGTTTCGCATGATTCGTAATAAATTTTATGATCATACGCTTAGAACCTGCAAAATTATGCAAGCCGGATTGTGTTTTTATGATATCTTAAAATAACAGTATCAAAGCGGAATAGTTAATGCCTCCCTAGAAGGTACTTTAGTGTATTTAAGAATTAATGTCCACGATATAAAAAGTTTTTTAGTATAAAACTTGAATTCGTAAAAATTCGCTATCAAACTGAATATGAAATGTCATAGGAATTAGTTTAAAGTACCGTCAGCAAGTAATATGACAGTAATATAATACGAACAAACGGGCTTATGGAAAGCTGTTGTATAAACAATATGCATACAGCATCGGTTTATTAATTAAAAACAATAAACAAGAACCTGCTGGCGGTAGGTAATTCTCTAAACTGGATACATGAACAGATTCCAATTACATAATTGAGGTTCTGTATGTGCAGTAATACATTCATTAGATTTACCGTTATAGAGTACGTGTAGCGTAATATCAATGTTTACTAGCAATAGATTTCAGTAATGTCGCCGAGAACCGCAACCCCCACCATATTTAGAGGAATACGTGAAATACGAAGCCTAATGCATACACTAATTGTACATGATGCTTCTGTACATACAATATTTCTCATTTACAAGATGTAGCATTATTTACGTAATGGAAACTAAAAATATTTGCTTGCATGGATAGCATTAAACTACAAGGCGTTGTAACAATTAATAACAAAAAATAAAGAAATTTCTACACAAGTAGGAAGAAAAAAGAATTTCATCATTGCTTCAAAAACATTGGTTGAGAATTTTTTGTCCTTGTTAGTATCGATTGTTAACATAATTGCTTTCGTGTTTTAGGTCAATTCATCAATTAGCGTAATTAACTCGAAACTGGAGAAATATTTTTGGTAATAGCGAACCACAAGTAGCGAACACATTCAGAGAAACTATAGTGGAGAGTATTCAAACGGACATGGATAAAAATTTGAAGCAACTTCCGATTTGTAATTAAAATCTTAATGAAACCTACATGAAGGAAGAGAAAATTTATTTTGGAATATGACATTACACACATAATTATAAACATGGGTTTTAACCCTCCATCAATTGTGCGATAAAATAAAACCCATTACGGTCCCGGAATTTTTAATTTTCAAAACAAGAATCCTTGTTAAAATCTCGGACAGATTTAGACCGGCAAATTGCCTTTTATGCTTTCAACTTTCGACGTATATAATTTGGCCCATTACGTGGCCTCCTCCGTTGGGGAAAAAGGTGAACGGAATACGAAAGGAAAAAACGGAAACATTTTTTTTTTTAAATCGTAATCTGTTGGTATTTAAGCTTAATTTCATTCTACTCCGAGCATCAAACGAGCTCCATCAAATAAATTTATTGTATTCGTATTTACCGTCGGGCGTCCCCAGATTATTCCCAAATTTACTTCCTCTTTCTAACGGTAAAGCCACAATAAAAGTAGCGATTTTATTTAAAAGGCAGATGTTAAATTTTCGAATTATTCATGCCTTAAATGGGTACTTCAAAAAATGTATTTTTTAAAACATATTTTTTTTTTAATGCAAACCGATTTCTCTTGTCATATAAATATCGAAAATTATAATAATAATAATTTATTACGTTGCCCAACAGAGAAAAATCCAATTACAGCACAACATTGCATTATAAAAATACATATGCAAGTATACAAAATCATGAAGTAACTACCTAACTTAATACAGAAAAAAAAAACAGAAAAGACTAAAACTAAACTAAACTAACATCTAAAAATCAAAGCATAACATTAAAAAAAATTAACGCTACTGGTACAGTTAGCAATGATAGCTTTAAGCGAAGAGAAATTAATGTCAATGGGTGGTATGAATAAAAAGCGAGCAAATGCTCATAAGTATAAGCAACAGCTCTAAGCTTATGCTCCAAGTAAAACGTACGAGTAAAAGCATTTGCTCCGATTTGTATGAATAACGATTTGTTTTTACTTATGAGCATCTGCTTAGACCAAATGGGGGTTTGCTCACCTAACTTGCGTAGAAAATAAATAAAAGTATCAATATTTTTTTACATTTTAAGTATTTCAAAGTTTTATAACACACAAACTTCTACCTCAAATTCTGTGTAAAGATAACATCAGCTATTTCAAGTCTTCGCCCACTTGCATGCTGAAGAAGACGATCTTCTTCTAATTCATATTCTTCGCCGTTATTGAGATTTTCTTCATCATCATCATCTGGAAAATCTGCATCTCCTAAATACTTGGCAATGTTGTGTAGTACAATGCAACAAACAATAACTGAAGGGACTCTTTCCAGTTTAACACGGCACATATATTTTAGAATTGGAAATCTTCGCTTAAGTTGGCCGAAGCATCTTTCGATAATCACCCTTTCTTTCTTAAGCAATCTGTTGTAAGCTCTTTCGGATTCGTTATTTGAGTTTCGAAATGGTGTCATCAGCCACGGTTCCAAACCATAACCGTCATCTCCTAGTAATATTGCACCAGGGAATTGTTGCATAATGAAACGGGTTTCAGAATTTCTCCAAATTCTAGCGTCATGAACAGAACCCGGCCAACTTGCATCAATAGTAGTAAACATTTCTTCGGAGTTGCACGTTGCTTGCACATTTAAGGCCGCCAACCCCTTTCTGCTGATGTATTCATCACCGTGATGGAAAGGTTTCACTATTTGAACGTGTGTGCAATCAATTACCCCTATCGCACATGGAAATTGAAATGTCTCTTGCCACGTCTCCTGTGCTTCGTTTACTTGATTCAACGTTGACGGAAATTTGATCCATAAATGAGCTTTTTCGAGTATTTTGTCAATCACAAACATAATTGTTTTTGATACTGTCGACTGATGAATTCCCAATTCTTCAGCAATACCAGTTTGGAAACCAGGATTGGCCATATACCGCAAAAATATCTTAATTTTATGGTCCGACGAAAGAGCACCTCCTCTTCTTTCGTTGTTCTCGTCCATAAAGTGAGTTGCAATCCAATGCAAATTTCCTCAAACCGATAAAGTGATTTAAAATCTCGGTTATCAGCTCCTCTTCGTATTTTGTAATATTTTACTGCCCTGAATAAACTCTGCCATTATTACCGGCCACTGGGAGGGCGCATCTAGTACTGAACTAGATGCACAATTTATCGAGCATATGGTCACAATACGAAGGAAAACCTCCGTTTTATTCATATCAATCGGAGGATGTGCTTAAAAGTAAGTAGATGCTCATGCTCAGAGGAAAGTCTTGAGTAAAAGCTTTTACTTACATTTTTATTCATAAAATATGTAGCAAATGCTCGAAATTTTGCGAGTATAGGGTTTTGCTCTCTTTTATTCATACCACCCAATATCTGTATTAGATAAAGAGTTGTAAATAAGACACATTCGATAAATCGGTGACCTCAATAGCATGTTAGTTCTAGGTGTATAATTGTGGAAAGTATTGATATTTCTAGCAGATAACCGCGGAGTATTAAAACGAATATGGCTAAGTAAAGACGGCGAGTCAATGCCGTTATTTAGCAAGTTAAAAAGGAATTTAATATCTGCTTGATTACGACGAAGATCTAGAGAACTAATACCGAACATATTCAGAAGATTTACATGACTAAATCCTTGAGGAGGATAGACGTGCTGTTCCCTAAAGTGTAAGTACTTTAAGAAACATCGTTGTGCTTGTTCAAGAAGATATATGCAATTTTTATATTTAGGGGACCAGACAACAGATGCATATTCCAGTCTAGATCTGACAAAAGCATAATAAAGCGATAATACACAATCAGGGCGAGAGAAGTTTCTAGAAGTTCTAATAATGAAGCCTAGCATTCTAAGAGCGTTGTTAAAGATATCAAGAATATGATCAGTAAAAGACAGGTTAGTGTCAAAAGGTTATACCAAGATCTTTGATTGAATGATTGCGTTCCAAAATAACATTGCCCTAATGATAATCATTTATGATGGGTTTATATTTACGAGAATATGTCATAACTTTGCACTTGGTGACATTCATCGATAATTTATTAGTAAGGCACCAATCACGAAGAGCATTAATCTGACTTAGGTAAAAGCAGTTATAAACACTATCAAGGGTTACAAATAATACAAAGTCAAGAGAGGTTTAGGACAGGACACAACATTACAAATATCATTAATAAAAATGAGAAATAAAAGAGGGCCAAGATTAGTTCCTTGAGGAACACGAGAAGTAGGATAAAAGTGTGGAGATTTATAGCCCATATATCTGACATAGTTTCTCCTGTTCTTGAGATAAGAATAAAAAAGATCAACAAGTTGCGAAGAAAAACCAATAACATCCAGTTTATGAAGCAGTAAAGTGTGATCAATACGGTCAAAAGCCTTAGTGAAGTCCGTATAGATAACATCTGTTTGCTTGTTATTATCGATACTAGTAGATATAAACTGAGTGATCTCAACTAAGTTGGTAACAGTGGAGCGCTCACGGACGAAACCATGTTGTTGGCTAGTGCTTATAAGAGAATGAACTTGAGGGTAGATAAATACTCTTTTCGAAAACTTTAGCGAAGTTATTGATAATGGCTATAGGTTACCTTTCTTAAACACGGGTACCAAACGTGTAATTTTCCAGATGTCAGGAAAGCAAGCAGTATTAATAGATAAATTGAATATGTGACATAGTGGGAAAGCAAAAGTGTAGGCACAATCCTGTAATAGAAAAGGAGGTACTTGATCCGCACCCATAGTGAAATTGTCCTTAAGCGATTTTATAGGGCCGTTATTGATACAAAAATTATTGTAAAAAAATTATATTATTATGATAATAAATATTTTGCTGTTGCATAATACTTTCAGCAGGATCACCCGAAAATAGCAATTATTTGATGCCATTAATAGTAATTAAAACGTTTGTTTCCAAAATCTAAATCTACGTTCTTAACAAAAATGTGTTTAGGAGTAATAACATCTGGCAGTGATGACCGTGCATATGTTGCTCCTTACATTACTTACTCGAATATAAAAGACCATGTTATCAGACTAATATTTTTATTAAAACTATGAACTATAAGCGGACCTTTATACTATTTCGCATACGTAATTTTACGAGAGACTCGTAAAATTTTATTCTCGCACACGGGCGAACCGGGAATTACGGGGGCTTGATATTATCGATAGGTTTTCTTTATGGACACATATGGTATTAGGTTATAGTTTACCGTAAATATATATTATATAGGTAAAATGGATACACATGGTATATACGGTGACCGTAAATATCCCAATATATTTCCCCTAACGTCATGAAGGTATTTTATATTTGCTTGAAGGACTTTTCCGCTCGTATGCAGCAGAAAACTAACCATAAAGTAATGGTCTACGCTGTCCAATCGATTGATACCTTTTATTTCATTTTTCACGGCAATACAATTATCATACGCGGGAACCGCCAGATATACGGTGCGTATGTGTACTTAGAAATAAAATCCATGTGATCTCTGATGAACAGACATAAATAATACGTTAGCAATAGATTAAATATTCCTAACTTTTCTAAATAGAAAGTCACAAAGCCAAAATTTACCAGTTCGCATTAATATGCTTGAATGTCTTACTGTGTTGATTATTTAAGTCTTTGTTTTATTTCTGCCTGTTCTTTAATTAACACAGTTTCTTTTAAAGCTACAAAGAAACACTATCGTTTGTTCTTGCTAATGACAGTGATAATTGTTGCATACCGTATTTCAGGCTGTATACAATAATGTTCATGTGCATAATGCCTTCGTTTGAAAGTTACAGGAGTGGTACACAAGATGATAATGAGAATTGAAATCATTCTCTCCAAAGTTACATATATAGGTCAGTTCACTAAGACTTTCCCGGCATACCCTACAATAATACCGTGTGGGGCGGTTTCTTTTTCTACCACAGAAAGTACAACGTCCGTGGACTAAGCCTTCACTATTAGAACTAGTTTGGTTTTCTGGAGAATAACCCGTAATTTCGAACAGCCTTTGTTTTATAGTTTTTGGCAGTGTTTCTATCCGCGCTTGTTGTTCAAGATATTCTTTCACCAATTCCAAATCGAATCTCATATGCCGTAATAAGATGTTACTTGAAACAATTCAATCACTTGTGTTTGGGTGATTCGCTTTCAAAACGCCGGCAAACAGTACTAGGCCAATGAGAACTTGTATTTATACCGGATTTGTAATTTTCGCATCTCTTTGCCTTGAGTAATTCGCTTGGATATTTGTAATTACCTTAATCGTGCTCTCTACAATAATCTTGATTATATCTTCACTAAAAAAATGTTTAAATATCGCAATTGGGGTTTTCAAGGATTTAGCCACTTGCCTCATGCCAGGTTGGAATATTATAATATTTTCTGGCCTTGTTCGCTCGCAGTTTCTAGAAATATGTTTGTACCACACATTTTTACCGTCCTTACTACAAAAAAAAAATGGCTGAACATGTGTTGTTCTTTCCGAAATGACGGCGAAATGACTCCCAGGATCGTCCTCCACATCTGATACTTCTTGTTCGGTATCAGTGGCAGTATTGACAGTTTCTACGTGATCTTCTTTACCTTCACTTTCTTTGTCGTCATTTGATTCGCCATTTTCATATTCTACAAGACCGCCCTTCAATTGTTCTAAATATTGATCATCTTCATTAGATTACTTTTACCCGCCATATTCCAATAAAAAAAGGTTACCCACTTTTAGAATCACTGTTGCTTAGTCAAAGAAAACAATACAAACTGTGTGAAAGTATTTATGTACAAAGTATAGTACATACAACGCACCCCACTAAATTTGTAGACCTATGCACAATAAAACGGTTACTATTTATGTAAAATATTTCCGTAAGTTTCTTTGATGAAAACGATATTTTTTTTCCAACATGTGTTCGCATAAAAGATAATGGTCTTTTTATTTTGTTTTTCTTTGTATACAATCTATATTTTTCAATATAAGAAAATATAGCATAAAATAGTCGCCTACGGAGTATTGTAAAATGGTGCGGAAAAGAAATTATAGCAAGCTTGCTATAGGTAATACTGCATATGCAGGTCATCTTTGTTTGATATAATAAAAAAAAATTGAATGTGCGGAGTGTCACTCCAAAGCGCGAGTACTGCAGGGTTAAAGGTGTAAAACATAGTTATCATAAATCTGATTCAAAATTAGGAAACCAGACTGGTATTAGGTCTAATTGTTTTAAATTTAATGTTTTTAAGACTCTCTGTGCGAACTTACCATAAAGCACTTGCATCATACGCACCCTTACAAAATAAAAGTGATACGACAGTTACATCCAATTGATTTTGAGCGGAGGGTAATATTTATAATAACTAAATTATTTTATGTTTACAACACCAGTGAGGGAGAGAGGTTTAAAAATATTTTAATGGTGCAAGCTGTTTTTTGACATCCGAGGGTGGGAAGTGGCACAAATTTCTTTATAAACTGAAGAATTTTTTTTTAACACCGGGAGAACGGGAAGATTAAAACATTTTTTAAATGATTAAATTGATGTTTTAACATCGATGCGGTGTGGAGAACGCGGACATGTAACCAGATTATTAATCTGATTGCAAAAGTACCTTGAATTACAACCAAATTACTTTCAACAAAATAATGCCCTCCCACATAGAGTTAGAAATACTCAGGAAAAAATAACAATGAGAGCACATTTTCACAATAGGTCGTTTCTTAAAAACAATCGCTACACATCTCTTACGATAGAAACTCTTTGTTCAAGAACCTCAATTTGACATTTACACTTATGAGTTTAAATCCCATTTTCCATTAATTTATATTATATTCCATTTTTCCTATTTTATTGCTAGGTTTCATTTTATTCACAGTTCCATATTTGATTTATGCAGTTTTTTGGAACTGCCATCACCTCTGTAACTAATCATCTTATTCTTATATACATACCTACTAAAAATAATCTTTCGCATAAGTTTTTGCATTTTGCTACATTTCAAAATTTTATTTATGCTTTTGTATTCCTTCAAAATGAATACACTTTACAACTTTCCAATATAGAGATAGCTTCCTTACGGAAAGAAAAATAGATAATTTATTGATACGCGTTGAAGGAGGAAAGTCAATTTAAATTACGTAAAATGTGTATTCCCTAATCCATCAATCAATGAATAGTAGGATAACAACTAACCGCTTTCCACTCGATCCATTTACATACGCGCGACAACAACGCGGTAGACGTTTCAGGAGCGAACGAAGGAAACGCGATGTGGCGCACGGGCTTCGTATTTGAGAAATGTGTCAGTTGCATGGGAGATAAATTTGCACAATGAAGCCACTCGACGGACGACAATACCTCGCAGGAGAGAGCACCAAGAACCCGAACAGTCAGCGGGACTCCACTATGATACTCTCTAAGTGTAGCCGAGACACACAGAAGAAACTACCGGCTTGGAGATTTGTATCTGCTCCAGATCCGAGGATGCGGATTGCAAATGAGGAAATGCTCGGTTGTCTATTACGACATCGTCGCACTACTTAGGAGCGATCAAACAAAATACGACAATAGTTTGCGGGCGGATTACAAATTGGATATACTTTTTGTGAACGCCTACCCTCCCCGTTCCTTTCTTTTATCTCAATTGAATGAAACATCAATTTAAACCGCGAGTGAGCCACATAATAATCTTAACGATGCTGCTTATGAATTGTTTGATATGGTAATGCTTCATGTTCTAACAAATCTGATTTTTGCGATGCTGGCTTTAAATTAACTCCTATGAAGTTGTTTATACATCGTATAGACGAATTATTTAATTAATGTGTTCCCGTTGATACAAAAATATAGACTGCAATCATACAAGTCAACTACTAATTTTCCAAGTCAAAAGGTCAATCCTTACGCTTCATTATTTCTTTACATAGGTTAAACCACCCACTTTTAAATGCGAAAAGTGTAGGTATCACAAAAGGGTACGTTCCACTCATCGCCAAACTATAATTAAAATGCACGCCCATCCGTCAATTCCCTATCCTCCCAAAACATTCAATAAAACTCCTAAAACTGTTGCTTAAATTATTAGGTTTATTCCATTGCCGCCCGCACAGCAATTACTGATTATCTCATGGCTTTTCTAAAATCTTCTGTTAAATTTAATAATTTATATAAATCTAATACATAAATACAAATTTTACAGTCCTTGCACGAATTAGCTGTAGCTTTGTTGAAACGGAAAAGGATTCAGTGAACTACTTATTACACCAAAAGATTCCCTTCGTTCAAAATATTCTTTGGATCAATGATTGGAATACTTTCCTTCCCAAAATGTGATTCTCTGGTTCTCTCTTTGCAGTGACGGTCGGTGCGTGAGTCACAGGAAGGGCTCTGATAATGATCAAAGCTCTTGGTATGCTCTTTTCAAATATGTTTCTATGTTAGGAAGTTACACAAAGAAGTTCGATCATTGTCAGAGCTCTCAGTGATGCAAGCACTAGGCGCCGCTGTCTCTTCGATTATGAATCGTTAAATGTAAATAATCTTCCTGAATACAATTCGCGTTTCAAAAACTTGATTTGGGCCAAATAAGGTATATAATGTAAAAATGAAATCTGCTTTTAGGTGTTCTTTACAATTTCAATGTTTATTTCAATTAATAAATCTTAATTTGCCACAATTTATAATTGTCATACACTACGCCTCCTGGAGATGCTTTTTCTTATTTTATAGTTACCTATAATGAAGAATATGCATCATTTCCTTTAATATTTTCTCAGCCAAAAAATCTAATACAAATATTGTGCGTTAGGTCATTTACGGCGCTTCAACTCTTTTAGCAACTGAAAACTGAGTAGTAGTTAAATGACACCTACCGCACATGCAAATAACTATTACCTATTAACATCATGTTGTGTAGGTAAAAGAAACACTTCCTCTTGTTACATAACTATGTGTATGCTGGTTCGTACTGTTCTGTTGACTTAACTAGAATGCTTTGTAAATACAATGTGTGTGTCTTTACGTGTTTCGAAAGTGAAACTGTTTTACTGCAGGATTTAAAATGTGAATAGCATACTCAGTATTGGTAACAAAGAAAGACATATCGAGTTACAGCAGTTTAGGGCCTTCTTCAATGAGAGAATATACTTAAAAAATAAATTCCATCAGTGCAATTAACCAAACGCATGCACGTTTTTAAATACGAGGAATAGGCCCTAATTTTAAATTTACACTGAAAGCGTTATCTCTTCATTTCTCTCCTTGTATCCTGCATCGTTTTAACCAAGCTTTGGAAACGAAGATTCAGGTTGCTTCAGATCAATTGTTACTCTACTGTATCCTCGTTTGAAGAATCGTTTGCAAATATTTTTATTTCCCGAGAGCGTTTGAAGTATATTTTGTGTGAATATTGCAGTATTACTCCATGATACATTTTCTAGCAGATACCTCGTTAATTCGTAGTTGATAAGGGATATAACAATCTACTAGACCAAAACTAAATAGTTATTATCCCAATGATTAGAATTTTTTTTTAAAGCCGGACGTCTCAAGCATTCTCAACGGGTATTGGTATCGGTTTTAGCTTTTAAAATTATTTTTGTCAAAAATAATAATTTGTTCCTTGCATTCTTTTTTTTTTTAGAAAACATTTTGCATCTTCTGAACGGTAAGAAAATAACCGCCGATCATCGTACTGGGGAAGAAAGCAAAAAAAATTCCGGTTTTGACTACTTCTGGTTATGAGAGATTAATAGTGGTGCCAGCAAAGATACGAAAAGGATTGTATTTTTAGAATTAAAAATAAAATTAATCAAGTCTTTTGACTCAAGATATTTACGATATTTATTGACTGGGGATGATATATTACCATATTTTGTGCTCATGAAATACATAAAATGCAAGAATTATAACAATATTGCACACAGTGTCAATTAAAAGTTATAAACATTATGAGACAATATGAATGAGTTTTTATGATACTTTACGTTAAACCCTCAACTTATAACTCAATAGGCATGTCCATAAAACAAACAAAAAAATTTTAGTTCATGGGAAATTGTTTTTGCGTCGACTCATTCCACGTGGTGTCGTCCGAGCAAAAAGGGCACCAACTTTTCATTGCGTCCGAAGATATAGAGAAACTACGAGGCTTATTTCCTCCGTTCTGCACTGTTTTATTTTATATTCCGCCAGGTCCCTTTACGTTCACCGAAGAAAATGGTCGCGACAAGCGGGGTGTCAAACTGAAAGGAAACCCACCGGAAAGACAAAGAGCGAACGATATCGTCGAGCCGAGGAAAGAATTCGAGGAATGCGGTTCAGTACTGGCGCGCACAGATTATCTGGAAAGCGTTTTTCGAAAACAGTAAAGCCGAAATGAAATTATATTTTATGAACGGTGAGGGAGCGAACGGTAGGTAGTCGGGCTTCCCGGTAGGGGAGTTACCGAAGAGTAACGGGGATGAAATCGATAACCGGAATTGTCACCGTACAAGCAATATCTATAAAGAAAGGCTCCATTCCACAATGCCGGGGGGCTTAATTCAAAAAGTGTACCTGATGTCAGTCACAGTGAAAACAATCCCACACGGTGCAGGCGTAGCTAAAACACAGCTATGGAGCATATTTACTTGCATAATGGGCAATATGCCACACATCTATATAGAGCTTTCTTTTTTTATTAAAACTGCAGTACCCCAAATATCACGTCAGAAATCATAACAGATGTTGTTACTTTCAATCAATTTTTTACCAAATACCATTTTGCTACAAAGTGTGCAAAAGTCCCTGCTAAACATATGAAATATGATGCAGAATTCCTAATGTAGGTGAGAATAGTACACACTGAAACGTGGTACACAATTAAACAAAACTTGTGCTAGTTGATTGTTAGTCTAAGCCGCCTTGAAGTCTTAAGACGTCGCTCTGTATAAGTACTTTTTGTACCTAAAACTAGTTACTTACTGGATGTATGCTTATTTTTAGCAAAATTCTACAATTCAAAATTATAACATTATCATGCGTAGGTAACACAGACCTGATAGACTGTCAATGAACCGTATGCGCATCGCTACGGCGCACCATCAAAAGACTAAAGGACATCTTGGAACACAGACGTCATTATATGCGTCATGTTTGATGTAGCGTCATGCTTTCTTTGCTTTATTCTTTCCCGGACTCTTTCTTACGTATTTTTATATAGCGTTGAAAGAATAATTTTTTCTTTTTTCTCTCATTAATCCTGAGAACGAATGAAGTATATGTTACCAGTTCATCGTAAGTTTAGAAACTGTCTATAGTTCTAAGTTGTCCACAACTTTAATAAAAAAAAAAGACAATGACATATAAAATACTTAGGATAAAATCTAACATATGCTACCAATTATCATTACAAATTGCAAGTGCTATTAAAATTTATTGATATCCTTAACTTTATTTATTTGAATATCCGCCGTGGTATCGACGTCATTGATGACGTTTGTGTTCCAATATGGCGCATTTCAATTGATGGCAGTTTGGAGTTCAATATCAGCATTCTATCATCTCTATAGTAGGTAAGTATTTTTGTATGTAAAACTAGTTACTTGCTAAATATATGTTTACATTTTAACTAAATTTTACATTTGAAAATTACAACATATGCTGTTCACATACAAAAAGTACTTATACATCATAATGTTGTAATTTTCGTAGATAAAATTTCGTTAAAATGGAAACACAGATTTAGTAAGTAACTCGTTTTACATACAAAGATCTTATACATCACATTGTCAACTTACATTTTGCTGTTTTTGTTGTTGCATTTTTGAAAATGCGTTAAATTTATGTTAATTTGTTCATGAACTTAGTTATTTTAATATAATATATTTTAATATAAATAAATATGGTATTTGCTGTTTAAGTTCGAACATAAAAAGCTGCGTTTATTAATCATTATAATTAATTCATTTGACTGTATACGGTGGCTAGTACACAGTAAAACAAATTCAAACTTTTAGAAAAATAAGAAATATTTGCATTGTATAAAATGTCTTATTGTTTTATTTATATAAAGATCTTCAAAAAAGTCTGAGATTAATTGCAAAAAAAATAATCCTCTAAATCAAACAAAAGCATTTTGTCTCTCATCATGTACCACTTTATCCTACGCTAAAATATATGCTAAATTTTGTACAATTATACAAATTATCAGTCCGTTTAAACTATGAAGCCTCCAAATTGAAAGCCCTATTGCAAGACCAAGTGAAACAAGAGAATTGATATAAGATGATCTCCCAGTAATCGCGTGTTTTAGGAAGGTCGTGTTCAACTAAAGTGAATATAATAAAACAGCAGAGTAATATAATTTTGCAAAACCAAATCACAAACACTCAGCAAATTCTGAAAATATGTGATGAATAGTGAACTTTCATGTATACATAAATATTCGGATATGATATTTTAAACCTAATGCTTTTATGTTGTAAGCAGATTTTATATATCACATTTATGCATTAAATTGTCTTTCACCATTAGTTTTATATCCCACAGTTGGTATTTTGGGTATATCACAATATCATGCGATTTCCGCTTCGCTATATTACCGATAAAAGAGACGAACAAAACTAAAACGTAAAAAAAATCGACACAGGTACGCAAATGCTTCCCTAGTTATTACCGCTACACATTCCTCAATTTCACACGCTAAAATGCTGCACCATATTTTACATTTTCCGTTTAATACTAGACAAAAAAATTGGGGGATGGGGTAATAGCGCACAGCACTTCAATTAAATGTACGCAACAAATAAACGGGTTCTATATATATGAGGTGTATTTCGATGAAAACCGGCGGCGTAATAAATGCGAACTTACCGATTATGACGCCAGCTTCGATTCAGTGGCAGCGGTGGAAAATCTGAAAGAAAAAATGAGAAATAATTGGTTATACAAGCAAAATATATAGGTAGAGCTTGCATAAACTAGTTTCATTTAATTCGTTTTAGTAATTTCGTAACTGAAGTAAAATATCTAAAAATACACCTTAAGCAAGAAAATATAAGTGGTGAAAAATTGCGAATTAAGCTCACCCGTTGTCTATAATTCAAAAGCAAATACGATTTATACGCGCGTCTGTTAACTCAAACAATTTTTCCTTTTAATTAATTCAATAAATTATTGAGGTTATCGGTCTCCATAAAACACTTTAACAATCATAGTTGCTTTTGCTGAATGCAACACTGCTACTGAAGAACGTCTTTAGATATTGTTGGATAATTCAAGATATATACGCTAAAAGGTGAAACGATGAACGGTAGTTCATATAATATAGCAGAGTTAGGTTTGCTACCCTTAAATATTTGTTGCACAAGAAAACCTGCAATAAAGAGAACATCTGAAGCATAAAGTGCACATGGGTGTATAGTAGTACATAGAAAACCACAGTGCTGGGATACATTTTTGAATAGGTTTATTGGGGTATTTCGAAAAATAACCATCTATTAGATTAATGTAGTAGAACCGGCCCTAATAAATACCAAGTATTACTTAACATTATTACATTACCATATATATATTTATATACGTATATATAACGAACGTTCTCTTTAGTAGTTGATTATTCGTATTGGGTGAACAATTGATTTAAGTTTCCTTTTTACCAACTATACTACCGGAAGGTGCAGTAAATTAAGATTATTTGTTAAGAAATTCGTTAATATTTCAAATTTTAGCCCACTAAATGTTAAATATATAATCTACTTTTCTTAGTAAATTCTGTATTCTATTAGTGTTACGATTTATAGTAATGCTACAAATATTTAATCAACTAAATTATTTTCATATAAAAGGACAAATAAGTCAATTATATCCCTTCCAAAATTTAAAGAAAAAGAGAATCTCTCAGTTGGAGAATTTTATGTACCTACAACTATTGCAAATTAAATTAAAAACTTGCAAACCACTATCGCTGTTATAGGCAAAGTTAAAACAACATCTAGTTTGAAATTATCTGAATCTAATTTTTCATTTTTGGTTTATACATTATTACTTATCTGTTTGACTTAGTTCTTGTACTTGATTTTGAGTGTGTATTACCCTAAACTCAACCAACAAGTATTTATTTGATCGATAAACTTAGGTGCTTTCAATTACTTGCTGTCTTTTAGGAAGTTTATTACTTATATGTTGAACCCCGTAAGTTGAAAGGCCTTCGCGTGCGGGGATTCGCTTTGTGCTCGTTTGGCGGCGCTGGCTGGCGGCCAATTGTGAAACGGTGAATTATAACCCCGTGGCGGTTTAAAGGGTGTTGCGTCTTATTCACGCCGCTACAGTAAAGTTTCAACCCCAGAGTGATAGCTGTTAGTGCGAGCGCGGGGCCTTCCAAGGTTCTGATTAAGGTGCGCAACAATTTAAACAGTGAAGGCGCATTACAAATCAAACATTTATTTCCGTAAAATAGGCATGAAAGACATCGAATATATACAGCGAGAAAAGAAGGTGAGTGGCAAAACATATGTATGTACAGTTATAAACAGATCTAAGTATATGTACAATGGTAAAGAATCAAACACGCGGGCGGCTTCGGTAACGTTTTTAAAATTTAGACGCGTAATCTAATGGCTTTAATTATGTTAACAACATAAAATGACAATCTACATACGGTAGTGCTATGACGGGTTAGAAATGTGTGACGGCACTAAACTTTACGGAACGGGAATGACTGTGAATAAAACCCTGGGTACACCAGTAAGCTGTGCCAATACAACGGCCAGAGCGGAGAAAATCGGTAAAAATACCTGTCTTACAGCTCTAGCAGGCCGGGAATAACGTGAATGAGAAGTTCGGCGTGTATCGAAAAACTATGCCAAATATACGCCAGAGCGCACTGGGAAAATGCCTGCGTTACACCAGAAAAGCTGTGCCAGCACTAACAGCCAGACCGGGAGTAACTGGAATGAGAAACTCGGCGTGCATCAGAAAGCTGTGCCAACACAACCAAGCCAGGGCGGGCTGAGAGGGACCTAGCGATTCTCCTCATATTTGTGTTAAGTGTGCTCTCCCGCATATGAATTTCGAGTGCACTATCGTGGACTAATAATGTAGAGTAAGGTAAAGAAAAATAACTATCGTTAGCGAAGACTAGATAGACTCGTGTTTAGTCGACTCTAATTCAAGCCTAAAATAAGTTTTCTACATATGGGAACGAGCCGTCCATTGCCTTCTAGAAAAAAAGCAAAGTATTCACCTTGGGCCTTTATGTCAGACATCCCACCATCCACCTACAAAACCACTGACTAATATGATCGGGTGATAGTCCAAATTTTACAGGCATTAAAATTTATAATAAATTGCCAGATTCATTAAAAACTCTATCTGATCATTTGTTATGTTTTACTTAGAAGAACTTACTATAGTATTGGCCAGCATTTTTCAGATATGAATTTCCTATAACAGTTACAGAATGACCTGAATTTGAATAATATATTGAATAATATGGAATATGGTAAATTATATGCGCTATAACTATTAACATTTTCTCCCGGTTCTACCTCTTTCTGTTCCTATCAATTTCTTCATGACCATCTTTGTCACTAAAACACAGGAATTTAAATCAAAATCAATCGGTTTGTTTTGTCCTCTTTTATGCAATAGCACAAACATAATCTATTCCATAATCCCTTTTCTAAGCTAAAATGACTATAGTGCATGCAGAATGACTTTAGCGAAAACTATTTATTTAAGTATTTATATGTTAACAAAAGAAAGAGAATAATTGACGACAGTGGCTGCAATATGCTATTTAATCTAACGGCTGCTTTTGAGCAAACCAAAGTCAATGAGAAACGCCAAGAAGAATCGTGCGAATGCAATTAAACTGTTGCTCGCTCTCAAACAACAAGAAGCAATTAGATTATCGGGCATACAAATTGCTTATTGGGGATCCCTCTTTTCAGCCGACGGAGAATAATGAGGTATAATCGTTCGGCATAGGTCCGGGCTGAACAAAAAGTTGGTTTGTTTTAGTTCGGCGTCCTGGTGCCCCAGTTTCTACGTAGATATGGAGTGCACAATAAAATCATTTTAATGGAACCCGAAATATCTTTATGCTGGAATATTTCAATTAGAAATTCCTGTTAAATACCGACGGCGCAAGAACTATCGCAAATGGATTGGCACCGAACACACCTAAGTTCAGGTTTCTATAATTGAAGAGTGTTACTTCTAAATGGTCTAACAATAAATGCCATATCTTTATAAGTACTAGTTTCGCATGAAACACGATCTTAATACATGAAAAACTAGTATTTATGAAGGTATGGCACTTAAACCCTATAGAACTTATATTTTTCAATTACCAATTTGGAATAAAGAGATGTCTCTTTCGAGTAATTAATAAAAATGGGGGCTATTTAAAATTGACGAAGATTAACGAAATTCTGAAAAGTGAAGCGGTAGAAGATTTCGACTTCTGAACGACAATTAAATATGTGGATGTTGAGAGAAGGTTTTCTATTTCTAAACATCGGTACTCTAACAATAGACTTTGCTAGAGAATTCTGAAAAACGTTTATTTGTAAATCAAAAGTATAAATTTTAAGTATGTCACACCAATAGAATAGTTAATAAATTAGATATAAGAATTAAAATTTATTATTAGTCTTTGCTAGAATTGGTGGTGTAATAAATAAGAAAATAAAAATGATTGTAGGTACTTAAAATACTGTTTTTTATTGATTATTTGTTGCATGTGTTTTTCTTTTAGTATATGTACATGGCCCAAATTTGAGTTAAGTTCCTAAAAACAAATTGATGCACATATGGGTGATTTTTTAACCGTTTGGGGTTTGAAAATTGAAAAAAAAACACAGAAAATTTGCAAAAGTGATTGAAATATTTATTTGGGCCAATAAATGAATCCCTGGCATTTACTTTTTAAAGATTATTTCATGTAAATGTTGCCCGTGGCTACGCCGTAGGTGGTCCATCCGTGAGCTCCAATTTTGGCATACTTCCAGCATTTCGGTCGATATCTCACCAATGGCTGCTGTGATGTTGTCTTCCTGCGGCTGACTTGTCCCTGTACACGAGAGACTTAACGTATCCCCACAAAAAATAATCTGGTGGGGTCAAATGGCATGATCTTGGCGGCCAATAGACTGCTCCAAAACGTGAGTCTAATTGCTCACCAAACTCGCCTCTCAATAGGTTCATGGTATCGGTGGCATGTGGCACCGTCTTGTTGAAACCACATGTCAACCAAGTCCAATTCTTCCATTTTGGGCAAAAAAAAGTCGGTAATCATCGCACGGTACCTTGCTTCATTGGCTGTAACGTTGCGATTTTCATCGTTCTTGAAGAAGTACGTGATGCCGCCGGCCCACAAACCGCACCAAACAGTGCATCTTTCAGGGTGCATTGGCAGCTCCTGAACTGCCTCCGGCTGCTCTTCACACCAAATTCGGCAATTCTGTTTATTGACGTACCCATTGAGCCATAAATGAGAAGACAATTTTTCGATATAAAAATGGATCTTCATCCAACTTTCCTAAAGCTCATTCCCCAAACAAACGACGTTGTGGTACATCACCCCCAGTTCTTGCACCAGCTGTATTTTGTATGGTTTCATACCGAGGTCCTTACGTGAAATCTTCCAGGTGGTCGAATAACACAAGCTCAATTGTTGACTACGGCGACGAATTGACATTATTGCGATCTTCATTGAAACTGACCGATACAGCAGCAATATTTTCCTCGGTACGCACTCTTCGGGAGTGTGGATTAATGTCCAAAGTGAAACTGGTGCGAAATTTGGTCACAACAGCTTGAATAGCCTGTTCGCTGGGCCGATTATGACGACCATAAAATGGACGTAATTTATGAAACACATTCCTCACAGAGCACGAGTTTTGATAATAAAATTCAATGATTTGCAAGCGTTGTTCGTTTGTTAGTCTACTCATGGTGAAATGGCAAACCTTACTGAGCATTTTTGGCATTGACACATGTCACGAATCTTTTTTTTTAAACTAAAAAAATTTACACAGAAAAACCAAATAGCAAAAAAATCACCCGCTATATCCAAACCCTAATTCTGAGACACACAAAAATCAAATTAAACAAATTAGCTCTTTACAATAAAGCCTCTACGTTTCAATTTTAAATAAATAAGTTTAGTCAAGTAAGTTTCCTTTCAAGCGTAACTGAAAGAGTCCAGGAACTTATATGGAATACCGTGTGAATATGAAGTTAATTTTCATACAATCAAGAGTTTCGAAAATGAGCATCCGTTTCCACAACCTACGGGGAAGCTTATTATTCTTTCTTCCCACGCTTTTCCGGAAAATAGCTGTTTGCCTTCTGTACATTCATGATGAGATGTTACATAGGTGCCAGAGGTGTGAAATGAATTCCTCTTATTTTTCTTTCTTCACACCCGCACGTAACCGGAATCCTGTCACCGTCACCGCATTTATAACATTTGTATGTGACGTTAAAAACATCGCGTGCTGGTGTGCGAGTTTATGTGCGTTTCCATTTGCCCAGAGAATCTTTTTTTTTCCGTTAATATTCGAACCAGGGTGGCCGGTTTCGAGAGCCATCGCTATGCGGAAGCGCACGTGAGGAAATGAGCTCTGTACGTGAGGCCAACTACAAAGGGACAGGATATTTTTTTCCCTACCCGTTTGGTAATACGTTGGGTAAGGTCTGAAAATGTAAATAATGGCGTTTCGTTTGATATCTGGATTCAAAAAGAGCTATAGCCACTGGTACTTTTTTAGGGCATACCAATAGATCTCTCACAGATGGTAAAAGTAAAACACAGCAAGTAACACTTTCCTTTGAAGCTTATGTGTAAATATATAATATTTTGCCGGAGTTGTAATTGTTACTAACATATCGCTACGTTTCTTGTTCGAAACTGCGTGCTGAGAAAAGTTGCATAAGTTTCATAAGATAAATATGCGAATGTAGTTCTTCACAAATGACTTATGTCTTGGCAGAATTAATCTCCAAAATGTATATACATATTAATGTACGTAATGAAAAAAAATAAAGTTGTTGAATTTAATAAACACGTGACACTTTTAACACTTTTGTACGAGAGTCAAGAAAAAGCATTTTTGTAAGAAATTCTATTATTGTAAGATGTAAATTTTACAATTATAGGTATGTGGATGATAAGACGATACATAAGATATACCAAACATTATTTATACAGAATAAACCAGCATCTAGCATTGTTTTAGTCCTTTTTCTTATAAACCTGCCCTTGTAATAGTTTTGATGGTATTAAAAGGATAGCACTATAGTGTATTCCAGGCTGACAGGACATTGGCCAGATGTATTCATAAGTCTATTCCGGTTTTACTAAGAGAAGGCACCGCCGAACAATACACCACGTATAAATTCGACATCACGCCAGTTTATTTGTATGACAATAACCTACAAAAACACATACAAGTGGAGTCTGCCAATTGATAGCATCTCTGTTGTATAGTTAAGTGATCATGTCGACGTTTGTGCCTGAAAAAGAACATTTGCGGCATGCTTTGCTTTTTCTATTTTATCAAAAGAAAAAGGCAGTGGAAAGTCATCGTTTGGTGGTAGAAACTTATGGTGAACACGCTCCATCGATTAGGACATGTGAGACATGATTCCGACAACTTAAAAGTGGCGATTTTAATGTGACCACAAAAGTGCGAAGACGGACTGGACGATGACCCTACTCAAACTCAACAGCAATTAGCAGAAGCATTAAATGTGACACGAGAAACCATCAGCAGATGTTTACGGGCAATGGGGAAAATCCATAAACCTGGCGAAGCCGGCCCTTCAACACCAAGGCCAAATCGCTTCGGCAAGAAGACCATGTTTTGTGTCTGGTGGAACCAGATCGGTAGTGAAAGACGCTTTGAAATCGCTTGGATGGGACATCCTTTCGCAGCCGCCGTACTCCCCTGACCTGGCGCCATCAGACTATTACCTCTTCGCATCAATTGGGCACGCACTCGCAGAGCAGCACTTCAGCGATTTCGACGATGTTGGAAAGAAGGCTTGACGAATGGTTTGCCGCAAAAGACAAACAATTTTTCTGGCAAAGTATAGCTAAGTGTGTAGAAGCCGAAAGGCAATATTTCGAATAAATTCAAAATTTATTTCCTTTGAAATTTATGTGTTTATTTTACCACAAAAACCGGAAAAGATTTATGCATACACCGGTATACCTACATTAATCGCACTGTCAATTTAAACTTGAACGATCAGTAGTATAAAATGTAGGTGGTGAGAGGCGGATTCTAAAAAGTTAACAAAAGCAGGAATACTTGTGTTAAAATATGAAGAGCATGTTTAATTTGCTTTTAATACATAATTTTGATATACGAGAAAAATTAGGCACTTAATAATAATAATAATATTATTAGGTACTTTTTTCAATAAAACATTATGTATTTATCCCGTATATAATGTAATAACTGGCAAACTAGAATTGGAACGAGTTTTATATTTATTTGTAATATTAATAATAATTAATCTTCCTACACCACATATATGCATTAGAAAAATTATTATTGTATTAAAAATTGCAATAACACTTACTGCCATCTAGGCTATAACCATACGAAAGTCCTACCCTGAATATAGGCGCTTAAAGATGTATCTCCCTTGTCCATATATAAATAACACACTTTTGTGTATCACGCGATATCCATACAAATTACGGCGTACTGCAAGGGGTTGTTCTGAGACCGTTGTTGTGGAGCTTTTATGAAACTGACGTAATCACTGATTTATAATTCTATATAGGTATATCCGTAGTGTCTTTATGGTTATCTATATATCTGTAAGTACCTACACCACATGCTAAGAGACTTACAGATAACGCTAATGATAGGTATGCATAGAGTTTCACCTTAAGGCAGTTAACAGTTTGGAAAATGATTGCTAGCGATTTTTAATTGAGACAACGTTTATTTTTTCTAAGCTGTTAGTTTTAACACAAATTAGTTTGATAATAATAGGTTAAATATAGGTAATATTTCATAGGTAATACTATAAACAAACTGTAGGAAAGCGTTTTTCTACAAACTTTATAGTATAGCACAAAATTGAGCTTCCAATTTAAAAATCGAGATCCACTTATAACCGCAACGGTTCTGTGAATGGACTGAATCTCTCGACAATTCTATCTTGTTAGCATTTCATGATGGTGTTATAATGGTGCACCTCGGTAATGTAACGACAAATGTTCCGAGAACGAGTACGAATTGAATTACACAGTTTGTGCACATAAAGGTTTGACTTAAAATACAAATGTTACAATTCTATTATCAGTGGTTAATTTACTAAATTAAAAATTGAAGTGTGGTAAAAAACAATATAGAGACAGACAGATAGATATATTGCAATACATACAAATTTAAAATACACATCGGAAGTATTTATAAGAAGTCAGTAATACTGTAACAGTGTCTATGTAATAGCCTAAGTGTTTTCTTATATTAAATAAAACTTAACACGTCCTTTATATCACATGGTAGTTTATTGTAGAATTTACAGCCCATGTAGTATTAAGGGCCTTTTTGATACATTGGCTGTTGACGTGGAGCTGGCAAGAGCTGCTAATCAACGATATGCGTGTTATGCTAATGAGAATAATAAACAGAATTCCTTCTATATATTTAAACATTGACACACAAAGCCCAGTAAAGAATTTGATTCTTTTGCGGCAATTGCTACATAAACATAATTTGAAGTAACGTTGTCCAACGTTCGTGTTCCGATCTGTATCTGTTCATTGTGTATATGCTCACTTCTGGATGCGTTCAAAGTAAGCTAGCCAGATGCCGAATCTCCAAGATTTATTACATAAGTACAGTAAAAATCTCTGCATGAATTATATCTCATAATGAAGATAAATCTGATTGCTCGTTGTTGTAGCAAAAATATTCTGTTTGCTAGAAAGGACATTCGCCTGGGGATAATTCCATAGCGCGTGCATGTAAAAAAAGTTTGAGTAATAAAAAATGTTCAAAGTTTCTACACTATACGTTTGTTTTAATAGTTTCAAAATGTAGCATGTCTTTGACAATTCTTTAGACAAGTGCTCGATGTGTTGTGACTGTCTTCAATATTCGTGCATACAGGGTGACTAGGAAGCGGACGTATTCCTTTGAGGACATGATAATACACCTCATTTGCAATAAATAGGGCCATCATATCTACTACGCCCCTAACCGTTTCAGAGATATTTTAAATATTGTATTTTTACCAAAGAATGAAACTCTCTCAGGTAATAATTCAAAATTACGAAGAAATAAACGTAAGATTTTAAGTTTCTTAGTTAGTACAGACTACACAACTGATGTAAGGAAAAATCCGGTTCGATGCATTTTTAAAACAATAATCTTACACTTCAAACCTACATTTCCAAAAATAAATTGAACTTTTATGTGACCTCTTATCTCAAAAATTGTATAGTAGGTACATGAAATGTACAAATTTTCTTTAAAACTCTTATATTATTTTACCTTACAAATCACTTGTAAATGTGTAAAAATCATACAGTATAAATAGGCCTACATAGATTATATCCCTACAGGATTCATGGTAGACCAAACCAAACACAATTCGCAACTCTAGTTCTTGCAGCAAAACACATGATTAATGCCTTTGCTAACAACGCTGTGGAAAGACAGGTCCGTCTAGTTGGTTACCACACTTTCGATTTGTGCCGTACAGAAAAAAAATTGTGCTCTATTCGTTTTCGAGATGTTCACATCTAAAGAAGGACGCTGCGTCCATACCTTTAAATTTTCAGGATTTGACAATGCCATCGTTTTGTGCTGACTTTAGCCATAAAGATTTAATTCTCTGCTGCCATCATTTAACCCTAAAAATATTATAGTTTGAATATAGATGAAATTAAGAGTTGTGATTGCTGTTATACTATGGCCAACAACTAAGTTCTTTATCTTAATCGATTGTACTTATTACCTAGAGTTTCGTGCTGCCATTTCTTGTCCGAAAAAAACATTTTATTAGGATAATGCATATTATGGACATTGTCTGAAGTGAGGGTTGTGGTGGCTGTTACAGTAAATGTAATATAGTGACCTGTTGTTGAGGAGATGTTTATTATATATTGTATACTTAATAAATTTTATCAGTTTTATTACAATTAGTCATATATTTAGGAACAAATAAGTAAGTATAAGAAGATACTATAAAACCATGCAATGGTGTTTATGCAAATATTTATTATACCATTTACTTATATGGTTAAGATGATTTTCAATGAGGTCTTTCTTATAAATTTTGCTGTAGATTCATTCAATAAATATGCATTTTTGTTTTGGCAACGTACGTTTAGTACATACCAGCACATTCTATATAGGAGAGAAATGTTTATTTGTGGACTTTTAAATAGTGGGTACTGTTTGTTTCTCATTAGTATATAGGTAATTCTCCATGAACTCGCATAATGCCATGTTACAACGCTAGAACGAATAATATAGCAGCTTATTCACCAACGAGTTCTTTCCTGCTAATTTCGCATATCAGAAATGGCATAAGTTGCTGCTTTGTGTATATACACGTGCTCGTATACCACCGACAATAGACCAAAGAGAATTGCACCGAGACCATAAAAATGATGATTAAAACGTCCCGCGTCCCGTATGCATCGGTATTTTGTGTTTGCGAAGTGCTATTACGAGTCCCCTCCGGAGTATGAACATTAATATGCAATATTTCTCACTAAAAGCTTAGTTATAAAACGACATCCTATCGCAGCACTGCCGTGCTGGCGGTATAAAGGAAACTGCCGCCCCCAGTCCGTGTTCCTGCTCGTCCCCGGACGGGCTTTTATCTTCATAGTTCGCTTCCTGGCGATGCATATCTGAGCTATCGGTTTAGCTTATGGACGACATTAAGTGGCACTAAACTAGGCTTTAAATATAATCCAGGGTTACTTTACTTCAAGTTAAAGAGGCAGTCTTTAAGAGGAGAAGGAACCCATGGGATTTCCTTATTTTTGGTGTGCAACACACGATATCAGCTGTCAAAGAAGGCAAGTGTAGTAACAATTTACCTTCCCCACTTTATAAAAAACAAACTAAAAATGGCATAGATATAGAAAGAACAGTTAAGTCTAACACGACCTCAATAACAAGCAAACCTCAAACTTTTAAGCTACTAAACCCATTTAAAGCACTTACAATTACTGAAAAAATATAATTATATAAAGGTTAAAGCTACAGAATATTATATATAACAGACGCCCTTTTGCAAAACATCATAAATCTAGGTGTAAAAATGTAGGTATGGTTATGTGGTTTGGAACATTCGTACCCTCTCTAAAAAGTCGAGTTCATTTGTCAGATCAGGTTGTTGTGTCCATATACGAAACTTTAAATTGGGTGACTCTTCCATGTGGTAAATTGATTAAAAATTTGACAGACCTAAAACAAGAGGGAGGTATAAAAGAGTACCTATAAACTGCTTCTTTTAATAATACTTATTGAATTAAACCTGGTTTAATTTCTACAAGATATTTAGTACGATTCAACAGTTTGATATTATTTTTATGGATATACCGATAAAATGGAGATCTATCTGTAAGTTATATTCTTATGTTGACAATGTAGGTAATACGGGCAATTTTTTAGTATGTATTTGCGCTACTGATCTTTTGTTACGCACTTAAAGTGAACGTAAACGTATTTTTAGAAATGGTATTGCACATAAAAGTAACACAATCGCTGAAGTAGTAACAACGGTTTATTTAATTGCTATGAGTTCACTGATTGTGGGAGAAAAAATATATTTCTTCAAATAAGTTACTATCTGTATTGACAAAATCTTTTCCTTATATATACTGTTTGATACCATTGCCATAGAATCCGTGGATACCAAAAATAGATGAGATCTGGCTTGACGTTCCGTTACAATTTCATTCACAGCCGTAATATAATAATTATTATTAGCACCACAGCTAATTGTAATCTGCTAATCGTCATCTAAGTCGGCTTGCAAGAAACATCCTGCAATGCTACAAAACAGAGACATCCTATTGTTCTATGCGATATCAAGCACAGGGTCTTTTAATAGCATTTAGAATCGGCTTTGGAATACTTGACTTTTACGGTTCTAACGTAGCTACACTTATATTTTCCTAGTGAGGTAATTTAAGCAGGAAACATGTGCTCGCGTTGGCAGTATGAAAATTTTATGTGTTCCAGCACGTGACAATTTCTTTTTATGGAATTGAGATGTAATTCGTTCTGAAATAAACCGTTCGTTCTTAGCGCACACGTACTGGCGTTCGCTGATAAAATTCCTGATGATATCGCACGGCAAAGTATTTATATTCATATTCATATGTGAAAGTGGGTGCAAGAGCTTTAGTTGTAACATTCACGTCATTAAGGAATGGCAAGTATTTATCATACGCGTTTTCGTAAAAATTTATTATCAATGAAGGTTTATTTTACACCATTTTACTTCTAAGTTAAGTATTTACGATTCAAATTTGCGCGGTGAAGCATTATGAACCTTTAATACGAATTCTTATACATTTCTTCCATTTCAAAAACTTCTAATTAGTACCAGAAATAGAAACAGGAAAATATACATAGGTATCACACTAAACAAAAATATATTGAAAGAAAAATAATTAAACACCGGAGTAGTACACTTATCTTACAACCGGATAAGAAAGATGGTAAGATGCAATGCTGTCATTTTTGCATTGCATCTTACTAGGAACTGCACTTCTAGAGATACTACACAAAATCGTTGCCAAGACACAACAGAAAAGACTAAAGAAACACGAGGACAATGGGTGAATATCAGGAAGGCTTTCCGACGTTAGAAATCGACAGCGGAAGAAGTTTTCACATTAAATCCAAAGTAACAACTACGAACAAAACCTAGATCCGCATACTCTCTTTACTGATTTCAAACAGGCATAGGGCTCGGTTTCAAGACAAAGATTTTATGAAGCTCTTGTATAAGAAATTCTAAACACAATATAATAAACTTTCCGGAAATAACACCAAGAGATACAAGAAATAAAATACTAATAGACGGCATTTATTAAAAAAATTTATTGAAAAGGTTTAAAACAAAGCGACTCCCTTTAGATGAATCTTTTTAACAAGAATGAAAAAAAGAAGAAGAAGAAAGAGGCAAACAACAGTTCAACCTACCATCATAAAGCACAGTGTAAATGATCTAGTCCTGTTAATAAGATCAAAAAAGAGTTTCAGAAGACTTCTAAGAAATTTTAAAAAAGAATCAAACAAATTTGGGCCACCAAAACAAAGAAAAGGCAAAATATATAGCCACGAAAGTAGAAATAACAGACCTAATAAATCTGCCAAAAAGAGTGGAAAGAAAGAAAAAGAAAATCCTTAAAAATAAATAATGACGCTGAGGTATTATCCAGAATATTAAGCACAAGGAACCTTTAGATTAGATTAGATTAGATCTAATTAGGGTAACATTACACCGCGACCTATCGATATATTGTGCCCCCCTACATCAGCTGTAAGCTGCTAGGGTTTGCCCGCACTTACAGCTCCCCATCCAGTCCAAGAACTTTAATAAATTGCAGTAGCTGTGATGGTTTCAAGGAGGGTATTTCTCCCTCGTCTATGACGTCCTTGCCAAAATAGTTGGTACGAGTTTCTGTGATGGCAGTGCAGTCGGATATTAGGTGTTCCGGACTTTCACCTTCCGCTCCACAAAACCTGCAATCACTATTCTGTTTGAGACCTATCCTTGTCATGTGTTCCCCCAGATGACAATGCCCTGTCAGAAAACCTGCAAGGGTGCGTAGTCTGTTTCTGCTTAGTTCTAGCAGGGTCTTTGCTCTTTCCTTACTGTAATTTCCAAGGAATATCTTGGAGTGTCTCAGACCAGGGAGATTTTCCCAGAGGGAAGCTCTGAGCGTCTCCTCCCTGTCTTTGAGTTCTTTTTTGTAGGTGCTCATCCCTATGCCGCAGAACGGTTCTGGTCCCACAAACGAAGTTGTGGCGGCCCTTCTCGCTAGTAGATTAGCTACCTCGTTGCCGCTGATTCCAGTGTGTCCTGGTACCCAGCATAGCGCAACTTTGTTTTCTTTGCCTAGATCGTTTAGTCTGCCAAGACATTCCCAGACTAATTTCGAACTGATGGTGTTAGAGCTCAATGCCATTATGGCTGCTTGGCTATCGGAGAAAATCACAATGTTCTACTTCCCATAGTTCCTATCAAGGTTCAATTGAGCACATCTTCCAATCGCAGTTACTTCCGCTTGGAAGACACTGGGGTATATTCCCATTGGCTCTGAGTATTTGGTTCCTGGCCCGAATACCCCTGCACCTGTTCCTTTATCAATTTTGGAACCGTCTACATACCATTTAATGGCATTTGCCTTTAGGGAGTAGGCGGAGGATTCTCCTTTCCAATCTCTCTTATTGCTCAGCTTCGTAACGTTGGGCATGTTCTCATAGCTCCGGTTATGCATACGCATGCCAACCGTTGCAACTTGTCAAGGGCATTCCTTGTTGTGACCTGTGTGACCTTCTGGAACCAGGTTATCGCCCCGTACGTTACCATAGGTCTTACTATGCCGATGTACAGCCATCGCAGTATTTTTGGGTTGCAACCCCAATGTTTTGCCTGCTAGGTTCCGGCAAATCATTAAGGCTCTTGTTGCCTTATTCAGTATTAATTCAATATGCTTGTTCCACAGAAGTTTTTGGTCTAGGGTTACTCCTAGATATTTGACTTCTGTTTTACATTCAATTACTGTTGCATCCAAATGGATGTCTTTCATGTTCGAGGTTTTCCTCTTCCTCGTGAAAGGTACAATTGTGGTTTTCGCCGAGTTGATACTCAGCCCCACTGATCGACACCATTCACTAGTAATTCTAAGGCTTGTTTGTATTAGGTCACAGAGAGTTCCCTCAAACTTGCCTCTTGCTATTATAACAATGTCGTCAGCGTATCCTATACATTGTACGCCGGAGGTTGTTAGCCTGTGCAGCAGTTCGTCTACTACCAGGCTCCACAACAATGGCGAGCATACACCGCCTTGGGGTGTTCCACGAGTGGGTCTGATTTGAATAGTCTGTTCGCCTATTGTTGTCTCAGTTATCCTCGTAGAGAGCACCTCGCTTATCCATCTTGTTACTGTTTTACTCACCCCCCTTATTTCCAGCGCTCGTCTGACCGCCTCATGAGAGGTATTGTCAAACGCACCGGAGATGTCTAGGAAGGCACAGATCGCTGTTTCTCCTTCATCCAGAGTTTTCTGATGATTCCGGTTAGCTCATGCAGGGCAGTCTTACAAGGAACCTTACGAGGGTAGCCAAAATTAGAACTTACGAGACAACCATAAACCTGAGGCCGGGTTCTTAAATCTCGAATGACGAATACATTAGATGCGACATTAGACAAATGTTGTATTCTTGAATGTCATGTGCTACAATCTCTAGTAGAGATTATAGCCAATATCCAAAATCTTATTATGCAACGTCATAGTATTACTTGTTTACACTTGATGGCGTAAAAGTCAGCCCCATTCAGTTGTCGCTTTCTCCAAAATAATTCATATAAAAGACAATTAAAATAAAATAAAAATGGTAAACAAAACAGCAGAACAAGTATTAGCTACTGTTACAATGGATCCAACTATTAGTGTATTATTGGTTTCAAGATATAGTGCAGTCCGCCTACCGTATTTACACAGCTGTTGGAGCTTAGTGTCCGCACTATATCTTGAAACAGAGTATATATCCATATCACTATCGCAGGCGGTCTAGTTTATTCTACCTAGATATTAAAACAGTCACGGCTTAATTTTAATTTCTGCAGAACAAATGAGTGTACGTTCACAAGGGATGTTACAAATCTGAGAAACCTGCATAGGTGAGAATCAGAAAATCCCAAAGTTGTACGCCTTTCTCATTTTCAACAAGAATTTTTTGTTAACTTTTGGGCTGCCCTGATCGATGATTTTTTGATTGGTCTTGTCGTTCTTCCTGTGAGTTTAAATGCGGATAATTACCTTCAGTTTCTTATCAACGATCTGCCAGGTCTTTGAGAGTATGTCCCACTGAATGTTCGACTAGACATGTGGTATCGCATGGATGGGGCACCACCACATTTCTGAATTGCCGCCCGAAATTGAGTCAACGTCAATTATCCAAGATAGATTGGTCGAGGTGGACCCGTTGCATGGTCACCTAGATCACACGGTCAAAATCCCCTGGATTTTTATTTATGAGGGTACATGAAAGATTTAGTCTACGCGCAAGTTTCAAACATAAGAGAAGAGATATTGGATCGTATTCGTCAGACTGAACAAATATGATAAAACAAGCGTGAAATACGAGGATGTATTTCATCTGTTGGCTTACGGGCGCAAACCTGCATTCAACAAGGAGGTGGGCATTTTGACAATATTATTAATAGAACTTTTTTTTTAAATAAAATCAGTTTTCACTCACTTTAGAATAATATTGTTTTTCATTATTTGACAATAACATTCATAGGCCTGTAACTTTGAAACAAATAAAAATGAATAGACAAGTTTTCGTTTTTTTTTTTTTGTGTGATCAAAACGGCACCTACGTCTTTACCTCATATCCGAGAAGAATGCATAATTTGACTTTTATTCACAATTAAAAATCACCGCCTCGGCCTGATATCAAACAGGCGCGTATGGGGTGAAGAGCGAACATGCAAAACCGTTCAACCACCGACACTACCGACGGTTTCGTTTTAACTGTGGACAAAATTCAGAACATTCTTCCCTGCCTAAAAGTATAATTGTAGATCCAGTGTTAAGGCATTGTTTGGCACGTAAAAACTCCATACCGGATGTTGAAACAGCTCGAACCCGGACAAAATTTTAATGGAGATGCTATAATACCTCAACAGATGTTAGCGTCTAAAAGTACCTAGGTGTATTCAGCAACCCGAAGCTTTACCCATCAACGAAACAAACATGTGCACCCTTTGTAAGTATAGAAATTAACAAAAAGAGTACCCTTTACATGGTCTATTGATATTTGCAACGGTATCCTGCTAGGATTAACTAACTTACTTCTTTATTTTCATTTTAATATTTCATTTCAGAATACGTATCTTCTTGTATTACGTCTTAAGCCACCATGTATGTTCCAAAACAAAACTAAACTAATGGAGTGTTTCTATCGCCCGTCAAGATAGGTGAAATAAACAAGAAAGCTCTAATTAGTTTAGTCAGTAACAATGTCTTAAGCGATAACACCATTATTTTTGGAGTGTTGAATCAAGGGTCGATCGATTATTTAAAATGGTATATTAAATTGAAATATAAATGTTCAAGATTGTATTCGTTAATTTTTTGCAAACACTAAACACTCCTAAAAACTGTTAAATCAAGAATTACATCCACTAAAGTAAAAAATCATCTGGCTCTCGTCATCTGCAGAACAAACATCAACACTCTAGGCATATAGAAACAAGCGCGGTTAGTAATCAAATTTTTAACTGTACCTACCAACTTACCAACAATGGTGCTTTTGTGGTTACTTAGATTTACATGGTGAGAGCAGTTTGAAAAGTTTTGGACACAGCAAAATTGAACCCGATTTTTTTTGTGTTCTTCATTGCACTAAATACCTGTAGTGCGAAAAAATAATTCCCTCAAAATTATTTTAAACTTTCTCTCTGCGGAAGTAAATTCATATAAAACTCATTAATATAGCAGTAAGTTAAAATTCAAATGTAGAATTGCTAATTAAATCCCCGACGGCAAACTTCCACATTTAGCAAAAATTAACACTAACAACGTTTAAATGTACCTCGTTCTCGAAGAAAAAAAGAAACAGAAGGGCAGACGTTGCAAAAGCACAGTAATGAAAAAAGTTTAATATCTCGCGCGAATTTCGCCGGACCATAAGTAAAATGGAAACGTTAAAGGGGCAAAGTGGTTTAGCTGATGGAAGAGGCGGAACAATATTCTTATGAATTTATATGCAAACTTGGGTGAAGTCGAACAGGGGTAGTAGGAAACCAACCGGTCGAAGAGGGAGGGGAAAGGCAAAATAATTAACCGCTTTATATTAAAATTACTTTTTAATCCAAAGTCATAAATAAAAGGTTGTATTCAAATAAATGTTAAATTATTCTAGATGAGACCTGACAAAGTTCATAAATTTCAATTTTAACTGAACACTTTAATGCTGAGGCAGAAGCAAAAAAAAAACATACTGCTCCACACCAAAACTAAAAAGAAACAATACAAAATCTAAAAATAAAAATAAGATGTCGAAATGCCTAGGTATAAACTATACCTACCCAACTTGTACCTAATGAAGTACCACTCACTAATTTATTTACAATCTCCCTAGTTACCCTCTGAGCAAAGAGTGGCATTGACCCATTAATTACATCTACTTTTTTTTGAAAGGGCATTTGTGAATAGCTTTCAACATAAAGCCAAAAAACCCTTTATGCTCCCCAATCATGAAGTTCTGAGACGCTTTCAAAACTACTCCTTTAAAGACGAGTCGGATAAAAGCAGTTATGGAAATAAAAAACGTACCGCTTCTCTCTGCGCGAAAACATTTTCGTTTGTGTTACATTGTGGGCGAACCCGGGGACTGCTGCGTGTACATTAAGAAAATGCTGGTGGTAATAAGGTTAGGCTCTCATTATTTAGTAACGATGCTTTTACCGCGTATCTAAGGAGAATGTCCCAGGCACCTGCTGCTCTCTGACATCTTGACAGCACCGCTGCGTTATATTTTCTTTTCTACGATATAGGGAATAGGGAAATTTCACATAATATACTATGCATGTAGACATCGTTTCTCCCTTTCGTTATCCAATAAAAATAGATGGCATTTCACGTTTATTTGCGAGAAATTGATGGTTTCCGCAAAATATAGGGAAGAAAGATGTTTATGAGAGAACAATTGCAACACTGAAAAGAAAAAACAGAGTTTCATGTTGACACAATAGTAGACACATTATTTTCATGATTTTGATCCATCCAAACCACCAAATATATAAATTATAACTTTTATTAAATTTAATCTTATTTTGGGTTGATTAAATACTCATCTTTATAGATTAAAACCAGATATAGCAACATTTATTACTAATGAATTATAATTAAATTCAGTATACCGATTTTTGAATAATTAAAAATTTTAAACCATATTCTAGAGATGAACTTTTTACCACAAGTTGCATGGCACTCACAGAAATAAATTTTGCCGATAGAACATTTTGTAGTAAATAAATTATGGTAATTCGCCATATGGCGAAAAATGCAAATACTAATATCTTTTTTTTATCTCTTTGTTAGTTACTTGTTATTTTTTTTTTCTATTGTAGTTATTTAATTTGCACTGTACACTGATTTGTATCCATTGTCCTATTAGTGGTTTATCTGTTGGTCAATAAATAAAGCGAGCACTACACTAGGATGTACGAATCAGGCTAACTAAAATTGTATTTAATTTCATAAAAGTATGATGTTAAAAATACATTTTTCAAAATCTAATTCTATCCTTTCTAAAAGATAGAGTAGAAATTTGGATGCGGATATTGCAGTATGGTCTATGTTGGACAGACAAAACGTGCAATTGTAACCTGATTTAAGGAAGACATAGAACTTTATCGCAGTGGTAGGCGTGAACCATCGAGTGCTGCATAACACATAAATGATACCGGACACAGAATTAATACTGAAAACCTTGAGCTAAGTAATAATTTAACTTCACCGAGAGAATGAGGTACCTACGTACAAAACCATATACATGAGGAAAGAATCTAACACTTTATTGAACAGGCAACATGCTCTTTTGTACTGTTGATTTACTGGAGTTACTGGATTTTACTGGTTGATTTATTATGGCAAACGGATGTATGCTGCCTCTTACGCTTACCTCAGTTCTTGGTATTTAATCAGATTAAAGCAGTCGTTAGAAGAAAGTACCTGTAAATATCTGTTTGAAATAAAGGCAATGGTGTTACGCCTTATCACAATTCATTTCGTTCTCGATTAAAAATGGAAATGCAGTATAGTTTCCAAAACAGTAGTATGGAATTAAAAAACTAGTGTAGAACGGAAAGATGAGACTTCTTGTGTATGTACGAATATGTACATACATATATCAAAATAATCTGCAGGCTGCATTTAAAGATAAAAATATATTTAAATTTCAAAGGGTAGTTTAAATCAAATAGAAACCGCAGATTTTGATAAATTACTGTTGGACTATTAACAGAAATGCCCGCCAAATAAGACAGAGAAAAGACTTATAAACTCAAACGTGTATATATTACAAATTTGCGAAAACTAATGTTTATGTATAAAGACGACATGTTTAATAGCACCAACACTATTCCCGACTTTATTAATCGTAATTGGTTTCCCAGAATAAGCAGAGCTGACGAGGAAATTAACCAAACATTTGTCCTATTTATTTGTTACGGAACAATAGCTTAACCGGAACATCTAATGGCTAATGGTAATTCCCTGACCATCGACTATCGACACATCCCAATTAAACGTGAACACGAACAGCGGATACTTACGATAGTCAGTAAATTTGTTTCGAGTACAGTAGGGAGGACAAGTGGGTAATTATTTTGCAATTGTTAACCGCGTCCTTCAATTGTGTATAACCATATATATACTGAGTTTGTCGCATGAGTATAAGGATTCGAGAACGTAGTCGTATGTATCCTGTGATGCCTTGCTATTTGTGCACGCAAACGCGCACATGTGCATACCCGCGTACACATTTTAATTAGGTAATTAATCTTCTCTCCTGTATTTTCGTTGCGGGTGCCCCACAATAATTCCCTAAATCACACACGTTGTATAGGATAATAAACATCTCCCTCAGTACGTTTAGAGTTCGTTGTGCCAATATTCGCCAATGGTATCATCTGGTTCCCAATTTAGAATTTGGGAACTAGCACTAGTTGAATATGCTCTTCCAATAATATCGACCGTAATGAGTGGCTACCAAATTGTAAGTGCTTTCACATATCCATTATCGAGCTACATACAGTATTAACTATAGCCAAGAATAGCCTATATGTGTATACCATTTCGACTGGCCAAGAGAAATTGTAGTAGTGCAAAAATTAAATCCTTTCACTACAAAAAGAATCTTCCCACAAGATCGCACTATAAAAACGAGACAGAGAATATCTCTTCGACTACAATAAATAAAGTGGACAAATCAATAAACTTTATTTAGTTATTTTATCTTGGGCACATTATTGAAATTCTTTCACCTTATTTGCAACTAGGAACGATTATCATTTTTTCAATTTAATCATATTTGCAATGGAAGTACCCAATTTGCCTATTTTATCACGATTTTATTACATATATTATGATCCTATTTATTCTAGAAAAATCTCTATAATTTTATCTTCTTAGTTAAACCTATTTTGGTTTGCTTCATATTTTAACAACAGAATGCAAATGGTAAAGGTACGTTACAGAAACAATGAAGGAAATGATACTTTGATTGAATCATCGTGGTTACCCACGGATTCTGGAATTCCACAAGGTTCAGTGCTTGGTCCAACACTTTTCAATTTATACATAAATGATATAGTCTTGTTTCTATCAAATGTATACCTGGCGATTTATGCTGATGATGTCGTAATGTTAACAGCTCCTAATATAAATACGCATATTACTGAAAACACAACAAATTCTCTATTAAATAACTTATGCATTTGGTTTTCGCAAAATAAACTGTCTTTAAGCTTAGAAAAAACAAAATACATGGTATTTCATGCCAGACAAAAGAGTATCGAACATTACAATTTAACTATAAACAAAAAAGAATTATTTTGCTGTGATAGTACAAAATTTTTAGGAGTTATTTTTGATCATACGTTGATATGGAAAGAGCAATGTGACAGCATTGTACAAAAGTTACACCAAAAAGCTTTTGTTTTTAAACGCTTAAGGTCTCAGGTATCTGTGGATTGTTTAATTTCACTGTACTATGCTGAAATTCAGTCTAGATTACAGTATGGTATACTCTCATGGGGAAACTCGGCAAGTGCGCATCAAGTATTTTTAGCGCAAAAAACTGTGATTAGAAGTGTTGCTGGAGCTCATTTTTACGATTCCTGTCGACCAATTTTTAAAAAATATAAAATCCTTCCTCTTTCATGTTTATACATTTTTGAACCGTCATGTTACATATACCAATCAAAAGTAAATATTCCGACCAATGCAAAAATTCATGATCATGACACTAGAATAAAAGATCAACTGCACTTACCTTCTAGCTCGATGAATATTATAAGTCAAGGTGCATATAACTTAGGAATAAAAATATTTAATCATTTACCCAACAAAATTAGTTGTCATGATAGTTATAAAAGTTTTCGAAAGTCACTAAAAGCATTTTTGTTACATCATTTCTTTTACTCGGTAGCTGAATATTTCGGAGAGTAATACGATCTTCTTGATCTTTCTGATCTGGTGGTGGCCTCATTAATTGTTTTTCTTTTTCATTAATTGTGTTTCATGACTTATTATACACACAACTGCAAAGTAGTAGAAGCTTTGTTCTTGCCAGGCCATTGCACTGGCACACGCTATGGAACTGGGCTTTCTCGTGGTCTCCAAAAAACTTCCAATTACATCATTTCCAGCAGTAATTAAGAATCCAGATGTAATTCAGATTAACAAGTTGTACTTCAGAAAGCGTCAAGTGTAATTCAGATTAGTAAGTTTGATTTCAGAAAGCGTCAATTGTAATTCAGATTAGTAAATTGAATTTTAGAATGTGTCAATTGTAATTCAGAGAATAATTATTTTTGTTTTATAACTGTTTCTAAAGTAGAATGATATGAAGCATTATCACAAACAATTACTAACTCTGTTAGCTGCTGATTTCCTATGTCTTGCCACTGCTGCAAAATTGTGGTTAACCAACTATTAGCCAATTCTGTTGTAAAAGAACCCCGGCAATGCTCCATAGAAATGACACCGACTGCAGAAATTGCTCCTATAAGATGCACATTCGGACCTCTTGATGCAGGAAGGAGTTGTACTGCTCTTACACCAACTTTTAAACGACTTTTGAATCTCATCTATCCAAATTGTTTTCCTGCTTGAATGTACTGGTTTAGAACCCTTACATACTGAGAGCGTTTTTCCTCATTCTCATAATTGTTCATATTCAACGGCACATTATGTACAGTTTTAAACGTCAGCAACCCTCATTCTAAATAATTTCCCACTGTAGAAATAGACATCTCTTCGTTAAATTCTCTTAATACTTTGTTTTGAATTTGCTTCAACGTTAAAGTGCAATCTCTTTCTAACCATGAAATAATTTAATCTATTTGGTTTATCGTTAGCAACCTGGGTTTGATACCTCCTTTCGGTAACATTTCCTGTCGGCCCGAACGAACCCAATGGAACGCTGTTCTATACTTTATTCCTAATGCTTTTGCTAACGCAGTCAAATCTTCCCCTTTATTAGCACATACAACAAGTATATCCCTATTTGGTGTGTGTAATGTTTGTAAGTGGTTCTTATAACATCTTCACTACCAGTTAACACTTCTCTGCATATAGGACAAAGCACTTCTGCGTTTGCAGCTGTAAGCAAATTGTATCATTTTGTATGAAGCAAATGCATACAGGGCTATAATCTTTTTACAGGATTCCTTGTCATTGCTATCCGACAAATATCACAATTGTCTTCAAAATTCATTATTTGCACCAAACCTAACGTTAACGCACTTAAATCCAATGCAAACAGTTCGTGGCAACTATATAAATTCCGAAGTCTAATTTCATAATTTTGTAAATCTACTTGAAAACACAGTTTAGCAGCTGAATTACAATTGCTATGTTCTGAATTACAATTAATACATTCTGAAATTCAATTTACTACCCTGATTTACAATTGACGCCTTCTGAAATCAAATTTACCATTCTAATTTACAATTGACGCTTTCTGAGATTAAACTCTCAAATCTGAATTACATGTGACGATTTTCGAAATCAACTGTACAGTTTCTGAACTACAGTTGGAAATGGTGTAGTACTTTCTGTCCCGTAAATCCTATATAGTTGCTTATTTAATCTACATTGACCCGTCAGTCTCTTTGTTCTTTCAACAAATGCTTTGCCAATCGGTTTTGTAACTTTTTCCACTACTTTTTCAACTTATTATGGATCCATTGGATGACGGACTTGGTTACCTGTGGTTTGTCAATGCCGAAGGAAAAACCAGCTGCAATGAAGTCTTAAAAATCACAGCCTAATCAGATCATCTACCAGTCCATACCCTTCACACTTGCACGTCTGGGTATTCAAACTAGCTCGGAGTTAATACTTGCGCAATCAACAACTTTAAGCATCTAAACCGACTCCGTCTCCTTAATTTACTAACGCAATAAGAATTGCAGCGAAGCCTCAGCCTGGAATACTGATGTGTCTTCACTGAAGGTAACCGAAGTACCTATTCTTAGCTCTTTCCATAGTTTCTGGTTTTTTTCTATTGCACCCTCCTATTGCAGCATCGTTACCAAAATATTTTTTATTTGGGTTGTATTGTTGAACCATAACACAGGTAGCATCCCTATAAAGAAAGCAACTTCTCATAGTTAATTTATGGGCTGACCTTCTCCTATTATTTCTTTTAGTATTTCTTTTTCTATTTCTACATAATATGTAGAAATAAAAAAGAGATAATAATAGTCAGTAAATACTCTAAATAAAGATGCATGATTTTCAGTGCGGGTTGAATTCCCAAAGATTTTCGAAAAAGGATAGAATTTTGTGAGCAATTACTGCTTCATGCTGAGGAGGATCCAAATTCCTTGAGTAAAATCATATGAATCAATGTATTTGAAAAGGATTCTATACACAAATCAACCACTATTTATTCTGGGAAGACGAACTTGAACAAAAAAAAATGTTTTAGCCTATTGAAGCATGTAAAGAAGTGTATATAAGAAATTCTGATAATTATTTGGCACAAGATTTTTTGGACAATTTACCACTCCAAGTATGAAACTAGTTGTCGAGATCTCCAGTATTGAGACCTCTTAATTTTTATTAGTGATCCACTATTAAGAAAGAAGTTTACTTAAAACCAGTAATCATCATAGAAGAACTACCGAATCGATTTTTCAAGCGTTTGGAAATTTTGGCCGAGATGTACTTAATTGGGATCAGCACAATCATAGTTATATCCCAATTTTTGAAAAGTTTGGAAGTTAATGCTCAAAAATTTGAGCAACTACTAACTATTATTCTTGCTGCTTAGATTTTAGAGTTTCAATGTTAAATTATAGTGTAATATGCGAACTGTATCTGTTGGTTGTTATCTGTTCAAATATATTTCATTAACCTCCTATTTTGTTTAAATACATAACTACACTTATATATAATACGTCTTCAATATTTAGCGATCAGCGAAATACATTAGATTAGTAAAATACAATCAACATGTGCTACTTGGCGTCACTAGCTAATATTCATTAGCCAAATCAAATAAAAAATAAAAGAAGAAAGGACTATTTTAAAATGACATAAGTGTAAAAACAAAATACATTTTTAAAAAGCAAATTTATATGGCTTTGCAAAGAATGATTAATCCACAGGGTGTTTCAAATACCCCTTTATGCTATATACAAAAATTGTATTTTTTCTCCAAAAAAATAAAATTAATTTAAAAACGCTGAGCAAATAAACGAAAACATTCTACAAAATTTAATAAGCAATTGAAATATATAATACAGGGTAGAAAAATATAAGGTGTTTTATATAAATTAAAAAAAGCCGTTATAATAAATAATAAAAAGTTGTGGAAATATTTTAGAACAATAGTTCACATTGAGTAATATGCATATACATAAATTCTGAGATCCATATATGTACTTCTAATACGCCATTCAGTTTGGGACAACCAGTATAATGATGACTAGCATAATATTTCAATGTCTACAAAAATCGTTATTGTTTATAATTCATCACAATACATACGCCAACATGACAATTCATTTATAAAAATGCAAAATTCACAATACAATGCGCAACCTAAGACATCAGCTTTGTTAAAACCGATTACAAGGATAACTATTGAACACAATAATGTGGCGTAACCGTGAACCCTAAAAGTTTTTAACGGCATTGAACAAACGTTTCCTGGTTTTTCATCTGAAGGAAAGAATTCATTTAGTCAACTGAAACGGACGGATAGAATAAAGCGATTCGATTAAAAGCTTTAGATTAGAAACAGCATTTAATTTCCCGCTAGAAGATTGAATGATGCAGGTGAAAGGTGACAATACGTACCGAACGACCGGCTATGAATTATGCAAGGTATAAGCTCCGTTAATCTGTGGCTGGAGCCGTTTCTGCGGGGCTTAGGATTCCCCCAGGATTCGAAGACGTGCCTGCATTATACGAACGGACTGGGATTATTATTGAGATTTATTGGACGTCGATTTTACTTTAGCGTTTATTTATAAGCTATAGGTGAATGGGAACAGGCAAACATTTAGAACATGAAGGGCTTCAGTTGCAGCCCGCTCCAGACCGGGTGTGACACTAGAAACTCCCGTAACCATTCTAATGGGTATTGTTAGAGCGGAAAATTGAATAGGTCTTGTGAGCATGTGTTTTGTGTTGCCTAGTGACAAATGATCGATTGCAGAATACCGTGTTCTATTACTTAATCAAGATTACATGCGATAAGAGAACTACGGCTTATGGATTACCAAAATTCGTTCCTGGACGGGTGGTGGCGGTTCTATTTGCATAGACTGTTAGTGTTCAAAAAGTTAATGGTTTTCGCTCTAAATGTAAGTACTTAATTAAAAACTTGACTATCATCACTAGTGTACCACCCTTGCGGTGTGCTGCTGCAACTTTATGATTAAATTTTAATCTTCGTCCTAATGCTTACTCTTTGTTGTTGAATATGTAGCAGCCCTTAAAGCAATTCATAACGCATATGTCTGTACGTTAAGTCTAAGTTATAAGTAAGTGTGTGTATTTCACCTTATCCTATTTATAGTCCTATGATAACCCGTAACATATATGTTTTGCATTTCTTATTTTTTTTACATACCGGGTGTCCAACCTAAGATGCAGCGGTTCCTAGCTAATCTATTATTGTCTTTTTGAAAAAATGTTTCAAATAAATATTGCCTGGAATCATATTCTACACATGTTAAAATTAGTTTCGCTTGAAAAGCTCTCAAAATACGCTAGCGCATATCATCAGGGGTTGTTGGTGGCGTCTCATAAACTTTTTACTGAAACCCCATAAGAAGAAATCCCAGCTTGTAAGATCTGGCGATCCCGGAGGCCATCTGACAGGTCCTCCACGTCCAATCAAGCGCTCCGGAAACGACACAAACTGACGATCTTCGGCAGTATTGTGAGGTGGAGCACCATCGTGTTGGAACCACATCAGTTGGCGAGTAGCTAACGGAATATTTTCTGACGGAACGCTTAAATTATCCTGAAGAAATTCCATATAAATCCTTAGGCGTTCGTTATGGAAGAACGGGCCTGTGATATGTTGTCCAAAGATACCTGCCCACACGTTCACTGGCCATCTGTATTGACTATGTACTGCAATAAATCGATGGGGATTTTATGTGTCATAATAATGACAATTGTGACGATTCACAAATCCATTTTTGTGGAAGGTAGCTTCGTCTGAAAACATCACTTTCTCGAAAAAGTTCACATCATGATCAGTTCTTTCAATTGCCCACTGACAAAATAACAGTCTGCTTTCGAAGTCACCTGAAGTAATTTCCTGGTGCAACTGGATCCGATACGGATCATACTTATGTATCCTTAAAGTGTTGTGTACCGAAGATTTACTGATATTAGTCATTCCACTTATTTCGCGCACACTGAATTCTGCATTTTCTTGTACTACTGACAATACTTGCAACTGATTTTCAGCCGTAAGTACAGCGTTATTGCGGTTCCGTTTTGTACATGTTACGGATCCAGTACTTACAAATCTACCCAGTAGCGACAGAAATGCCCTCCTATCTGGATGCCTTCTACATGGGTAATACTGTGCGTAAACTCTTGACGCTAATAAAGCGTTTCTGTTACATTCACCGAGAACGAAAACCATATCTACTAATTCTTCTCGAGTAAGCGACATCTTTAATTGTTATATTACCAAACAGTACTCTGAACCTCAGTTCTGACACTTGGAACACTAATAACGGTTAGATACATAGTTTGTTTTTCAAGCCTACTTTGACTTTAAAAATGCCGCTTTAAACATCTCAAGTAACTTTTAGTCAATTTTGTTTGTTTCAAATGATCCTACTGTGCTCTGTTGGCCGCTTTCTAAGCATGCCAGCATTATTGCTGCGAGTGCCAGACCTGGTGAAATGCGAGGGGAAGGTGGCCGGCGGCGGCGCTTCGCAATACGTATCTATGGTGAGGAACTGAAAAATCACGAATATCTTCAAAACCGTTGGAGATAGACACAATGATACCCATATAAAATCGAAAGAAAATTAAATTTTAGATCCATCTATGTAAAAATTGCTATACCGTACAATTTAAAAAAAAATCAAGTTATCCATGATTTTATAGTTCGAAAATTACAGATTCCTTATTTAATAACGCTGTAATTTAAACGCAACAATTTTAAGATAAAAGACGTGTGCTGTTTCATGGTTAAGCGAAAACTGAAAACCGCATCTTTCTAACTTTCGTATTTCCTGAGATATTTCCAAACACCGAAGACACTGCAAATGTCACTTTTTTCGAAAAATGTCATGTAATTCGAAAACGGTACAACTTAGCCCGAATGTATCCCTAATGTACTGTTATTTAAATTTATCAAGGAATCCAAAAGTGCAATAATATACAGGATGTTCCATTTAAAATAATAAAGTTAGTATCTACTTCCGGTACAACCGGAAGTCCGCCATTACTAAAATTAATTTTAGCATATGTAGAATATGATTCGAGGCAACATTTATTTGAAAATTTTTTTCAAAAAGGCAATAATAAATTGGCTAAAAACCGTTGCTTCTTAGGTTGGACACCCGGATCTAAGTTTTGGCTATTATGTTGATGGTTGGATTATTAACATATTCGTGACACTCTAAATTGAAGAATGAAAATCTAAGGTTTTGGTAACTAAAGAAAAGCAAAGTAACATATCATGTCTTCGGACTCAGAATGTGTATAAATATATGAAGTGTTCCAATTAGAATTTTAAATTTCATAGGTTATCTAATTACAAATTCATAGTAGGTACAAAATAAGTTTCCGATTATACTGGAATAATAGCTACAACTAAAAAAATATATGGAGTGCGATACACGCTATCGTTTTAAAAAAAAATCCATAACCTAAAAATTATAGAGCCAGCTGTCCTTATCTATGCCATTATTAATTACATACATATCAATTAAAATGACAAATTTAAATATATAAATGAATGCAGTTTATTAAAAAATCCCAAAATCGGACGCTGATCAAATCCATTTAAATTAATCTGCTTGACCTCTTTCTATTATCCAAAACCCACTGCCTAAAATTCTGTTAATTTTTCCAATTGTAGATTAATTAGTCTTTCATTTAGCACATTCAATAACATAGCCTACTCAAAAATTGCTTTCTAAACTTAATACGTTTGGAATTTATCTTTCACATGGTTGCGTGACGTTAATAACATTCAATCACTTTCACATAAGCCCTAATACAAGAGCCAGCAAATTAATGCAAATCTTCTACATATTTCACGTCCAACATAATATTGCTGCAATTCAATTATTATCTGTATAAAGATAGGTAATTACAATTGCTTCAGAAATACTTTTCAGCTGGATAATCGGAATTAAAGTGCAGCGGAATATGAATATTAATAAATTAATTATTCCATTCAATGTTTGGAATAATAATCGCCCAAATCATAATAATTGCAATCGGTAAAATCGTACTTGGATTGCAGTCAATATTCTAAATCCGCTTAAATACAATGATAGGATGGGTATTCAATAATGCATGGGGCGAGCTTTCAAAGCAATTTGCGGAAATGTTTTTAAATTATACAAACGCCTAAATGAAAGTCGATGGTTTTCATTGATTATTTATTCAAACAAATCCGGTTTGGTCGATCGTAAATATCCTTATCTGTTTTGGGCAAAAAGGAAGGAATGTCTCCGGTGATCCCTGCCTCAATCGCCCTCTCTTTTTTACATTTGCTCCAAAGTTCGGCGCGACTTTGAATATTTCCAACTCGAGGGAATATGGGAGAGCGTGGAAATGTCGCCCTTGTTGATACAAGCTCTTTGTAAGGGAGGTTTACATGTCTTATCCCCCCGTATTATAATAATAAAATCTCGAATAGGAATGAGGGCGAATAAAAGTTCGAATAATACTGATTCTTATCGCGGTGCTTTTTCGTGTCGTATAATTTTCAGCTTGCTTACTAACGAATACATGTAAACGGAAAATGGTTACTAGGTTACACCTCCGACGACGCTTATTAGCTGATAGCGTCCTATGCATATAAAGTATAAAAATAAACAATGTGGGTAAATATACATAAGGCTATACAAACTGCAATGTACATACGTCTGATATACCTCCTAATTTAGCCTGTGATCTAGGTAACCTTTGGACAATAAAAGGATACGTATAGTATTAATTTTAGGTCAGAAAAACGTTAATGCTTCTTCTCAATCTATATAAATAAATTTGCAATTCACTTTGTATATGTGCGGAAATCATATAAAAATTATAGTTCAGTTAAGTTTTTGAAGCAAGTATTGCTCTTATGGAAATCGTACTCAACGACGCCAAATCTACTTAAATGTTTAATTTTTTGTATATTAGCGCTGTGAACGTCTTGGCAATTCATAAATGCAAGAATTGGTAAAGAAGCAATGAGGTAGTAGGTCCTCATGGCGAAAATAGAAGAAGTGATAATGGATCCCGTCTAATACGCATACGTTAACATAACACACTTAGAATACTAAATGGTTATTTCATATACATGGACTCAAAGTACAACAAACTTAACATTAGTAATCGACTATCCGATAGTGAAACAAAAAACCAAGATAAACACACACACACAACGTCAGAGTATACCGATCTGCAGAATATGGAAGTGTGATTTGTTAAATGCTAAATTAATAATGCCAATAATCGGAAAAAATAAACACCAGCGAGATCAAATGGAAATTAACACCAAACTAATCGACGTAGGAATGTAACAATACAACTTAGGGAGCTTTAAGAAACTACGCTTTCGAACAGAATAAACTTCTTTTACCACAACCAAGCTTTGCTTGTTTCCTCCACTGCCATAGAAATATTCATATTTTTTGAAAAATTTATAAAGTAATTCAAAATCATTCGGTTTTTTTGCGATTTCGCCCTTTTGCCTTCGCTTGTAAGACTCCATACTCCAATTCAGAATTCCAATTTTGTGTTAAATGTTATGATAATAGTTGTTTTATTTGTACTCACGATAGACAACAGTTATGATGATGGGAGTAGTCTTTAGAAAATCTGGTTAGTTTACTAGATGGGGTGAAAAGTAACCTCGTTGACCGCCAGAATGCGCTGCTACTGCAAAAAAGGTTATGGTGCCTTGAAGTCCGTTCATATTTAGGCAGACATGCCAAATTTCAGTGCGATACTGTATTTAGTTTTGTTTTGACAGCTGATTGATGTTGACATGTTTGGCATCATGTTGAGTATGGACAAAAACGATTTTCGTTCTCTCATAAAACATTATTTTTTGAGAGGCAAAACGGCGAAGGAAACAAAAGAAAAGTTGGATAAATATTATGGGGCTAATGCTCCGTCAGATTACACCGTCAAATATTGGTGTCGAGAGTTTCGTGGTGGCCGCAACTCCACTACCGATCAAGTCCGCAGCGGCAGGCCCTCCGATGCTGTTACAGAGGACAATGTCAAAAAAATACATGAAATGGTGTTGGCTGACCGGAAAGTGAAGGTGCGCGAGCTAGCAGATACCACAAAGATTAGTACTGAGCGCACACGCCATATTTTGGGCAATATTCTGCATATGAAAAAGTTATCCTGCCTTTGGGTGCCGCGCATGCTCACTCCTGACCAAAAACACGAACGCGAGAGCACTTCGAAAGAGTGTTTGGACTTGCTGATGCGAAATCGGGCGGACTTTTGGCGTCGATTGGTAGCTGTTGATGAAACCTGAATCCACTATTACACACCAGAGAATAGAATGAGTGCCCGGCAATGGACTGAAGCCGGCACGAGTGCTCCGAAGCGGCCGAGGGAGGCTCAATGGATCGGAAAGGTTATGGCGTCGGTTTTCTGGGATTGTCATGGCATACTCTTCGTGGACTACCTCGAAAAAGGAAAAACCATCAACAGCGAGTATTACTGTGCATTATTGGAGCGATTGAAGGCCGAAATCGCTGCAAAACAGCCTCACATGAAGCGAAAAAAAATTTTGTTTTTGCAAGACAAGGCACCGGCGCACAAGAGCATCGCAACCACGGCTAAAATCAATGACTTACGGCTCCAATTGCTGTCGCAGCTATCGTATTATAAGAAAAAGCTGGGATAAGCTCAATTAACACAGAAAGATAATGAAAATTGACAAATGACAAATGACAACAGTAAATAATACTAACGTTATCTACATACCGTTAGGGGAGTCATGGAATGACTTGACAACAATCCCGTCATAGTAAAGGATGGACACATTTTTCCACAACAACAAGTTGCAACAAGCCGCCTGACATGGAGTCTCTGGAAATACTGTTGCCTCTTGGCATTTTGTATTTAATCTTCCTATTGAATCATGCCAACCATTCCAATGTTCTAGTGCCCTGTATTGCTCTCTGGCTTGCCAAAATTGCCTATCTCTTCACGTTCAGAGCCTCACATTCACATAGGATGCAGTATGAGGTCACTGTCATCCTATTATATAGTCTGCAGTTGGTATCTCCAGTATAGATTCCAATTTTTGTAGGTGTCGTTTCAGTGCACAGTATCCTCTTAGGAAACATGCTACTGTGCAAAGATAATTCCTACTGAGGTTTAGTAGTTCTCCCTTTTTGATGGTCTCATGATAAAGGTTTTCCCATTAATTTCCCTGGTTATATTATTCCAGTGTTCTTTGTGCCTCTCTTTGGCCCAAATGTCTACCTGATCTCGTGCTGTGTTTTTGGACACTCTTAATCAGATTCTGGGCCTATGTATGAAGCCGCTGATCCATTTCGTGCTAACTTATCGGCCTTTTCATTTCCATCGATTCCCTATTGTCCGGGCATTCACAGTAAAGTTGACTGTGATGTGCTTTGTAGCTAGAGTAGCTGTTACAGTTTCAAATGGTATTCAAGCACTAATTTCCGTTCTTAAATAGACTCAAAATATTTTGCTTATTGTAAAATATGATATCGAGTAATTAATAACCGCGTATTAATCATCCTATTGGAGAAGCGGTAAAATATCACAACTTCATAAATTTGATCGTCGAAAACATCTCAGAAATTCCCGCATTGCAGAATCCAATTACAACTTCGACTAAAATAACTCATAGAAGTTGGGAGTTAACAAAGATTGTACCGATAATTGCAGTAATTTTCACGTGGATAGTAATAGTTTGCGACTTATCACTTTCTGGTTATTTCTACTGGTATATATCGAGCGTGTTACGAAAAAGTAAAGTTTCCGTTGGTTGCCCCGCTATCGGGGATGATCAAAATCAATAAAACTAGCGTGTAACTTTACCAGCTTAGTTATTAAATAGTTCTCACGTTCAGAAATTACTAGTATATACCTGCGAAACAAAACAGTCATTATAATATGCCGGCAGGATCATCAATCTCAATCACAATATTCGATACAAATACATGAATATGGTAAGTAAGTTATATTGTTTTAACAATGTGCGTAATGGATCGTGGCGTTATTCAGATGAAAAGCCCTTTTAGAAATCGGATATATTCATGTAACGTACATATATACATATATAATGGACTTTAGTTAAAGTTTGTTACATTTTATATAACGTGTATAATATAGCAAAAATATACTGTTACCTATAAAATTTCAGGAACTTGGAATAGAGACAGGCTGTCGATTTGCGCAAAAAGTACCTAGCAGTATGCAAATTTATTATACGTGTGAGTAAGAAACGGTGCAACTTGCTAAAGAACGGCAACTTGTTTGAAATTATACCCAGATGGAAGCTTATATAAGTTTCATGTTACACATAGTGTTATGTAAACTGCAAGACCAACTTTAACAGCATTTCCCTTACGATATTTGAAACATGTAGAATTTTTCGTAAGTTTGTGGTTTATTAGGACTAACAAAAGTTATTTCAGAAATAAACCCATTCTACTTTATACCTCAAAATAATTGAAATCAATTGATTTTCACTCGTGTACGTAGTAAACTACCTACCCGTTACACTGCCACAAATGGGACTTTAACTCTCAACACGACTTTCCGATAGGAGACTTCTCCTAGAAGTCTCTACAAAAATTTTAGATTATTAACAGCACCTACCTTTGCTTCCTTGACCCCTACCACATCCAATCCAGGTCTAACCCACTAGAGACGTTTACAAAGCAGGTACAATTGTACCTGCTTAGTTATTATTACTATATATTAATATTCACTTGGATATCTTGCCCAACGGGTGTTCACCCCTGCGTTACTCCTTTCACACATATCTAGGCCGTGACATTGCTGAATGAACAAACAAGTAAAATGACATTCCACAAAAAATTTTATATTCCTAAAGGTAAAAGTAATTACAAATTTCATTTCAAAAGGAAATTTGTAATAGTTACTTTTACAAACTTCCTTTCAGAAGGAAATAGGAATTATAATAAATTCGTTATTAACAAAAGCAGGTAATCGCCTACAAAAATGGTGCGTACGTCCTTCTTGTTAGTCACTACAATTATTTATTAAAGATTATTTTATTAACCAATTACTAAACTATGGAATAAAGCAATACTAATTTGTGATAACCTTAATTAAAATATTAAACGATAGACTCTTAACCACTAAATATATAAATTATTAATAATCCCAGTTCTATTATTACTGCTATTGTAATAAATTAGTCTATAATAATAACTAAATAAACTGAGTATTATTAGAATAAGTCATTATTTTACGAGTTACGCACTGTTAGTTACACAGCTAATAGCAAAGTAAAAGCATCTGGGTGCTTGAAACCGTGACCTCTTCACTCAAATCCTTCTAGGCCGTTTTTTATACCTAGACTAGACATTTTCTTAGAGAATCTTCCGGATATATCTGTGAAAATTGTAGCATGGCATTGGTTGTTGGTTGGGTTTTTAAAAAACAGCTTTTAGGATTGATATGATAGATTTGAGCGAGAAAAAGACAATATGGGCGAAGGAAGTATCAAGAAAAAAAAAAAAGAAAAAAAAAACAGTTTTACATATTTCTGCAGAAAAAATGCTGTTGACGACAGCATTTAATGTTTAACATAGCAAAATATTATCCTATGAGATATTAGCACGTTTTTCTGCATTATACAATCTCCTCGTTTACTAACAGCGTGTGCCAAAACTGAACGTACGTAAACTGAAGGTTGGTCCCAGAATGATCTGACCTGATATGGTTGGACAAGAAGTATGATAACACGACACGTGTTGCCTTACTGCCCCACTCCTTGTATACTCCACCAACAAGTTACATATACCTGCAAGCTAGTGTGTGAATGCCAGTTGCTTCAATAGGGCGTGTCACATCTTTTCCAACATCAAAAGTATGATTAAATTTTTGTACAAAGGTCATTTACTGTCAGGCGTTTAGATAGCGCATAAGGCGATGCTTCCCCTTCTTGTAGCACAGTAAATAACTGGGTGAAAGAGTTTCGTTTTGGACGAAAAACCGTGGAAGATCTTGGGCATGAAGATCGACCGATTGAAACGCTCACAGTGGAAACAATTAGTCTTATTAAGGAGGAAGTGTTGAGTGATCGTCAGTTAAAAGTGAGGGAAATTGCAGCAAGTTTGGAGCTTTCGAAAACCAGTGTGCACCGTGCCTTGCAAGATCATCTCCACATGAGCAAAGTGAGTGCCAGGTGGGTGCCTAAACTCTTGTCGGCAGTTCAAAAACAGGCACGAGTTCGATGTGCGCTCGCCTTTTTAGAGCTGTGTCAAGATAATCCTGTACAAACTGTTGATGGCTTAGTAACAGGAGATGAAACCATACGATCCTGAGAGCAATGGAGTGGCGATTCAAGGGCGAAGCGCTCTCACGAAAGCAAACGTACAACAATCCACCCGAAAAGATCATGTGCACAATTTTTTGGTATTCACAAGGAATCTTGTTGGTGGATTTTAAAGATCGTAACGCTACTGTAAACGGAGTTTATTATGTATCACCTCTGCCCAAATTGAGAGACTGCATTAAAGAAAAACACGGCAGGTGTTACAAAGACTGCTATTGCTGAGTGTTGCTTCAATGAACTCAAACATCCGCCTTATGGTCCAGATATGGCCCCGAGCAGCTATTATTTGTTTCCGAATCTAAAAAAAAAAAACTCTTCGTGGGACAAAATTTTCTAGCGATAATGAGTTGCAAGCCGCTGTGTTAGGTTATTTTGAAGAGAATAAAGGTGTTCAACTGTGGAGTCGTAGATGTAACAAGTACGTTGCAATAAAGGGTGATTATATAGAAAAGTAATATCTGCTTCATTTAAATTTTCTTTCTCGTACTCGATCAGGCCAGATCATTCTGAGACGGTCCTTAATAGGGATGAATTTTCCAATATAGTAAATAATATATACAGGGTTCATGAGAGTTATTGTTAGTGTGTAGATATATTTATATTTTTTTTTATTTATTTAATTAATGTCCAACAGGGCAAGCCCCAACTCAGGACATAAAAATAAGCAATACTGACAATACAACACAATACATATTTGAAAGTATGTGCACATCAAATGTATCCTCCAACACAAATTACAAACAAAACATAGAACATAATTAGTATAAAGTGTCCTTGGCGTTTCCCAGCCTCATCAACACAGTCACTGGTGCCCGCTTCAATATGTTTGTTCTTGCCAATGGGAGCCGAAAGGCAACTTCTGTTCTGGAACCACTGCGAGGTACATGTAGTACGATTCTTTCTAGGAGAAATGCACAATCTATTCTGTTATGCAATAAGTTCTTCAAGATCTGTTGGCAATTTGCATCTCTCCTCGCAGACAAGGACAGCATACCGTGACGCTCGAGCAGCTGACATTGTGGGGTTCCTCTCGCTGGATAAATTCCGTCTTGTTTAAAGCTGAGATATAGTATGGAGATAGTCTCTTCGAAGTGCAAACATATTGCGGATATACATACATTAATGGTTCGATCACAATGCTTCCAGTAAATTTGAAAGTATAAGCAAGAGATGTTAGAAAGTTGGAAGTTTGAGGAAAGCATCAATGGTGACCTAACAAGACAAAAACCTACATTCCGCAGAATCAAAGCCGTTGCAGCAAGTTGCAAACGTTTGCCCATATGCGTTAAGTATAGTAGGGACGTGTGGCCAACTTTATTCCAACTCTCCTAAGAATGCCATCAACTATATAGTCCAAAGAATGCAGATCATACAAGCATGAGTAAAACAATGGAGTGCACAATGTCAGAGAGAAGAGCCATGCCCCGTACAAAATCGTGTCTGAGACCGTTAAAGGCACTGGCACAAAGAAACAGCATCTTACCAAGTACTGGTTAAAACTATGCAATTGAAAAATATGTTTTTTTTTAAGCAAAAGTATGGATCACCTTGCAATGTGCAAATGAAAATAACGGAAGGGCAACCAGAGATAAGGGCATTCATATTTATTCTGACAGTGAATCAGCATCGAAGACGACTATGGAATTGGGGTTAGTATTGGAATGCTTTGAGGAACTCTAGGAACCCACAGATGAATACATGGTAAAACTGGTTAGGTGTCAAAATGCGAAAGTATTGAGGGGAACAATAAAGCGCTGAACTCCTCACCGAAGAGCAGAAACTAGACTCCAAGAACTAGAACCGACTTTAGAAATAAGCAAGGTCCATCAATACATAAGAGAACTGGATAAAAGTACTGGAGCAAACATATCCAGGCACGAGCATAACAACCAATTTATACACAAATGTCACTATAAAAAGTCAAATAATTGCTATAGATAGTTCAGGTTTGATCTGGCAATGCGACTCATATAAATGTGAACGAACTATATATTTACGTAGGAATCAACTACCAACAATTATAGAGGTTCATTCAAGATTTGATTTGACCACGAATCAAATTTCCAGAGCGTGACCCCTCCCCCCCCCCCCTCCCATTCCAGCAATACCTACAATTTGAGCTTACTTGTTTGAGTGTACTTCTTTAACACGTGTCCTGGTATTGTATTTACAATTTTCTAGTGTACCGCTCATATAACGTGAACAGAATAGGAACTGTTCGCAATCCCTAGTACACATCAAGTGGTCGCGATCTTGCTCTGCACGCGGTTTAAGATTGAAGAGAGAAGAATGGGCAACGAGTAACACATTGCTATGGTATATCTTGGTAAACCTGTTCTCGCTAAAGCTTTACGGTAGGACCGTATATATGCCAAAGATCCACTAAAATCTCTTTACATATTAATTTATGGCCGTTCCTTAAATGGACCTGTTTAATTATTAACCCGGGCGCTGTTGGTGGCTCGACTAGCGCTTTTTAAATTTATGCCCGGTCGTAATATAACTTAATATCGATTCGTAGCGGCGCAAACACATTTTGTTGCCTTATAAATAAAGAAGGATCAAAGCGACAGTCACCCGCTTTCACAAACAGTGCTAAGTGGCTTTGGGTTCCATTAAGTAAATCAATATGTCTCTCTCACTACGGTTATATTAAATTGCGAACCTCTTTCAATGCATATAATGTTTACCCGTGGTGCTGTTGCGTCGGCCCTCTACCAGTTATTTTGCTCTACGCAGCGTCTCTCAGCCATAATATACTTACAGAGAAGTGGGGTGCTAGTTAGCAGGTAGTAGTTGTAGTACAGGTATTTTGTTTTATGACGAAGTCTACTTACATTAGAGTACTAATATATGGATAGAGATATGGCGAAATGAAGCTAATATTGCTTGTTTGCTTCTGACTTTCTTTGCTTGTGATGTTCGGTCCTTGCATATTACAAGTATACGAATTTTAGCTTCGAGCGTAGATGCAAACGATATTTATATAGTTGGGCAAACATGGTTTTAAACGCGCAGTTGCATGCTTTAGCTTTCAAGTCAGTTATTTGTATTAAGTAATTACGTTTACTATGTACGAATGTTGTATTTGTTGTGTGAACTAGGACTAGAATGAATAAGTATATCACTAAAGAACAACATACGATGCAATAATATAGCCTGTGGTAACCGAGTACCATAAGGCCTCGCTTTGAGTTTTGACTCCTTCGTGATTTTCTGAATCAGACTCTGTCCGCTGCCTTGGCGGGAGCCCAACACAGCGAAAACCCCTGTGTTCAAGCGGTCATCGTCCCTCAGGATCGTCCACCTCCTCTCGCTCGAGTCAGACGTCTAGCTGGTTTCATCGAAACAACTAACGCCTAGTGCCCTGACGATCGCTTTCTTTTTTCACCAAATGAGACGAAATTATTCATTAATTTAATTTTTTTTTTTTTTTCGATACATAGACATTAACCCCCTGATGGTTAGGGGGAGTTCACACAGATAAAAATACGGAGTTGCATTTAACACCGTTTCAACACTTTTCCGGTGTTCCCTCGCGACCATCCGTTCAAGGAGCCTCCATTTAAGAGTTAAATATTTTACACCTCAATGGAAGGAACGTGGAGGCAATTGCATCCTAAAAACTGTGAATTTCCTCCAATAAGGAGAATGTTTCTCCTCTTACGAAGGTAAAACACACCGCTGGGAGGTTAATGGGAGCTACTGAAATCCATATCAGAGGTAACTACCTCCTTAATAGATGAGATTACCACCGCCAAGGAGAGATTCCAACTCCATTTGAGAGTACATCCCCTCCTTGACAGACAAAAATGCCTCCGTTACCGAAACTATTGTTCCATGACGGTGCTATTGAAATCCATATCGGGGCTAACTTTTTCCGAAATAGGAGAAATTACCTCTTTTACCCAGCGTTTCTAATTCCATATCAGAATTAATTGATTTCATAGCGAAGTTACTGGAAACCAAAACGAAGTCAATTTTTTTCATATACATATTTCCATTACGAAACCAATAATTCAATTTTGTATTTACGTAGCACAGCCATCGGAAACAATCAATACCAACCAGCGAATGTCCACTTTAAAATTCTTTTCCTGCGAATACATATGCTGTCTACATGAAACAAGTTTCTTTCACATATTATGAAATGTGCATGGAAGACTGTGCTTTTTTTTTTTCTTTATTAAAATCATACCTGTTTATAGAAAGGGAAACGCTACTGATATCTCTAGTTATCGACTGATTACATTACAATCTGTAGTGTCTAAAATATTCGAGAAAGCTCTTTGTTAAACATGTGGTGCTTAAAAAAAACCAACAGCATGGGTTTAGATGTGGTTTCTCTACCATAACAGCGTTAATACCACTTTTGCATAAAGTGTATGGTGAAATAGATGAAGGTAACGTTATATTAGCTTCTTTAGTCGACTTATCTAAAGCTTTCGACAAGATTGACTATGATATATTGAAGGCTAAGCTAGAATGTCTAGACCTACGTGGCAATTGTAAAAGTTGGTTGATATCATATGTTTGTTGTAAACATCAACTAGTATGCATGGATCATGGTGCCTCGGAAAAGATTATTGTCGAAGCTGGTGCTCCACAAGAATCTATTTTAGGTCCACTTTTATTCACTTTTTTATTCACATTAATGATATAGCGAATGTAATAATTTAGTATTGTCAATAGTAACAAAACCACAGATGAGTTGTGCATACATTTGAGTAAACAACTGGATGTTTTATGTAATTGGCTTTACGGCAAGAATTCACAATTAACGCGATTTACACTGCAAGCTAATGCAAACGAAAGTATTCTAGTTAGACTATATCGAAAATCACTCGAACAACAGACGTCTGTTACATCACTGAGCTTAACATTAGATCATACATTATGTTAGCAAAACTATTTTGACCATTTAGCTAAAAACATTGCCAGTTATTCGTTAAAGAGATTACATAAATTAACACATACACACATGCTTGACGTTCTACTATGGTCAATTTTCGTCGACAGCTGTTATAACTTTTAATTTTATCCGATTTATTGACTCGTTCCGCGTTTGCAGAATTTTCATATCAGGTAATTCGCTCTCAGATGATTTATTAACAGTCATGTATAAGTATTGCTTCCATAACGGATTGGTAAATTCTCACTTTTGTTAATTTTTAATAATTGTCCATCCGGTTTGCTATTTCTTTTTTCATTTTCCTCTTTCGGTTATTATGGCTTCCAGGCTTTATTTCCTTTGTTTTTGTTACAGTCCCTTCTTGAATCATTCTTCGGAATTTTTTCTTTGTTCGTTGCTGTCAATATTTCGGTTTTGTTGATATTCAATTATATAAATATTTATTTATCCGTAACTTAGTATACATAATATATATACAACAAAAGCACATACAGTATGTACACATCTTTGCACGGTAAGGCGTACGGTCCTCGTCTTCGTCGCGGGTGAAGGAAGCATTTTCCGCCCGGACTACCGGTATTGAAGACTCCTAGATTTTGTTAAATTTCGCTTTCTTCTGTTTGTGTGCGCTTCATAGCTGGTTCGTTTTGATCATCTCCGTGATTTTCTTCTTATAGGTGAGGTATTTCATTTTCTTGACGTCGGTTTGTAAATTATTGTAGGCGTTTATAGTTTTTGCTGGTGGTATTAGGGTGTGTTTGTTACATGTAGCTTTTTGTGCTCTTATACTAGACGTTCTTCTTGTGTGGTGTTCGTGCACTTGTTTGTTTTTTCTAAGTTTGACTTGAGTTCTTATCATGTTATTTTCAATTTTGTATAGTAGTAGTAGATTCTTTTGCTGTATTAATTGTTTTACTGTTAGTTCTCCTATTTGGTTGTATAGTTGAGTAGTTGGTGTTCTTTCGCTTATAGAGTATATTGTTTTTAAAATTTTGTTCTGTTGTATTTGTAGTCTGTTCAGATTTTTCTCAGTAGTTTCTCCCCAAACGTTGATTAGATAGCTCATATGTGACGTAAATAGGCTATGATAAATAGATTTTTTTTTTTATTGTTGATGCATATATTAAAATTTGGCGGGAAAGTCTTTCTTGTGAATGTCATTTATTCTGTTTTTGCTTCGTTGATTGTTATTAAGTTGTTCTGGCACCATTGTTCTATTTTCCGCATGTCTGTGTCTATATTTTGCTGAATATTTTGTTGATTTTTTCCTGCGTATATGATACAGGTATCATCTGCATAGGCGTATATGTCTCCATGTATTTTCAACTTTAGCATGTCGTTAGTGTATGTGATATATTATGTTGGAGGTAGATTTCCACCCTGTGGCACTCCATATTCGGCCGCCGAACTGCTGCTCTCAACTCCGTTCGCTATTGTAGTTTGTGTTCTGTTCAATAGGTAAGTTTTGATTAGATTTAACTCTTTTCCTGTTACACCGTAGTTCTGTAATTTCTCTATTAGTTTGTTCTCTGATATGGTGTCAAATGCTTTCTTCATATCTATGAATATTGCTACTACTGTGTTTTTCTCTTCTAGATTTTGTTTAATATTATTTAATACATCCGTAGCAGCAGACGACGTGCCGCACTGTTTCTGGAATGCGTACTGTCTCTTACTTACTATGTTTTGTTCTTTTAGGTGTTGTGATAGTTGTTTGTGTATATGTTAATTACATGGTTATATTTTTGTCAAAAATTTATGGATGATCTAGCAGCTCATGTGCAATTTATTCTGCTTCTTTGGTTATATTGATATGCTATGATATAATATTTTTTATGGTATGTCTTGTGACCGTGTCTGCCGATTATTCTAAACGTGAATATATATTCTGAATACGTTCCAGATCAGTTAATCAGCCTGTGCACAAACATTTTAAAAATTAAAAATTAAATGTTTTAGATTTTAGCTCCATCTTTGTTTACACTTAAAGAAAAAACAATACAGCAGTCCTAGAGAAGAAAATATTTTGTCTATACGATTCGCTTTGTTTTTTTTTTCCGTTGCTTGATAATTGATGTAAAAACCAACGTTTAAAAATGTTGTGCTTTGAATGTATTATCCTTTCGCTCAAAAGCAATTAATTCTAAATAATTAGGTGTCTCCTAGTCATTAAGTAAATGTAATATTCAATTCCATAGACAACATCCTTCATTAGCCGCCCCTAGGTGCTAGAAGCTTTACCTAGAAATCGTTATGCATCCCTCTATATTACACCATTAAATATTACAAGATTTATTACGTGTTGTCAATTTATGGAGCCCATTCAGCCAATATACTATCCCTTCCAACCAAGAAAACCCGCATCGTTTAGAATCCCATTCAGGATTCCTCACGCGCACCAAACCGTTTATATAAATTATAAAGTCTCGCACCGAAAAACGCTTTCCCTCCCAAAACGGGACCGGTATTCACTTATCAGTAAATATTTACCGTTAAATTTCGAGCGATTTATTTTTATAAATGATCCCGCCAAAAACGTATCGCGCTCGATAAACGTAAATCACCCATCTTACCCTCGGCAGACATCAACACGAACTTATTCAGCGATATAGGCCAGCATTCAGGCAGCACTGGCAGGGAAGAAAAAAAGGGAAAAGGCTTCCGGCTAAGGAGAAAAAGGGGAAAATAAGCAAGAAAAACTCACAACATCATACAGGACTGAGAGACGTCTCATCAAGTGAGTAATTGCAAACTATAAAATTCCGTAATAATCTCAGATATGAAATCTCCACGCTTAGCGTCTTAAGGAATGAAAGATGATCCGGATATACTTTATGGGGACGAAGTGGCATGTTCCTCCATCGTTACTAATGACTTCTCATATACCATTTCACTTGGTAGCTGCAACTAAACGTATATGTAAGTACCGAAGTCGAAAAATGTATGGAGTATATTAAGACAAAAAAAAATGTGTTGCCTCAACAAAACCCATTTTGTTTAAAGTAAACTGTTGGATTAAAAACATTTTTCCTTAACATACGCAATATAAGCAGTTAGAATAAAAAATAGGTTTATTATTATGTAATATTATTCCATTACCAAGAATGTCATCTGTTAAAGAGAACTAACTATTGCTTAGCGAAATAATATACAAATTGTTTTGTTTGGAGGTTGCTTTATCTAATTATGTATTAACATTATATCAAAAGAATTCAAGTTGCTGCAACAAATATATTCTAACTTTTGAATTAATACAAGGAAATGTTTTAGTTATCCCAATTATATTTACACACTATTTATTGCTTCATAAAAACAGAATTCCTAGACAATTAAGTTAGATAAGCAATGTCTTAAAAAATGCGTTATGTGGTGTAAGGCAGAATAATAATAATAATACGTTTATTATCCAACAGTAATCATTAGGAAGCACATTTTATAGGTATATATATTAAACTTAATATATGCGATAACGTAATAAATATTCTATAATAGAATAATAAAAATAAAAATCAAAAATTTGATTTAATAACATCTTAAACGATACAACAGTGGCATTAAAAATTTATATATCAAGACAAAAAGTATTAACCTTTCTACACATTAACCATCTCCAGATTCATAATCAAATGATTCTAAATCAGCTTGCAAGTAACTGCACTCACCTAGAAATACTAATGTAGATATAATTAGACACTAGAAATTATTCACAAAAACAAATAGAATTAACTTCCAGGAATACGATATATTGCTTACAATTAGTGTCTAGAAATATATAAGGTGTCTGTAAAAGTTCTTTACACAGGCCTACCACATATTTCTTAGACCAAAATAAAGCGATTTAGGTAAACTTACCTTAGTCCAAAGTTATAAATTCAAAACGGCTTATGCGATTTTAATTATTTGGCATGGTCAATTAGTATTATTGGACGAATGTTTTGAGAAAATTTCAAGAAAATACTAATACTGGAAGGGAATGAAACACGCATGACCATTATGAAAATTAACATAATTTTTTTTGCTGTCTATAGTAGAGACACGAAATAATTGTCATTCCATAGAGTATTCAAAAGCGATCAAATTATGTCTCTCGTAAAATTTTCTTATTTTTATTCGTTTTCGAGAAAAACGAAAAAAAAGGGGCTTATGGTCGTGTGTTCGAAAAAGGCAAAAAGTAATCCAGTCGCCTATGATTTCTATCATAAACAAATGAATTTTCCATGGCTAAATAATAATAGTGTCAAATCTAAAATACCTTAAAGCTTAACTTTTCGTGATTTATCATGGCCTTACAATACACTAATGTAGAATATACCGATATGCTATTGGTATTTGGATTTTGTGAAGGAAATACTCGAGAATGTGTCAGGGTGTATTCTGAAAGGTTTCCAAATCGTCGAATATGGGGACATCTTAAGTCCGTGGTTTACAAGACACCTGTGGCTAATGAAGCACAACTATGGCAACGTATTCAACATGCAATAAATGACCTTAGAGGTGATGAAGAAATTTTGCAGAGTACAGTTTAATTTCCTTCGTCCTATAAATCTTTGTGTGGGTGTAAATGGAGAACGCTTTCAACAGTTTTTGTGACATGTTTATTATTTGTGTTCATGTTTCAGTTATATAATTTTTTTAATAATTTTTGTGTAAAATAACCTAATGCGAATTATTAAAATACAAATTTGGCAAGAACCATTAGAGTAATCAATTCTTATAAAAGAGCCATTTTTGTAGTAAATAAGTTACCTAGATTCTCCGAAACCGTGAACTTTCACTAAGCCTATTCGTTTACCTGTAGTCTTTATTTGAGCAGTAGATTTACCCATGTGAAATTCATTTGTTTATGATAGAAATCATAGGCGACTGGATTACTTTTTGCTTTTTTCGAACGCATGACCATAAGCACTTTTTTTCGTTTTTCTCGAAAAAATTATGTTAATTTTCATAATGGTCATGCGTGTTTCATTCACTTCCGGTGTTAGTATTTTCTTGAAATTTTCTCAAAACATTCGTCCAATAATACTAACTGACCATTCCAAATCTTATTAAAATCGCATAAGCCGTTTTGAATTTATAATAAAAAAACGATTTCAAAATTTTAACTTCAAGGCCGCATAGCGCCCAAACTAAGAGACTTTGGACTAAGGTAAGTTCACTTAAATCGGCTTATTTTGGTCTAAGGAATAAGTGGTAGGCGTGTGTAAAGACCTTTTACAGACAACCTGATTACTAGATTTTAAATATTCAATTGTCAGCTTCTCATACAAAATATAAATTCAAAAGGAAATTAAAGGCAATGCTACTCATGAAAACTTGTTATAATGTAGACCATTTGTATTGACCAATGTAGACGGTACAAGTACACAACTGTGGACCAATGCTTCTCTGGCCTCTCCACCAGCTGCTTTTCCTGTATATATGAATTAGAGATAAATCGACCAACTTTGGGAGTGGGCAAACTCAATCTGAACTCAATCTGGTTACCTCTGTCTAACCAGTGAGATATATATTAAACAGCAGTCAGGATTTATCAGAGATAGTAGAGTCCTTTCCTTCATTTTTATGAATTCCTTTTATTTTTATTAATAACGAATTATAAATTATTCATATCCCCAAGCGATCGTGTACATATTTGCATGAATGCGAATGTAGATTTAAATTTAATTAAAATTGAATTTCTATATTGGTCATTTTATCTCTACGCATAATTGAAAAAGCTTTATGTTTAATCTTTGAAATTATTGATTAATGATATTCAATATTTTACATGTGTGGCTTTAATATATATTTTGTTTTTAATATCCAAAATAAAATCCATTGGAACAGATACATACATCATGCCCTAGTATCAATTCATAGAAATGCTGTTACATGCATTGATGCATGCTATATAAATAAATAAGTTCTGTAAGTGTAGAAATATTAGTGCTAAATAAAATATGAATGGGTTGTACGTAATCAAGTATTGTTGTATAATGTGCTTTTAGTCAAGGGTGAGCTAAGCTAAATATTTATATAAGACTTCTATATAAGTGGTGTTATACCGGAGTTATCCATTAATAATTGCAAGGGTAAGCACTACTGAATCGCAGCAAGTATTATAAATAAGTTAAAGTGTGCTTTTCTAAACATTGTGATTAGGGCATATTTATAACAGAAACGGTCCATGAAATAAAATTATTAATAACTTGGCTCTTACTGATATACACATGCATACTTCTCTTACTTAACTAATTTACTTAGGTACATAAAATTTAAAGCAAATTAGCGGTTATTGCTTTACGTTCAAGCTTTCTAATTGAAGAGGGCAGGTCCGTTTTATTAATTTGTAACAAAAATAAAAAATCTTACGATTTTATTTCCTCTGAGTGATAGTTATACCAGTTTCCTGCAGCATCGTTGTCCACCATCCTAGAGATGCAAAATTGCTATAACTGAATTCTATAACAAAAATCCCAAAAGAAAGGTGAAAAATCCCTTACCACAAAATTAATAATAATAATACACGCAACCCTCTGTATCTTGCTGAATTCAGTTATCCTGTGATGGGTGGAGACTGTGGCTTGAAAACTATAACAAAAATCCCAAAAGAAAGGTGAAAAATCCCTTACCACAAAATTAATAATATATTTTTGTGCCATATAATACAGAATTAAGTCCTCTTTCAATCGCATGTAACATTTCCTATAGCTAAAGTTAATACTTTTTGAGTAATTTTGTACAATGTGCTAGTTAGTAAAAAAATTTTTATTATAATATGTTTACTGTAAAAGATTTTTTTTTTCTTTCATTAATTCAAGAATTGGAATCTCTAATTGTAGAAATTAAAACAAAAAACAAAGCGATAAAGATAATTTAATAACAATAGAAATCTCAAATTATAAAAATAAAGATAAATAACAACGAAAATTATAAAAGAACTTCAAAATGACCGCCTACATTATTTATGCACGTCGTTGAACGTTGGGTAAATGAATTTCTAACGCTCAGAAGCATATTATGGCAAATTTCTTTAAAAGCTCTAGAAATTCTGCCTGTCATATCTTCTGGTGTAGTTGGTACCTCCTCATTTACTTTACGTTTGATGTACCCCCATAGAAAGAAATCCATGGGGGTCAAATCAGGAGATCGTGCTGGCCATGCAATAGGTCCTCCCCTACCTATCCATCTAATGCCAAACATTTCATTTAAAGTTTCTCTTACTGCATGGTGGTTGTGGCTGAGCGCACCATGGTGTTGGAACCACATACTTAGTCTATTTTGCAATGGCACATCTTCTAGCAGGCCTCCTAATTCGTTCACATGAAAGTGCCTATATCTCTGACCGTTTAAAAAAGTACGGCCCGATAACACTGGTACCAATGAAACCCCCCCGAACATTAAGTGACCATCTGTTTTGGCGACGAGTTTCACGAATAATGTGAGGATTTACATCTGAGTAATAGTAAAAATTATGTGTTTTTACGCATCCATTATTATGAAACTGGGCTTCATCTGTCCACAACACATTACTCAAAAAATCCGGATGTTCGTTCATTATTACTGTAATTCTGCGACAAAACTCTACCCTTCTATTCAAATCTGCTGGCAACAGTTCTTGGTGGAGTTGAACTTTATAAGAGTGATACTTATTTTTCTTCAGCATTCTTCCTAATGACATCATACTAATGACTAAATTATTGCTCATTGTTCGCAAAGTAATATGAGGATCTTCTACAATAGTTTGCAAAAGCATTAATTCGTTTTCTTCGGTAATCACCGTTTTTGAACGTCTATGATATCCGTACTTAACAGAACCATCATTTACAAACCTGGCCATCAAACATTCAAAAACTTCCGCTCGAGGATGTCTGCGGTTGGATACCTCTGTACATAAATTCTACTTGCCAGTATGCAATTGCGCCCACTCTCACCTAGGATAAAGGCCATATCTATGAGCTCTTCCTCCGAGTAGTTCATATTCAATTTAAAAAAAGTAAATAATAAAAAATAACAAGCAACAGATAACAAAGAATGTGTAACATAAACCAAGAAACAAGTAACAAGCAACAATAATAAAACTAGAAAATTCACACTGTCGTCAAAATGCTGAAAAATGGGTAATTACCACAATACTTGTACGTAAAATTTGACAGTTAGCTAGATACCCTTAGTTCATTTACTATCACAAAACATGGCCTACTATAATTTTATTTTGATACCTATTTGGGTATATGATTATAAATGCTTATCATGGAGGTACATAAATAAAATTGTACCTAGTATAAATCAACGATGGATAAAATATACCGATGTCTACTCAAAAAATTATTATAAAAAATATCAAAATCATCTTTATAGCACTTGATTTTGCCATAAATGTTTTTTTCTTAGAATATCGATCAATTACTGTTTTTCTCGCACTACATAGCACATTATTCAAAATTACTCAAAAAGTATTAACTTTAGCTATAGGAAATGTTACATGCGATTGAAAGAGGACTTAATTCTGTATTATATGGCACAAAAATATACAAGGTGTTCCATTTGAAAAAAATGAGATTCGTCTATTTAAAGATGCCTAGGTTTATTGTCACTTTAACAACACCCTGTATAACATAATAAAGAAATTATTAATTGGTTATACACCTTCTAATATTGTCACGACTATACTACAAAATAATCGTAAAATTGTTATAGGTAACGGTGGTATTGATTTTCCAAGTGACCCAAGCAAATGCATTTTTTTTTCTAAAAAGTCGAATAACTCCAAAGCTGTTCGGTTTTGGTGTAGAGTATGTGAATTAAATCTACTTTATTTTGCATCGGGGAATCCAAAAATGTCATGATATATAGGGTGTTCCATTTAAAATAACAAAGTTGTATACCGCGCAGGCTGAACTGACCACCCTGTATATATAAAAATAATTTTGCGGTGTAGAGTATTTGATCCTGAATCACTTTTATCTAAAACATATTTCACTTAAGTGGACAGGTTAGCCACAATAGCTCGTCCACAGATAAATGCCACACCCTGTATATATGGATCTGTCGTAAAGCCGTCATTTATTTCCATACCTGAGTATACATATCTTATCACATGGCTAGATCTTAGCTCTATAGTATGTATGAAAACAGTTAAATATTATTTTCACCCAATAATGAATAAGTTCCTCAAGCATACATTTAAACCTTGTAACGGTTATTTTATTTTGGTCGACACTGTAAATCATATTTCCATGTGCTAATATATATATATATATAGTATCTTTTATTTATTAATTTTATTCATCATTTATTTATTAATTTCATTTGTAACTTTATTAAATAGCTTTCAATATTTTATATACCAAAATACAATCTTATTTTTTTATTTTTTTGATTTATCTTCCTTGTACATTTCTTTTACTTTTGTTTTTCTCGCGACGAGCGACTACGGTTGAATTTGTGCGGAGATTCGCTCTTTCTCGATTCTGCCACGCTAGGGAGCTAAGCTTAAAACACCTAGGTAATGTTTCAACAATTTAATTTCTTTATTACTTTTTACATTTCATATCTTAATTATTTAATTAACTATTTATAACTTAAAATAATATAGCTTGTTTTACTTTGATTCGTTATTTCTTTGATATGGTCACATTAAATTTTTTATGTAGAGCACATGGTAATACTGATTTCCAATTGTAGGCTTTTCTCCTTACTTTATTTTAACTGTTTTGATTGGGTCTCCACTTTGAGGGTATACCTGTGTAACCTGCTTGATGATTATGGGAATTATTGGCTATTAATTGGAATTCTGTGAGCGGAATTACCGACCTACTAAACTATCCGAAGGAAGTGCTCATATATCGGAGTCCAGGGAGTGTTCCTCTGTATCTCCTGCGTATCCGGTACAATTCTTCGCTGACCTGTGGACGGTAGTTTATCTGCATTTTGAAGTACCTATCGGGAAGCGTCCGGTTGGGCACAGTTATAAGGTAGGATCATTGCCATCTATTCGGAAAGTCAAATCGCAGGATACCCGAGTTTATTTACTGTTGTTCGTCGATTATGTTATAACAAGTTTGCTTCGTTATTTATATTTAATTATTTTTTATTAAAATATTGCATCATTGCTGTGAACATTCCTAATAATAATACCGTTTGATTTAAACAATGTACTTAAATATTTATATTAGAAACTTACCTTAGAAACTTCATCGCTAATCAGCAATACTTTATTGTGGCTCAGCTGTAATTATAATTTTGCTAACTTTGTAGCCCGTACTTTATATGTGTATTTATATAACCTATTGGTTTATGTATTTAATTCACCACCTTCTGTAAATCATTTTGATCAAAATGACAGCTGTTATTGCGAATCTGGATGATAACTAGGATCACATTGCCTTGTGACATTATTTGCAATACTAAATCAATTTATTTACTTCAATATTATATTTATACGGGTTATGTTATGAACATAGACAAGTTGTCACCGTTTTGTGTCACTTGCAAATTAAATCATTTAGATCTAACGAAAACTACTGAGCCAACTGTTCAAATGTTCTAATTTTATATTTCCATTTATCCTACTTGTGTAATTATTACAATTATTATTATTATTATTAATTATTGCTGTTAATATTGATATATATATACATATTTTCTTATTTATTAAATTGTTATTTGAAATTAATCTTGCTGTTGTTGTTTTTTGTTGCTGAAACCTGGCTACCTCGCTGCTGGCCACAGCTGGCGCCCTTTTTTTAATCTTTTTAAGAAAAGAAATATAAGATCCACGACCCTGCCTCCGGATTATGAGCGGCCGGACTCTTTCTTCATTTTTGCTGGACTATTTGGCAAGTTGAAGTGTCACAGATTTTTGGCGACCAACGTGTGGGGCCATTATTTTCGTGCTTGCGTTATTGTTAACGAATTTAATTTCAAGATTTAGTCATTTTTGAAGTACCGGCCACTCATATTACTGTCACTATACAGGTAGAGCATACCCCATACCTTCCCACTTCCTCAGCAGCAACAATTAAACAAGTTGTTTATATTTAACGGTCGCAGTTGTGGTGTAATATTTGATATTTGTTTATTTTTCGCATATTTATATTTTTCACTTATAGTGTATTTTATTAGTAATTGTTGTTTAAGTAATCCTTGCACTGCAAGTTTATTTTTGAATTTTCACAATGAATTTTACGTATAATATGTATCCTACACATTTACGCACTCATGAAGTAAATTACGAATTAAGGGTTAGAGGAATTGTACCGGGTAAGGCAGACATGACGCAACGTAAAAAATGTTTAAGGGAAGCATTGAGACATGAGGTCGGGCGCGCTAATATACAACACAAAAGTCCTGATGAATTCGCATTAGAAAAGACTGAGCTTGAAGCTAGTATAAAGACTTTGCAAGAATTAGTAGATGAATTTGACGGGGTTAAGGAAGATATTTATAAAAGGTTTAAGAGTAGATATAATCACATTATGGGTAGACTATCGCGGCTAAAAATTGTAGAAAGTAACAGTGATGAGATATCAGAATTCAAGAACGACAGAATAGTGTTGGTTGCATCCATGTCAGCAGATATGGAAGACATCGTACAAAAGAGTAAGGACGGTATCACTAAAGATGATTTAGTTACTCCTACCACGGGCATGACTCCAATACCAGTTTTTAAATGGGGAATATCATTTGATGGGTTGACAAAGCACGAATCAGTAAACGATTTTCTGCAAAGAATAGAGGAACTCCGAGTCGCAAGAAATACAAGTAAAGAAGTATTATTTCAGTCTGCTGTTGATTTATTTACGGGCCAGGGATTACACTGGTACCGCGCTGTTAAGGCTACCGTTAAGGACTGGGACTCATTGGTACTGGCATTAAAAAGGGATTTTCTACCAACGGACTATGATGACGAGGTATGGAACGAAATTAGAAACCGTATGCAACGAATAAACGAAAAAGTTGCCATTTTTATAGCTACGATGCAGAATCTTTTCAGTAAACTTTCTAGGAAACCTCGAGAAGACGAAATGTTGCGCATCATTAAAAAGAATATTTTACCCGCGTATCGTGTCCATATTGTCTTGCAAGATATTCAAACAATTAATGAACTCTTAAATGTCTGCAGAAAATTGGAAAGTGTTAATATAGCTTATAATATGTCAACAACGTCTAAGAGAGATGTAGCAAGTTTGGAGTCTATACCTTCTGACAGTCCTCAGAATTCCACCGGTTTAAGTCGTTCCTATCAGGAAAAGCGAAAGCATAACGATATTCAGTGCTGGCGTTGCCATCAAAAAGGTCACATCCAGAAAAATTGTACTAAGAGTAAGAACATCAGTACAAGAATATATTGTCATGGTTGTGGGAAACCGGGTGTAATTCGCCCTAATTGTTTGTGCTCAAAAAACGACAGACGAGGGACCGCTTTGTGAGTCGGCGTGAACCCTGTCGAAGGATTAGGAAGACTTGCACTTCAAATAAGTCATCGACTGCATGGAGTGAGTGGTGTGATTTTGTTTCAGCATTCTATAAGCGTAATTCAGTTCCTCATAATGCTTTATTCATTCATAGTAGAAATGATAATCGTCCTTTTGTCAGAATTTCAATTTTTAATAAAGAATTAGATGTACTTTTAGACAGCGGAGCTAGTTATTCAGTAGTAGGCAGTAAAGGTCTTTACCTTCTTGATTTATTTAAGTTAACCGTATTTAAATGTAAGGAATTAAGTATCAGTACAGCCGACGGCAAAAAGCAACATGTTCAGGGTTATGTAACTTTGCCAATACAAATTGATAATGTTTTAAAATTGTTAAATGTATTACTTGTTCCGACATTATGTCATGAATTAATTTTAGGGGTAGATTTCTGTAACCTTTTTGAACTTAAAATTGATTTTGGTAATAGCACTTATTTTACCGGAAATTCTATTAGTAAAAGTATAAACGTTATTAACGCAATCCAAGACCGGTCAACATTAAGTAACGAACAGAATCTTACTCTGAGCAGCACTATTAAGTTATTTGAGAGACTCTCTTGGTTAGACGGTACTAAACTAGGTCGTACGAACAAGATTGTTCATAAAATAGATACGGCAGACGTAGCGCCAATCAAGCAAAGACAACATCCCATGTCGCCGTATATGCTACAGCACCTTCACAAGGAACTTGACAAGATGTTAGATTTGGGAGTTGTGCGAGTTTCGCAAAGCCCATGGTCAAGCCCAGTATTACTAGTAAAGAAGGCTAATGGGGAAATGCGCCTTTGTTTTGATGGACGTCGTCTCAATTCCGTCACAAAGAAAGATGCCTATCCACTGCCATTAGTAGAGTCTATCCTTTCGAAGCTATCAGGTGCAAAGTTTCTATCAAGCATTGATATGAAGAGCGCGTTTTGGCAAATACCTCTCGCCAAAGAGTCCTGTGAGAAATGTGCTTTTACAATTCCTGGACGGGGGTTGTATGAATTCGTAGTTATGCCGTTTGGTTTGTGTAATGCTGCCCAGACACAGCAAAGGCTGATGGATTCAGTATTTGGTCCAGAATTGGAGGATTCAGTATTTGTTTACCTTGACGACATTATTATCGCTACACCCACATTTGAAGCTCATATAGAAGTTTTACAGAAAGTTCATGATCGCCTAAAGAATGCTAACATCACCATAAATTATGAAAAATGTAAATTTTGTTTACCTTGTCTTAAATATTTAGGATTTATCGTCGATCAACATGGTTTACGTACAGATCCAGACAAAGTTGCGGCCATGTTAAATTTTCCCAAACCCGAAACAGTTACTCAACTGAAACGATTTTTAGGTATGTGTGGTTATTACAGACGATTCCTGAAAGATTTTTCCACGTTAACAGCACCAATGACCGCATTGATGAAGGGCAAGAGAAAATCACAGAAGCTTATTTGGACTGACGAAGCGGATCGCTGTTTTTTAAAGATCAAAGAAGTATTAGTATCTGCTCCTATCTTAGCAAATCCAGATTATAGCAAGGAGTTTAGTATACACTGTGATGCATCGAGAGTTGGCTTAGGGTGTATGCTTACACAAAGAGACGAAGATGGCAAGGAAGTCGTTATAGCATATGCTAGTCGCACATTAAACGAACAAGAGCGGAAGTATACCGTCACCGAAATTGAACTAGCTGCAGTACTCTTTGGAATAGAAAAATTTAGGCCGTATGTCGAGGGTGTTAGATTCAACGTGATTACAGACCACCATAGTTTATTATGGCTACACAATTTAAAATCACCGTCACCACGCCTAGGGCGATGGGCAATACGACTTTCACAGTATGATTTTCAGGTTATTCACAAAAAGGGAACGCTTAATGTTGTACCCGATGGTCTAAGCAGAGCTCCTTTAGAAGTTAACGTTTTAAACGCACCAATTGAAGAATGTGTAAAGGACAAGTGGTATCGTAAAATGATTGAGAATATCAAAAACGAACCGGACAAGTACCCTGACTGGATGACAGAAGATGGTTATTTATACAAGCATATTGGATCGGAAGCAACATTAGAGACAAATCGACCAGAATGGAAAATGGTAGTTCCAAAAAGTTTAAGGAGTGAAGTGTTAAAGACCTGTCATGATGATGCGACTTCAGCTCACTTAGGATTTTTTAAGACATTGCAACGTATTAAGGAATTGTATTATTGGCCGAAGATGCGATTTTCAGTGAGAAAGTACGTGAGATGTTGCAGGGTGTGTTCAGCGCAGAAGCACAGCAACAAAGCTCGTCCTGGATACATGGGGCAGCCAAAGAATGTAAGTTTTCCTTGGGAAGTGATATCTGTAGATATTATGGGACCTTTGCCCCGATCTAAAAAAGGAAATTCTTATTTGTTGGTGGTATCTGATTATTTTTCTAAATATGTACTTTTGCATGCTATGCGGAATGCCACTGCAAATTCTGTTTGTAAATTTCTGGAAGATGAAACCATTTTAGTATATGGTGCACCTAAAGTTATTACGGTAGATAATGCTACAATTTTTAATAGCAAATTATTTAAAGACTTGGCTGAGAAATACGGATCCAGAATTTTCTATAACGCCAGATACCATGCTCAAGTTAATCAAGTTGAAAGAGTCAACAAAGTAGTAGGTACAGCTATAAGATCATACATACAGGGAGATCAACATAAGAACTGGGATGTCGAATTACCAAAAATCGGTTACGCGTTACGAACAGCAATACATGAGTCTACTGGCTACAGTCCAACGTATCTTAATTTTGGCAGGTATGTACCATTAGATGGTAAATTTTACAATTTTCAGAATCGCAATACTCTTATGGAAATGAATGTATTTGATCGAGATAAGTACGCAATAGAATTAGCAAAACTACCAGAGTTATACAAAGATGTTCAGAATAAACTTAAAGAAGCTTATACACGAAATCAACATTATTATAACTTAAGAAAACGAGACGCAGAAACGTATGAGGTAGGACAAAAGATTTGGAAAAAGAATTATCTACTATCTGACAAAGCAGAAGGTTTTGCTGCGAAACTTGCTCCCAAATACACATTATGTAAAGTTACCGAGGTAATTTCACCATTGGTATACCGCTTAAGCAATGAGCAGGAAGTAGACATAGGAAGATGGCACGTTAAAGATCTTAAACCATACGAAGAGGATGAGGATTAATGATTGAAGAATGAATGGCGGAATGCAAGATCTCGTGGATGCAGTTTATTTGGGGGAGTGTGAATGGATCGGATTCTGTAAACGTATATGGTATTTTGTGGTGCAATAAGTTATGATTTGGTAATTATTACCTTTTTATTACTCGTAATTTTTACTTGAGAAGAGTCGTGATAGATTTCTGGTATCCTTATGTCGATCAGAGATTTTTATTATCCTTGTTTAGATCTTGATTATTGAGGTGGAGGTGTACAGTTTATTTACACTTCGTATTAGGATATAGGTTATGTGGTTATTTGGTTAATGAGTCTTTTCAAAAATATTTCATATTTTTTTCGTGACTGGTGGGGGTGTGTAACGGTTATTTTATTTTGGTCGACACTGTAAATCATATTTCCATGTGCTAATATATATATATATATAGTATCTTTTATTTATTAATTTTATTCATCATTTATTTATTAATTTCATTTGTAACTTTATTAAATAGCTTTCAATATTTTATATACCAAAATACAATCTTATTTTTTTATTTTTTTGATTTATCTTCCTTGTACATTTCTTTTACTTTTGTTTTTCTCGCGACGAGCGACTACGGTTGAATTTGTGCGGAGATTCGCTCTTTCTCGATTCTGCCACGCTAGGGAGCTAAGCTTAAAACACCTAGGTAATGTTTCAACAATTTAATTTCTTTATTACTTTTTACATTTCATATCTTAATTATTTAATTAACTATTTATAACTTAAAATAATATAGCTTGTTTTACTTTGATTCGTTATTTCTTTGATATGGTCACATTAAATTTTTTATGTAGAGCACATGGTAATACTGATTTCCAATTGTAGGCTTTTCTCCTTACTTTATTTTAACTGTTTTGATTGGGTCTCCACTTTGAGGGTATACCTGTGTAACCTGCTTGATGATTATGGGAATTATTGGCTATTAATTGGAATTCTGTGAGCGGAATTACCGACCTACTAAACTATCCGAAGGAAGTGCTCATATATCGGAGTCCAGGGAGTGTTCCTCTGTATCTCCTGCGTATCCGGTACAATTCTTCGCTGACCTGTGGACGGTAGTTTATCTGCATTTTGAAGTACCTATCGGGAAGCGTCCGGTTGGGCACAGTTATAAGGTAGGATCATTGCCATCTATTCGGAAAGTCAAATCGCAGGATACCCGAGTTTATTTACTGTTGTTCGTCGATTATGTTATAACAAGTTTGCTTCGTTATTTATATTTAATTATTTTTTATTAAAATATTGCATCATTGCTGTGAACATTCCTAATAATAATACCGTTTGATTTAAACAATGTACTTAAATATTTATATTAGAAACTTACCTTAGAAACTTCATCGCTAATCAGCAATACTTTATTGTGGCTCAGCTGTAATTATAATTTTGCTAACTTTGTAGCCCGTACTTTATATGTGTATTTATATAACCTATTGGTTTATGTATTTAATTCACCACCTTCTGTAAATCATTTTGATCAAAATGACAGCTGTTATTGCGAATCTGGATGATAACTAGGATCACATTGCCTTGTGACATTATTTGCAATACTAAATCAATTTATTTACTTCAATATTATATTTATACGGGTTATGTTATGAACATAGACAAGTTGTCACCGTTTTGTGTCACTTGCAAATTAAATCATTTAGATCTAACGAAAACTACTGAGCCAACTGTTCAAATGTTCTAATTTTATATTTCCATTTATCCTACTTGTGTAATAATTATTACAATTATTATTATTATTATTAATTATTGCTGTTAATATTGATATATATATACATATTTTCTTATTTATTAAATTGTTATTTGAAATTAATCTTGCTGTTGTTGTTTTTTGTTGCTGAAACCTGGCTACCTCGCTGCTGGCCACAGCTGGCGCCCTTTTTTTAATCTTTTTAAGAAAAGAAATATAAGATCCACGACCCTGCCTCCGGATTATGAGCGGCCGGACTCTTTCTTCATTTTTGCTGGACTATTTGGCAAGTTGAAGTGTCACAACCTTTCTAAACTTCTTTCTTTTTTTTTAAGATTTCAATTGTGAGAATGAATGTATTCCCATGAAGTTATACTTAGAAGCGAGAACACAAATGCACATTCACAGAATTTCTATTTAAAATATTTTTATATACATCCTTTACGTAAACTTTGCAGAATAATGAAGAAAAAAAAGCGCCAGTGAACGTCCGCAACAATAGACTGGCCAACACTAGAGCAACAACAATAATAACAATGTATACTTCACTAAACCGTGTATTACACACAAAGATAAAACTCCCTTACAGTCGACATCGTTATTTATTAACAAAGGCGGTGGCTTTCTAAGTAGAAAATTTTGCAGCCAACAAAAGAAAACAAATCACATCCTGTTGGCTCCCTTTCTTCACATTATATTTTCGCCGTTTCGTGAAAATGTTCTTGGGTCGCTAATGTAAGAGAAGACCGCCGATCCTCTCTTACCGTACACACTTTCTCAGGCTCCATTGTGCCACATTTACTCTCACGGGAATCCTCCTCGGAAGGCAGGAAATGTTCAGAGAGAGAACGTGGCAAATGGAGTCGCTGCGTGTATGGAAATTCACTTGAGTTCGTATACAAACGGGGAATATTAGTACCCCTTATTAATAATATTCAGCAACCGGTTACATTTATCAACCACAGTGTCAGATGAACAATTTGCAATTTAGATTTGGTTCAAAAGATCTTGATTTGCTTATCATTGAATGCATAGAGCTTTATTATATTTATATTTTATAGACTCACTATTGCTCATCATCCAGCTCTGGAAAACAGATCAACTTGAATCCTTTCACCAGAAAAATGAACAACAGACATTTAATAATAATAAAATAAAGCTCCCTATTTTGTTATAAAAAAGGACATTATAGAATACATTTATTCATACAATTCCGATGATTCCACTGAACAATACACAAAGTTCAGACAGAGCACCTATCTGAGGACCTTGCTTTAAATTAAAGTGACAATCCCTGGTTAATTATATTATCCAAACTGGCCACAATATTCTCACATCATAATTATCAATGTGTTAGGTAATCCATTCAATCCAATGTATTACTAACAAAGTACTATTTAAATTTAACAAAGAGTCCAAAAATGTAATAATATACAGGGCCTACCATTTAAAATAACAAAGTGGGTGTCAACTTCCGGTAGAACCGGAAGTAGACCTATTATGCAGTATAAGTCGTCATACAACGATTAAAAAACATCGAAACCTTGAACGACGACGAATTTGCTGTGAAATAAGCACAAAGGGGGTCGAAGCAATGGTAAAACATTATTAATTAACATTATAATTAATGTAATAACCATTATTCGGAAGACATCGGTTACCAAGTGTGTAAATTATCGATAGTTGAGGGATATCTAAAGCAGATAAGAATTTTGTGCTTTCTTCGATTGTTTTAGTGTTACAACGGAAAATCATGATGATACAGTAAGTGTAATTTCTAATTAAGAAAAATGAATATACAGGGTGTGCCGACGATCCCAAACCAATCACAGGTGTAGACGGGAGGAGTGGTGCGGTATAAGCGCGGGTCTGCTGAGGTTGGTCGTAATGGGGATCAAACCAGCCAACTGCGAGTCTTTTTACAAGTGGGAGGGGTTTAGCGGGCCTTCTGAGGTGGATCGTAATCCGTTATCAAAGCAACGACTGCGAGACGCGAAGCGTCGATCCGTCATAAAACGACTATTTAATTGGCTGGATGAACGGTCCGGAGTTTACTAGTTTCTAACTAATTCATAGAGGAGGTATGACAGCCGGACGCACTATTGCAGGGCCCTGTATATTCTGAATCCATTGGCGTCAAAGAATATAATTTTCAGTGGGTAATTGAAGTCGACTTTTTTGGACTTATCTTTAAAATAATTACATCTTTCCATTTTTATATTCTGTATGGTTCTTTCAAAAACACGCTGTATAAACGTTTTGCTCAAAATCTAGGTTTGTTTCTATATATTGGTTGCAATCTCCGATCTACTCATATTCAGTCAATTGAAGTCGCAATCAGCCTGATAAGTAAGTAATTCTCCGGTAAGAGCTTATGTATACTTTGATTTTGTAGGTAATAGTGCAAAAGCTTAAAATACGGAAATACCAGTTCCTGACTAAAGAAAATTCTTGAGTTAGCATAAGCTAAAATCACTTTCCAAATCTGTACATTGTGAAGTTATAACTGTATTTACTTTGCCTCGATTGCACAAACATCTTAATTTTGGATTAATTTTAATTGACACTTCGGATGTGGCATTCGTTGTATGCATTAAAAGCATAGATAGACCTTACACTACTAGACCGCTCACTCCCTATCATGCTTTAAGCGGATTTTGAAGCCATTTTTCATCCTTTTCAGGTCCCAAACATGTCAAAGAGCAGATGTTGTGGTAGTACATGTAAAATGACAATAATACATGAAAAGAATAGGTTTATACACAAGAAATATACAAGAAAAGGATAGATATATATTTCTTTTCACAAGATTTGGCTTCACTTAATTACTATCAATGAGCAGTCTAGTAGTATAAGGTCTATGATTAAATCTGAAATTTGACACCTAAGTGTCATTTAAAAAATTAATCATATTGGTGCAAACTATGTAGATTTTTGTAGTTTTACAAATTACAAAAAATTCTACGCAACTGCAAGATACTTTTAAATTGACAATAAATACCTGTAGGTTAGGTGTACGCAAAACCGGCACAAATAACGTTTGTAAATTAAATGTTACAGCATCACAATATACTCTGAATTTCATATTCGACTTGGTAATTTACAAAAAGGAGCAATTTCAAGGGGATTGTAAACATTTATTTATCTAGTAAAAATAAGCCACTTTAATAATTTACACACAAGTGTATGATCACGAATTGCCATGCATTTACACACTAATTTTACAAAATACGTTCTTGAGTGCGCGGTACTTCTGGTCTATTTGATTCTATATTCACGCACTCCACCTTTAAGCTCTTGTAAACTCACAGTTTCAGAAAGTATATACCTACAGTGGTATTACAATAAGCACACTTACAAACTTTGGAATAAAGCTGCATTCAACTGGGAACTTACCTGAAAAAAAAAAACAAATGATGTACATATTTCTGAAATGAATTTAAACGTAAATAAAGTGCACATAATGTATGCGTTCACGTTTGTCAAGCTAAATGAGCTAGCGCAAATATACATTTAAAACCACGCAAATAAAACAGAAACGTATAATTGGCAGAAGGAACTGCTCCCCATGACGGATAAAATTTGGCGTACGATCTAGGATATACGATGTTTACAAATTAATACACCCTCCTATAGCGCTTTGGCAAGTACAGTTTATATTCATTAGCGTTTAACAGGAGTCTTTTAAAACATTATCGTCGTCATCTCTGGCGCCGCGCATATCTTAATTAGCTGTTGCAAACTTTCACGATATATTGCTCGGTTAGATTAAGGGGAAACTAGTTTTAATACAATTAAACTTTACTTATAAATTCATTCATTTATATTAATTACCTCCCCACGTGTGAGGTACAAAAACTGATGGAATTAACTCTGCCTTTACTTAATGGGATATAACGTTTACGATAGAATTTAAATTCCTTTAATCTTATTATAGGTAAAGAGCAATTCTAACAATATACGGTAAATATGGGGTAAGACACAGCTGTGAATGTTATATTAAGAATGACGTAAATTATTTTCGAAAGAAATTAGTAACGCAGGACCAAGTACTTTATATTTTCCATAATTTATTTTGTAACAAAAAATTAGGTAGATGCATATATTACAACGTCCTAAAAATGACCTAAATCATTACTTAATCTAGAAACACACTCCGGTCATCCAATCGACGCTTACTCCCATCCTTATTTTTATTATCAAAAGAATTCACAAATCTATTTAAAGCTCGAGACCAAAGAAATAATATTATTAAACTACAATCGTTAATCTATAACCAGTTTTCTTCAACTAGATTTTTCGACCTCCTCAAGTACTCATACTAGATACAAAAGTGGAGGCGTTTAGATGACAGACGTCCTTTTAAAAATACAGTAGAGTTTCTAAATAAAGTTGCTATTGTATGTTGCAATATCTGTGTTTCAATCACTTTTATAGTGTATATCTCTACAATAATTGCGTCGTGTAATTACTACTATAATCGCATTAAACAACAAAAATGTTTAAAACTGGGGCACTGATAACATTACACACTTCAAGACCCCAATGCAGTTCGGAGTTCCACTGCAGATCATAATAACCATGCTATTGAAACGTGTGTTCCTGTTAATTCTGCTTAACCGCTTACCGAAAATGTTTTATTATGCGGAAAATTATCTGTTTATACTGCTTGATGGAATAACATACTTAATTACAAATACACAATCGTCGTAAGCCACAATAAAATAATGAAGGCATGTGTTTTGTTCCTCTTGTATACCAACATTTCCCAAAATGCAAATATTCATTAGAACATAGATAAGTTTATTTGTTTGTATTTATTGTTTATCATTATTAGAAACTTTCTAATTTTTAAATAGCATTATTCCATAAATAAAAGCGCTATTATTTTTCATAATATAATAATGGTATTTATAAAAAATAAATAAGTAGATAAATTATAAAAGATATAGGGAGTATGGAGAAACACCTGGTCGTTCACAATTTTCTCCATAATTTTTTTGAATCACCTTTCAGACTATGCAGTATAGTTTGCTTTTAATACATGATAAATGTGCACCGGGATAATTATATAAACTCATATAAAGACTTAAAGCTGTGGTTATTATCCCCGCACATAGGTTAAACTAGCATACAAAGCGAGTAGGAGTGTGAGGTACCCGATTTTCGTTATTATTATTTTTTTCGACAATAATTTGGTTCATCCTTGGGACTATAAAATATATCTTAATTATCATCCAAAAGAATATCTACAATGACATATCTACAAAATAAAAATTAAAAATCGTAAGTATACATCTTTGAAAGAGACTGCACCCTAAAATCAGATATGTTGTTATGTTTCGATTCTGGACTTTTTTTATGTGGTTGCACCGCCACTGCATTTATCCCACATTAGGGCCGTTATACTTTCTCCGCTAATGTTGGCCCAGCTAAGTTGTCAACCAGCCTGTAGTCTTAGCAAACGTTAGGACATTCCCAAGGCAGAGCTTTCCTGATGCCGGTAATGTCAAGCCAAACGTCCCCAAGTATAGTTCTCCTGATGGGTTGACAGAGCAGAGCAGTCGCAGAGAACATGCTCAGCCGTTTCATCCTCTAGTTGGCAGCCTCAACAAATCTCTCTAATCGCAGCTTAAAAATGGGCGTTGTTAACTGACAGTGTTCGGTCAGAATTCCCACCACTAAGACAATATTCTGGCTGGATATTCCCACATAGTTTGATGTCGCTTGTCGATCGGGATACCATAACGTACTCCTGGAAAGACGGTATACGTTGTTGTCACCCTGGCTTTAATGAAATACTCATGAGTAATAGTTTTAAACTGGTCGCAAAGGGTAGATATAACAGGCCTCATAAACCAGGGCCGAACATGACAATCCTGGACACATGTCCAGCAAGTATATCCGCTTCGTCGTTGTCCAGATTATCGTCACGTCCTTTAATCCACGTAATCGTAATTTTGTTCCTTTGAGAGATCTGTGCGAGAGCTCTGTGACAGTCCAGCATCAGTTCAGAAGTTTTTTTGGTTGCCTCAAAGTTGACACTAATTGTTTGTTTCTGTCCCCTATCATGAGCTCAGATATATTAGACATGTTCATAGAGGGATCATAAACTAGTCAGACGCGAAATCTGAAAGTTTTCTGGCTGATTTCACAGTATATGATTGGCTCTGAGGAGTTTGTGGTTCTTATATGAACAGGCCTATTGTTGGCCGCTAGTGTTGGTGCTGTCAGTTCTGTTTGGAAAACAGACAGCCTATCTTTGAGCGGCCAATTTTTTTAAGATGGAACTTCCTGGAATGCAAATCAGGCACCGCTCCTTTCTGCGTCCTGGATCCGTCCACGGAAAAAGCCATGGAGTCCACATCGCGAGCAGACCTCGCTACATTTACTGAAACATCGTAGGGTCAGTCATAAACAAGATGGGCACTCTTCAGCATGAGGCCCCCAGAGCTGACGTCGATGATCTGTAAGCCCAAAGAGTTTCTATACTGATGCTAACCAACAAAAACCTGATCATGGTTGCTAGCGCCACTTCCTGCGTCAGGCAGAACATAATTTACATAGCTCCTGTGGGTGTTGTTCTAAATTCACCGGTAATACTAATGTACTAATTACTCTTTCAGTCTCTACTGATTTATTGATATTCAAAATTCCTCGGTGTTTCCTCGTAAGATACTGAATTTAGCACGAGCTATTCTGAAATACTCTTCTTCCATAGCTAGCGTAGCACAAAATACAACAGTTAACTTGGTTCATACATTCATTTCATCATTCTCTTAAGCGCATCGTGAAATTATAGTTCGGCGCATAGAATTCCATCAACAGAACGTCTCAGATATTTTAATCAAAACTTTATGCACTTCTGTTAACTGTTCCCAATATTAACGGCAATTCTGTTACCCCTTTCATCACCACCACCATACGCGACTCCCTATTTCCTTTTAATTACAATTAAAGCGCACACAAAGAACAAATAGCAAACACAAAGGGCGTTTGCGTACTTTACCCACCCCCATATTAAAGCTAATAAAGTATTCCGAGTAGGTCGCAGGGTCCCGGAGCTTTAGGTCTTTAAACTTTCAGCTCGTATGTAGTCTAACACGTAAGCTAGCAGGTAGCAGTAGTAATTGGAAATAATAACAAAGCGGTTAATATTGCAATCGTATTAGCGCGGCAAGTCAGGGGATTAAGATTGTAAAGAGACCGTGGTGAATAGACAGAGAGAAGTAGAACGCCATAAAAGACTAACCAGCAAGTATGAAACAAGGTTTCGCAATTACAGAGCAACTTTATCTCGCACCTTTTTAACCTCACATAGTATAGAAGTCGGAGACCGTTTATTATAAGGGTAAAGTCGGTCGTCAAAAGTGGTGGTAGTGGTAGCGACTGTACAAGGATACACACGAGAAATAGAAGTGAAGAAGGAGGAAGGAACAACGCGAAGACCATCAAAGTTTATAATTTCATATCGGGTTGATTTAATTAAAAAGAAAGGCGGAGGCGCCGTCAGCTTAGTCGACTCCTGTGTGTATACGTTCTTCTTCTGAGACTTCTGAGAAAACCTTATGTCTTCCTGTATCCTACTATGAACATATTTACAGCTGCACCGATGTGTTCTCTCATAGCGTTTCACTGTCATGTAATAATGCATGCACCTCAGTAAGGAGCTAAAATTGAATTGTGCTCGTCAATTTCCAGTTGCTCACGATCTTTTGCGTCTAATCCAAGTAACAGTCAAATTACTTGTGTGCATGTGGGTATATTACTTAATTAAGCACACGAAGTTAGTACATATATATATATACATCTGTGAAGAAAAACGTAATATTTACCAATGACGCAGTGGAAATGATAAAACGTATGCACGTAACGTATTGTTCTTTACTATTATTTATTTCGATTGTTAACAGCTATTTTTGTCAAATAATATTTTATTAGTATTTCTTAATAACTATTTCTTCTGTACAGTATTATTAAATTGAAGTTGTTGTTATTAGCTTTCAATATTGAATCGATAGATGTTACTAAAAAGACGAAGTTGCGAGTATCTGCTTACTAGTACAAATATAAATAAAGTTTCAAGACAAGCAAGAATTAAAAATATAATAGCTGTTTTAATTTTTTATTCTAATTTGCATAATAAATTGAAAACGAATAACAAGAAATTCAAAAGAAATTTAGAAAATTGCGTTATAAACAAGGTTGTAAATTCAGGTCACTTCAAACATTGCCAGTATGAAAATGTATTACTCAGAGAAAAAAATTCCCATATACTAAAAAGACTTTGCTTTTAATTCTTAGTTGTGTTTTTCATGTTAAAGCTAAAAAAAAATTAATAAAACTGAAATAACTTATGTATAGATCTTATAATGTTTTGTACAATCTTGGTACATATTTGACATGCACCTGTTTCTTCCTAGGTCCTTCAAGTTTCTTTATTCTCGAGATTTATTAACAATTTGTAATAATATTTGGGTGTGTAAATTCTTTTCTATCATATCTTTTCCATCTTTCTCTTGATACTTACCAAAATATGTATCTTTTCTCCTCCGGATTTTTAATTCAAACGAATGCAAACAAAATGTAAATATTCAAAGTTTTGTTATTACTGTATTGGTTCTTTTAAAAATGTTAAAGCGCTTTAGATTTATTTTTATATAAAAAAAGCATGAATTATATTTTTATATATATTTTTTTGTTCTTTTTGGACGAAAGTTCACACAAATAAACAAAAATCACGAATAATTAGCACCCACTTTATAGACCCCTCTTACACAGTTAGATGAATATTGGCGTCTATTGGGAATAAACGCTTCCAATAAAAAGATATGTAGTATAGAATGAAGAAAAAGTTGAACACTGAACAATCAACTTCTCATTCATTAAAAAAAAAAATGTATACTCCTTCTAATAAAGCTACAACTATATCACACATTAAGTCATATCCTCACCTCCTCTGCTGCAGTACTTTTTTTTTGTCGGGTGGAAACCTTTTAGAGGCACCGGGTACTAGTTCTACTATCCCCGGGTGTGTTGGATTCCGGGGCTCTCTAGAGCCCGTCTACCCACTAAAACCACCCCTTCTTCTCTTCCGCTGGCCCGGAACCTCGTGAACGAATAACGTCAGGCAGGCGGACAGTCCGTTTCAATCTGTCATCTATGACCCTCTTTCATCTGCCTCTTTAGTCATCATAATGTCGCTGATATATTTGTTAATATGGCTCCAGGTTACTGGATCTCTGATCATAAGGGTAATCATATTATCGGGAGATAACGATGTGCCCAGCTTGGCGTTTGTTGCCCTTCTCTCTCCCTCCCATCTTAGGCATTCAAAAAGGGTATGTCGTGCTGTGTCCACTTCACAGCAGTATACGCACAGGTCGTCATCAGTCTTGCATATACGTTTCGTATAGCTCTTAAAGCTGCCATGGCCGGTAAGCGCCTGGGTGAGATAGTAACTAATTCGACGGTGCTCGCACTTGACCCATTCGTCTATTCGCGGGATCAATTCCCTGGTCCATTGTGCCGTTCTGACATTCGTGCTCCAGTTGTTCTGCCATTCCTGCAATGCGTTAGCTCTAGCCCTCTGCTTCAGTACTGGTGCATGATGTAATAGTGAAGATACAACGTAGGGCCATTTGTGAGGTCGGATGAATACTTTCATGTCTCATTGTCAAGTAAGCCTGCTTTTGCTTACGAATTTTTATCATTGGCACAAGTGACCTGATGCTGTGCATTCTGTTTCTCAATTCTTCGTTTAGGTACTAATAATTGCATACAAGATAATTTTGATTATTAATAATGTCCCGCATTAAAAGTTTGATCCTGACCAGTACATTCGTATACACCTTAAACGGATTGTTGAATCATTTCTAGTGTGATTTTTTATATCGTTTTGGATTGGAAGACTTACATCGCTTACTTTCTTAGCCACTCCATAAATCCAATAGCTGATGATTTAAGACGATGTGCACCGTTCTTTGCGGGTCCATCCTTCTCCAGCAAAATTATTACTGAGATATATTCAAACTAAACTAACAGCAAAATCATAAGGAGCTTGGGAAAAACAAAATTTTTGATTCAGGAAAAGAATTGCTATTATGTCCGATACTTAATAAAATATATTTGCGGCTTGATACTTGGAGTATTGGCGTAAGGATTTGGTTTCGTCCCTATTAAATTTTTATGAAAAGATCGAATTATTTAAATCTTTTTCAAAGAATCATATAACAAAGGTCACGTATATTGTGGGTTACGTTATTGAGAGTATGTGTGAATACGGAGTCTGGTAGTTGAGGACTTTGATTTGCTTAATGTACTTGGGTTTTTCTACCTGTTGGAAAATATACGTATTATATAGGAATGAAAATATTCGTTTCAACAGACGCACCTTTTATACTATCAATTTAGGTTCAACTTTTGAGAACTTTAATATCTTGGAAAATAGAGCAGGCACCGAGGTGTGCCGTCACCCTGCAAATCACCCTCAAAATGCATCTTACATGAAAACTTTATTATTAAAACCTCATTTCGTTAAGTGTTTCCGAGGTATTCATGAGAAACTGTTCAACCTCCTCAATTTTCACTGCATAATTTAAACACAACAAATTTTTTTGTGTAATAATGATAGGGAAGCAATTTAAATAGTTTCATTACTATCTCAGTAAGCGGTGATGATATTCAATGATATGGTTAATTATTAGGCTTTTCTGTACACTTAAGATTTACTAATATCACTTCCTATTGCTGAAGGTTTTCCTTTAATCACCCCGATGCATATAAAATTAGATAGTCAGCGTTTTTCAGCAAATTGCTATATATGCAAAATAAGTTGGTTCTCATGGATTGTTGAAACTAGAGTAGAACGAATGTAAACACAAAACGTACAAAGCTTTGATTCCAGGAAAAAAAAAAGTGTATCCCTTTTAATAAAGGTGACCAAACTAATAATAACCGTAAGAATGAAATATGAGAAAGTTCAACGGTTTGATTGCTTCACATGCTGTGCTTAAAATCCATTCCAAAATAATAAATGTGAACGTGTACCTATATCTCGTCTCTACCGCAGTCAGCACTGTTCCTCCACGTATATACTACACATACAAATACATACAGGTATATATACGTAACTACACTCTCCGTGCAGAATCTGTCTTGACGTTTCAACGTGGCATTACCGGGAAAATGAAACTTGCGTAACGTAAAAGCTATTTCCCGTTGCATTTTCGTTGTTAAGAGCTCGGGTTGCAAAAATGAAACCGGCGTTTGAATGTGCAATATCATACGCAGTACATAGGTAATACCTATAGGTATAAGTATATAAGTTTAACCGTACATACATATATAATATTCCGACCGTATTCACTACATAAAATGTAAACAGAAATTCAACATCATTGTTCCCGATGTAGATAATGTGATATCGGAAACGGGAGACCGAAGTTTTAAATTTATAAGAAAGGAGCTATGAGCGAACGAGGTTCGTGTAATTCTCGACATAAATTTCCGTTTATTCAAATTCCACATGAATGATTTTTACAATTACGCCGTTCTGCGTATATATGAGCGATTCATAAACAACCTATGACGCCAAGATCGTTTTGTGTCAAGAGTATTACCACAGTAGAATACTTTTTCCATTCATTTCGTTACATATTCTCCAAGAGCGTAAACATACATACATTGAGTAACAATATTTCAAAATCAATATGCTTCCAAATAAAATGTCAGATGTCACAAAAGATGGTTTAAAAAAAAACACAAGATTTCATTTGGAGGCATCAGATTTACTAACAGGAACTAAAACGTGCCAAAACATATTTTTATTGAGAAAACACATGCTATCAAATATTACTTAATTACATTTGAACCAGTTTGAATACTTGGTATCTACCGAGTTAAAATTACTTAAATATCTGAACCAATCATGCTAAATTTAACATGAGTGTCAACTGAAATGTGTTACATTTTGCACATTCAAATATAAATAGTAAGCACTTAGCAATATAACAATGGCCGGTCTTGATTTTAGAGTTGCTACAGTTGCGCTAGCCTTCCCGGATGAGCTTGCCTTAATTGTTGGAGCCATAATACAGCCGCTTCGCTGCGATGATAAACGCAAATGATTGCGTAAAGCAGGTCAGCGGAAGGATGAGAGGTCACGTCCTGGAGCCTAGTACCGGAGAAGACTGAGGCAGTCCTAGTAAGACGAGGTAGTTCAAGGACAAATATTTTCTTTGAACTGGAAGAAGTTATGGTTGGCTTCATCATCGATGAAAGAGTTTACTCTGGTCCACACTTGCAGACCATTGTAAGCAAGGCTCGAGCAAGAGAATCGACCCGCATGCGTCACCAGGATTTTGCCCAATATTGGCGGCGCTAGTAGTCGCAGTCGTGCTATGCTGTGCACAACATTTTACTCTACAGATCACATATGTAGATTGGTGTCTTGGACAATTTTAAAGCACATGAGCCTGCTAGAGAGAGCGGAAAGGAATGTGTTATTGCGGTGGACCACGCCTGCTGTTGCGCTACAGCTGAACAGTGAAGAGGTACCTATACATCGCCTAGTTCAAGAAAAAGCTGGTTTGCACGCTGACAGATATGAAAATCACAAAATTGCAAGGGAACACACAGCAAAATGCCAGCTTAAGTAAAAGCTAAATGAGAAAAAAGATTTGTGGACCAAGATATTGGTGTTCAGAATTGAGTCATGGATCCGTTGCCAATTCGGGCAGATTACAATAAACGTATTTCAATTCTTGTCAGGGCATACAGCAAGATTTGGTAAGGATTCTACTGACAAGAGCATGTACTGTAAGATTATTGAGAGTATGGAACACACCATATTCGATTATGGAAAGTGGAACGATTCGCATAAGGACGTTTTTATCACTAGGCATGGAGCTTAATCCTGATAATATCACTCAGGAGATGATAAACAGCAACAAGAAAAATATTAGCAATGCTGTCGCAAAGTGCTTTCATTCCCAGGCGGCAGATTTACTTGAAGAAGCTACTTCCAAACACACAAAACGTTGTGTCTCAATGTTTAATAACATCAACTTTAAATCGGTAATGATTTCTTAATACATTAATAGTTAGTTCATAATTTTAAGACAGCTTCCCAACTTTTGGAAGTGCCTTTGAGTGTTTCTCAGATGATGCAAATAAAATTGTATATGAGTGATGTACGCCATCTGAAAAACAACCAAAAGGTACCTACAAATAGTTGCGAAACTATAACAAAAAAAATACCAAAAAAATCTAAATTTAGTTATTCTGTACAAATATGTAGAAGAGAAAAATACAAACAGTGTCCTACACTTGGGGTGGCCCTTATATACATAATACAAAATAGAAGTTAATTTATTCATTTAACACGGGGGTGCCCAAGTTGTGTTCATTTCTCCAATGTATGTATGAAAAGTTATGAAATCTCAGATCCATCTGCATAAGGAAACAAATGCCGCACCGATCCTGAAACTTTCAAAACAAAAAGTTTTCTAACTTTTATTAGAGTACAAAAATAACGTCAATTTAGCATTACACCTAAAGTTATTGAAATATAAGCAACTTTTGAGTAAAGCATGTTAACGCAACTGCTGTTTTATAGTTTCCTGCGTTATGTTGACCATACTTGCATCTCGCACGCGGTACATGCATATAACTTGTATATACATGAAACGCAGTATGTTGACCATACAATGCTTCACCAGTTTATTCAAGCATAAACTTCCGCCAGGAGAGAGTATGAAGTACGTGAACGTTCGAGTTATCTCCAACCACATAGAATCTAGCCTCTTCCATTCGCAAATCTCCAGCTTAAACATATGACGGAGGTCTATGATAACCGGCATTACCCCAAAGCAAACAGTAGACTGTAGTGGATCGAACCCGTTATAAGGGGTCAGAGGTAAAATTCAGACGCATCAATTTTACTCGCACCGAGTGCAATTTATAACATCTTATGCCCGCTCGTCTTTCCACAATGGTTCACTTTATACGTCATTATTAACCCCGACATGAAGCCCACGTCCAGCGACGCCGATTCGCAGCAGGCGTTTTCGCTATAGAACCATAGTAACTCGCAACGTTGACTGGCGCTGAAGCTTCTTCAAACAGCGTCGATGGCGCCATCTAGATATCGTATTCTTCGTTATTACGTTACGCTGCTGCAGCTACGTCGCTTTATGAACGATAAAAAGTGTTCTGCTTGGAATGATTAGCCAGATTTCTTATATTAATTATTCGCCGCAGATAACGACGTCTGGCTTTTAGTAGAAGGCTGAATGGTTGTTAACTTCTTTTTCCTTGCTGAAACAGTTAACCAATGCAAAAGTAAGGGAAAAATGAGATGTTTCCTTCCGGGTGGATGTCGCATGAGCGAGCAATGCAACAGTTGGGAAAAAAGCTGAAAGATTTGTTTTACAAATATTCCTAACACAAGATTCCATTCTTTACAACGCCATAATGGATAACTAACATTATCAGTTTATTAAATATGTAAGTGTATACGAAATTTAGGGAAATATCTGGCGATTTTGATGCAATATTTAGCAATATAAAGCAATAGTCGCACCGAAAAACTGTTGCTCTATTAGTTGCCAAATTATATGAAACCATATGAATGCATAGGCATTAATTGTGAGATATGTTCTTAGACGGCCAAACACAATTTCCGATATTTAAACGATAGCCAGGAGGAGATAGGTGAACATCAATATTCGACATTGTGTAATGAATTAGGAGATGATAGTTTCTTCAAAAATCTTGCAAGAAGCTGCAAAAATGATTCCAATAATGTCCAAACCATTGATACATTATATCAGACTGTCGAAGTTCCCTGTTTGGATATCTAAAGCCGATAATTTGTTCGTAATTCCATGAAGATGACGTTCTGAATGATAGAGTAATAGGTGGTAAACACGAATGTCTTCTTCCTAGTACACATGGAGTTCATGTTTCATAAGATCACCATACTTGCGCCTCGCATTGGGTATAAATAAATACAGGGTAGTAGAAAGCTTAGTAAGAACCGGGGATGTACGTACATATAATTATTTTTGTTTCATCATTATTCAGGAGCAGCCTAATTCGTCGACTACAAACAGCGTTTTGGTTTTACATCCGCACAGCACGGTGGTGCTTAAATACGTTTCACTATTAGCGATACTAAAGGACACATTAATGCTCTAAGTATTAGAAACAATAAAGGTTCCAACATCGATCCATGGGAATCCCAGTCCCCACAGTGGATATTTGCTATGTTTCACCGTTCCAAGATACAGCTCATGTTGTCTCCAGTAAGATGCGTAAAGGCCATGATGTTATTCCTATTTCGTAGTGCCACAACTTCCCAAACAAAATTTCGTCCTATGAGGTCCAATGCTCTACTCAAGCTACAACAGACTAAAAAGAGTTCATGATTTTCAAACGTCTCCGTCATCCGCTCTAAAGGATTCATCATTTCAGTTGTTATCGTCGACATAATCAGCTTGTGCACAGCTATATTGCTGCTTAGAATAATATATTCTTATAAAAGAACTTTTGAAATTGTTTTCAATTAATGTTTAAAATAGTTTTCCTAATGCAGAATACCATTGCAATAGGTCTACAGTTGCAAACTATGATGTTGCAATCCTTTTATGTGTTCATATAATTTCTGCACATTTTACTTGACCAGAAATTTTTATGCAGTCATAAATTATGTGACCTAAAAATTCCTCAGTATTAAAATTCTCTCCGCATATCCCTATTCAGAGGCTACATCTTCACTACTTTACTTCTCCATATTTCTAATAATATACAAGGAGTAGGTAAAGTGGTGCACATTATTCATGATTCTGTGATTAAGTGATTTTTTAAAAAACGCCAAGACAAGTAAATTTTATTTTTATAGATGGCACTGGTTGATGCATGAAATTTTTCGTTTCCTATTTTTTAGCTATAACATCATTATTTGAATTATTTTAACGCCAATGGCATTTTTTCCAGAAATAACTTTTCTGTTGTTTTTGCTAGTGGACTGAAACCCTACACTGAAGATCTATTTCGTACCGTTCATAACACGCAGTGGTTTTTTTTTTTTTTTGTTTTTAATAAAAATTGTCCAAAGGTAGCGGGGTGCCTATTTTTGACAGAAATAATTTTAAATTCTAAAACGGAGGTAATAACACTTCTTGCAATTATTTAAAACGTCTCTCATAAAAATTTTACAATCACTGTCATATGCATAAATATTCTAGAGGAATTCTTCATTTATTTGCGAGGAAACCTTTGAGGTCATTTACTTATTTAAGTGTCGTTTTCATATAGCCCCATGAAGAAATCTAGTAGACTTACAATCAGATCAGGCGACTCAATTGTTCCTTGTCACCCTATTCATCTGTCAGGGAAGGTATTATTAAGATATCTTTTAATACTCGCAGAAAAATGAGAAGACCCTCCATCCTGTCAAAATGAGATTTGTAAATGAGACACATCATCTCGTTGACCTGACTTTAGCCTACTGGATCATTTTGTGGTACCTATTATTTGATCATGAGGTATAAGTATATTTCAATAAGTCAAATAATTTAAGCGATCTATCACAAAATACCCTCTATCTGGCAAACTGTAAGAAAATGAGCCCACAGTGTGGAAGATCGTCGTACTCGGAATAAAGCAAACAATTTATTATCGTATCTTTTATATCCTACCACCAGAATTTAAAAAAAATCTTGTTTTGAAATTAATCTTCTTCTATATTTTTTTTCTGCTCACTTATTCCTTTATTTCATATGTTTGCCTCCTTTCATGTTGTTTTTCCTTGACGCATAAAATCCATTCTATACACTAATAGGCAATTTGCTTCCGGAATCCGTCTCATATAAGCGAATCTGTCTTTTTGATTGTACCAGTGAGACTCGTTTCTATACACATCATTTCTAATAAGCATATAAAGAGCAATGTATCATTTGAAATTGACTGTGGCGATAAAACTGAAAAATTCCTTAATATCTAAAGTATGAAGAATTAATCAAATTATTTTGTTGATTTGGATTCACAAGATATTTTGCCATTGCGTTAGCGCGTCGATTGGTTGCAACATCAATATATTCGCAACGGAAGTACAGCAAATAAAAAGCGATAATGTTTTCTCCATCAACAAATTCCTTATCAATGAAGCAACAAAAATATTATTTCTGAACGAATTAATTCTACAAGTACCTACAATCTCCCATCTTTGAGAGATTGTGGGGAGGGGGGGGGGGGGCTTTTTACATACACGCACGATACTATTTGGCCTCTTAATATATATAGAAAAAGACATTTACATTAATATCCTATAATTTCATTCATAAAAACTTAATTCTCATGATTACTTGTCCCTTGATATTCCTCTGTGCATCAACGGATTCCTTTGCCACTGAAACAGAAAGGAGGTCAGAAGGGTATCACATGTAGCTTAATCATACACCGCAATATTGGGTCGTGGTGGCATGAAAGATATCAGGAGTGGAGCTAGGTGACAGATTTTTCACGCGTTAATAATACCTGCCCATTGTTCAAACTCTAAAACAATGAGAGCACTAGCGAAGAAGAAATAAACAGAACGTTCCAAATTAATATTAACAGAATTGAAGTAGTTCCGAGGCAGAACTTAATCCACTGTATCGTATGTATGTATATGTAACCAACTACTTCCCCACTATGCGCTGTGGTTTCTATCTCGCAGTAATGCTCCCGTTATATTGTGTTAGATAGACTTGTTCTTGTTAATTTTGGTCAATATATTATCCTTTGTGTTTTAATAGAAGGCTTCTTTGTATTGCGGAGAATACGAAGGCATGTGATATTAATATTAGCTTAATGGCGTGTGTGTGTGTACCAGCTTGAGGAATTGTGTACGTGTTTGTATGTTTACACAGACCAACATACATATATGATGGGTAAGGTGCTAGGCGAACAATTGCTGGGTATTATTATTTACCTGGCAGTTGATCAATATAAATTATTACTGGGGGTGGATGGTTAATTCAGTACATTATGTTATGCTGAGAAAATGATTGATGACATTACGGGTCGGTATTATTATACTACCAACACACTAACAGCATATGAAATGCAAACATAGGGGCCTAACTGGCAAGGAGGTTACTATATACCTAAGTGCTTCAAGAGAAATTTATTTTGCAAAGTTAACCGCTGGTATCATGATTAACGTGGTTAGGTAATAAGGAATTGGGTGACGCATCCCCTTTGATATATGTTGCATGTTGTAGTGTTTAGCACAACTTCATCAAGATTCTCTTTCGCTGATTTTATTTATCACAGCTTTCAGAAAGCATTTTAGAACTTGATTTTTATAATCTTTCTTTTCGTGTTGGCCAATCTTTAACCTATTGTTTCCATCTATTCACATACTTCTTCTTTTCTAGACATTCTCGAATCGCTTTCCTTCGGATTTTTCTTCATTTACCTCTCTTCTTTTTATGCTTCAATTCTATACTTTCAACTTTTACTTGTACCATTCTTCCTTTGTGTCACAATCACTGAGGTCTTCTTATTATAATAGCTAAATAATATTTTTCAGGGAAGATAATTTTATATCAGTGTATATCCAAGAAATAAAGCACTTCGCTTCAAGTAAAATTAATTTAGTGGGTAGCACATTATGAGTCGGTATATAAATAACAAAAATATTCCAAACATCTTACTACAAATTCAACTACCCTGGATGAACGTTTCAAAACACCAACAGCAACACTGAACAGTGTTCGTGTTATTTAAGTTAGTAATAAAAACCTAGACAACCCAAAAAACTAAGGATCATCTCTAAAAATCTCAAATATAAGCCATATATTACATCTGTTACAGCATATGTATTAATATTATATATTTTGAAGATGATGACAGCTTCGTCGTGATCAACTAGTTACTAGTCGGGTATGTGCAATATTCTTATAACAAGAATATTTTCGAATCTCCAATATTGGTCCAATTTCAGAGAATGATAAATATTACATCAACGCTTTCGGTTTCCAGCAAAAAAGCTACGATTGTATTCGCATGGGTAAATCATTAAACATCAGAACAAAATACAATATTCCCAATGTCATGGAGCAAAACGAAACGTTCCCTTTATTTTCACTTCCTTTAGAAAACATCTGCCGGGCTTACCTGTATTATTTTCTCCTCTTTGATATCGTATTCCGTTTGAAATTAAGCGTTAAAACCCCGCTACATTTGCGAGTCTCTTCTGTCGTTTCTTTCCAAGTTGTTTTCGAATATTTAGCACCGAAATAGCTTTTCACTTTCACCGGGACCGGCACCGAGTTCCTGACAGTATTTCCCTTAAATGTATAGGAAAGCAAAAATGTGTTCCTCCGAAGTATTATGATAATTAATTTAAGCAGACAACGGTGAAAGAGGAAAATAGGTTTATACACGGTAGGGAATATCGGACGTTAAAATTAATTTATCCGGGTACACAAGCAAAAACAAGCGAAAGAAACGTTTAATTTAATAAAGTTTTGGAACCGTGTTACGGATTTAGATAAGCAAAATACTCCAGCAAATCTTGGGTGGCAAGATGACTTTAAGTTTAAGCGTAATTAAATTTCAAAAAACATTTCTACTCCTATCAGCAGTACTATTATATATGATCCAGTAATTTGCCGTCCATGAAACCCTGAAACAGTTCCTTCTGATATATTATCTAGGTGGATATTAAGAAGAAAAAAACAACAACTTAGAACCACCCATCTAAATATATTTGAAATAATTTGTAATAATTATATAGTAAAAGTAACACTTGGGATATATACAAAATTTTGTTGATGGTAAAAGCTATTTCTCAAACAAAATCCAATTGATTTAACACAAAATTAAATTTCATGTAACAGAACAGTCAATATATATGGTGCCTATCATAACTGACGACTAGTAAGTAAATATTAACCTGTTGGTGTAGCAATATTCTTCAGTTTGCATTTGATGAAGCCGGAGAAATCTTGCTTTCCTGTTACGATTTGGCCAAGATTTTTAGTTGTACAGATCATGAAACCCTGGCATAATGAGAGTAGCATACTGTTAGGGTACTACTGATTTGTAGACCGATGCGCCGCCGGTAATTCACAAAAAACCTAATAGTATTTTAAAAAGTGTCACAATGACGTTTATGGAATTTCAATCACGATGATTCAATATACGAGTATTACAAGTCATGGTGACATGAGTTTTTTACAGTATTTTTTCTAATTTGCACATTAATCGCCCATATTATGTTCCAATAAAAGTTCTACCTGTGCGTTAATAACTCATTACAGCACTGCGTCGTCGTCGTTTGTATTAGTTTTATTGTAACATGCAATTAGAAAAAAGTACATTATCATATACAAAGTATATATGTACGTAACATTCTTTTGCAACTTATACAATATATATTCCAGTCTTTCGTATGTCGTATATTAAATATACGTTGTACAGTAGTTGCTACACAATGTCTCTCAGTATTATATTGAATGTATACATTTAGATGCGTATAGATTCATATACCACCGTACACTAACTAGTTGCTGGACCTAGTTAGCCGACGTTGGCTAGATGTGACCGTTAATCACAACGCAATAAGGGCACAACGGCCACCGACTACTATTCCAGATCGGAGAATCTAGACCTCTACTATAGGGAGCCTGCCAGGGTGTGTCGGCAGCAATTTCTCGCTGCTGCCGGCTGCCTACGCTGTATGATCTTTGCAAGTCGCCGTTCGCGCGATGTCCGCTGGTATGACTGCTCGCCCCAGTTCCGTAGAAGTTCCTGCTACAAGTGCTTGTTCTTCGGTCGCGCGCGTCTAGGTTTCCACATTTGAGTTACGGTACGCACAAAACAATTAAAATAAAATATTCTTTAATATGTTATTAACACATTCAAGAAACCAAAATCCTAGCTAGAAAGTCATCGGAAAATGACATTTCTTGTCACATCACAGAAGGGACCACGTATGTTGTTGACCCGCTCTTTATGGTAGGCTAGAAAACAGTAGAAAGGCAACCATTTTAGAGGTACAAGAATGGTAAAGAGCAATAAACTAAAGATGAATGATAAAAAATCACATTCTATTTATCACAAAAAGGAAAAGTATATCTACGCAAACTCTGTCTTTTCTGGGTAACGAAAACATTACGAAAGAAGTTAGTAATGACTATTTTCAGCATTTGGGGTATGATAGGAATGATAATGTTGCGACGGATCAGGTTATTTGCAAATCTTCAGCACCGCACAACCTATTAAACCATGGGGTAGGGTGCATCTGCATTAACCGCGGCAATTTTGCACCTTCAGAAAAGAGAGCCTTAAGCAGTTCAGAAACATTTGTGCAGAGCATTGTTCAGACAGCAGGTAATTATAACGCTCTCCTTATATTGAGGTGCCTTCCATAGGTGTATTTCAAAGAAGATCTGGAGAGTTAATCTGATCGGACGCGTCAACCTAACAATATAAGAAAGCCCTGTCATCGTGTAAAGACAAGCCAGACTCAGATAAATTATTAAACCATTAAGGTTTATAATAAATTGCCGTGTTACTTGAGTCGGTCTTCCCATAAGTAATTTGAGAAAGAAATAAAAGATATGCCCCTTCACATACATTGGAAGAGGGCTTGGACTGCAATTTTCAAAATGGGGAAAAATGTTGCTTTATAGGTTTTGATCTAGATTCTGTGAATATGTTTATTTTTGTGTGGTATTTATATTTCTGTTTAGATACAACTTCCTGGTCGGTACATACCTTAATTATATATTATATGGAATTCTTAAAAATACTTGTACCAAGGTAACAAATAAATGTGTTTATCTGGTTACCCTATACGTATTCTTCCGCGTGGCTTAAGAACAAATAATAATAATGAATAATAAGAAAGACTAAATTCCGTTATTTAATAAGGAAGGTAGGAAAAGCTGGTTCAAACTGGTATACCAACGGCTCTAAGACTGATTCCGGCGTAGGGGCCGGCATACATGGAAATAAGCCCTGAAAGGCCTTTTGGATAAACTTCAGCAAGGATACGACGGTGTTCCAAGCTGTCGTTGTGCAATTCGCCACAGTATCGGAGGAAGAGAAAAATAGACCGCGTTGGGTAAAAGTGTCGCTGTTTTCTCTGACAATCACGCAACACTTAAAGCGATCAGTTCCGTAAATGTTGACTCAACTTGACTAGCTTGGAAATGCGTAAGCGCCCTAAATGAGGTAGAAACCCAAAGGAAACGAACATTGGCCTGGGTTCCCGGCCGCACGAGCTTAAAGAATGTCAGGCAGTAGACGACCTGGTCAGACGAGGCTTCCCAAAGCTTGCAGCTGGCCCTTCCTTCGGCATTACCAAATCATAACTTAAAAAATCTATAAATGAATGGACATATAATAAGTCCAAAGATGGGTGGCAAAAGTTACGACCACAAAGACATGCAAAGGAGCTCTTAAGGAAACAGAGGCCTGAATTTACTGAAGACCTATTGAGTAACCACAAGAAGACCGTTAAAATGATCAACAAACATCTGCTAAAGACATTCTGTTTTAAGATATTAGACTGACTCGTTACTTTGCAAAATCCTTTATAAAAATCAAAAGCAGTTTAACAAATTCGTTGCGAAAGTTCTTATTTTACCTAGGAATTTGTTAGCTTAGATTATCAACCGCAACGAACATGGTTAGACTAAGTAATCCTTGATTACAGCAAAATTCCAACATCAAAAATGAAACTAGGAACTAAAATCATTTGCTATTATCTTCATCCGCATCGCGATAGGAACAAATGAGAGAATAAAGGCAAAAATAAAGTAATGTGTAGTTTACTTCCACCTGCTACCGGGCAACAAATGTCTTGAATTGCGGCCCGTCGCGTTTTATCTACAAATCGTCCTGTAATTCGGCGACTACGTTTGTGGAGTGTGCTTTGCCGCCCCCCAAACATATGCCGACATTTGCATTGCCGGCTTCGCTCCCTACATCTTTTTCCCTCCGACCGCCAACCCTTCCTGGTGTGGCGCCTCTTCGTTATTTGTTTGTCGTTCATACCGAACGCGGTTGGTTTTGGCAAACATTTTATTACTTCACCGCTTGTTGCTTTTGCCCCGACTACACCGCGATTCGGACGGACATATGAACACAACGACACCATGTTCGGTCAACAATTCCGAAAATTGAGAGATGCTTTTAATTTTAACCTAAAATTGTTCATATATGCGACGAAAAATTATTGCTAGCATGTGTGCACGCTAAAAAAGTTAACTCTATAATCCAGCATCGTATTGAAAATACTGCGCCTGAGAGAAATGTGTATTTGTTATATACTATTTTTCTCTTTCTTTTCAAACCGTGTTTTCTTTCTTCTCTTTTCAAACCGTCATAAGTTTTCTTGGACGCAGAATGCCATAATTTGATTGGAAGATTCAAAATTAATTCAGCTTGATGCAGCAAGAGAATGAGCAAATCATGAATTATGATAGATATTACTCTGACAATCAGAAAGATGACCAAGTTTTTAAAGATATTGTTCCACTCAGAAACAAGATAACACAAGATACACAAACTTAGGCTATATGGTGAAATTTAATGTCGGCTTTGTTTGAGGGACGAGAAACCAGTGGAGCATGTCATCTCTCACTGTCCAGCTATTACAAGAACATGCTCCACAGAATAACTATTACTTCAATTCGAAAGAAGAGTGACATGCAATATTGGTAACCAGTTCTTCGTTGCTAGGCAAGAGACAATGGCAGCATTCGCATCCATATGTTTTCGCCATTAAGTACCTATCGCATAACAACTGATAGCGTTTGTGTGTTCGTTTGTGTTTACAATGAAAATCGTTAAAATAAATTTATCACTGTCATCTGAAAATAACAAGCACAACCTTCAAGTTCTCTAGCATTCATCTGCAAAAACATTAATTAAATTCTTAGCACTTCACCCCCTTAAATTTTCACAATAACGACGACGACACAATAAAACGTTGACTATATATTCAAAAAGAATGCTGTATTGCGTTTTCACATCGTTCTCAACTCCATTCTCCTTCACGATGCATTACCAAGTTGAATTAAAATATCTAATAAAGTTATGGAAATGGCACATCAAAATATGCATATAAACAAACCTCGTGTCGGCGCTCTCTAATCAAATTTCAAGCCACCTGCGTAATTGTCGACTAACAATAAGGCGCGAAGGTGGATAACGGGAGAGGACGTTGCGACGGGACTCATGGTCGATCGTGCTGGAGGATACGCAGCGATATAACCAGATTTCTAAGACAATAAACGACGGGGTGGTGCCGAAGTAATGGGTTTTACGGGAGGCTCAGCCAGCGTCGGAGTGCAGAAGTTACAGGATAATATAAGGAGACGCGGGGCGAGATTAGAAGAGGCAAAGAAAATGGAAGCTCTAAAACAAAGTGCACGGGGATTAAGGGATGAAGTCCTGGCAAAATGACACTACACCGTAAAGTGTAAACGAAGACAAAGAGTTGAACTTATTGGCAAAAGACGATGGCGAAATTGTATCAGGTAACGACATCTAAATTTACATAGCTCCGTGGTTATTATGTATTCAAATCTAAAATGTATTTTATGTAAAACATACGTATATTAAGTTTTATACAATTTGGTGACGACAAACATTTTCTAACGATGATTCTAAGCAGTGCCTATCCATAAAAAGGTGATCTATATATGAAATTACAACTTTTATCAAGCTATTTGAAAATATCAACTTCTCGTGTATATTTAATAATACTAAATCAATCATATGTATACATGAGTTCATACCGGAGAGGTCAACAGTAAGTGAATTAAACGTTGTTTACCGATACATTACGTCAACACCATGATGATAAATAAAGGGCAAGTGCATTGTGGTTAATTAGAAACAGACTACGTATCTTTATAGGTTTTCTTACAGGGCATTGTCACATTGGGAACACATGTCCAAGAAAGTCAACCAATAGAGCTAATACATAACTGAGGATACCCCAACCAACTGTATGGCGAGTTTTAAGAATGAGTTTGCGTTACAAGCCCTACCGTTTACAACTTGTGCAGGCTCTCCTTGAGAATGACAAAGAATAACGTAATAAATTTTGTAGTGATATGCTAGAAATGATGGATAATGTGTTTCTACCGCGCTTAATTTTTTCCGATGAGTTCCATCTTAGTGGAAAAGAGAATCGACACAATGTTCGCATATGGGGTCTGCAAAATCACCGTGCAATATTGCAACGTGAGAGAGACTCGGCGAAGCTAAACGTATTCTGTACCTTACCATGGACAAAAATCTATGGATCATTCTTTTTGAAGGAAAACACTGTAAGTGGAATAACGGGCCAGGTCATGTTGGAACAATGCCTTTTTCCTCAACTCACTGAAGATTCACGAGACTTCATTTTCCAACAGGATGGAGCTCCGCCTCATTGGTACCGTGATGTCCGAACATTTTTAAATCAATCCCTATCCCGGAGATGGATAGGTCGTATGGGAAATTAAGACCTGTCCCTACATTTTTGGCCACCAAGATCTTGTAGAGCAATGTTAAGGAAACTGTTTACGTCCTACCTTTACCAACAACTCTGTGAAAACTGGGAGGATATTTACAAAAACTGTTAGGACTGTAATACTAAGTATAATATCTTCCTAAATATTTTAACAAACACTGACACACACAAGAACACCCATAGAACAATCTATTATATTAACTAAAGAAATGTTAAATCTTAAGAATAATGTTGAGGCCTTGCGGATTGCATCTACTTATGAAGATGAATATAAAGCAATATTTACTAAATACAAACCTATATATGACAACGCAATAATTACTCTAAAACGAAATCACTATAGTAATCTACTATTAAACTCAAACAATAAAGGTAAAGATATGTGGCAGATCATTAATAATGCAACTCTTATGCCTTCCCAATGGTTCATGACTTGCATTCTCTCGCGCATAGTTTTAATCAGTTATTTGACCGACTCTCATCTACAAAAACAGATAGTATCAAGGAATTAAACATAAGCACTAATAAGATAATACTGCGTCATTCTGAAGTTATAAGAACTAATCCTCATTCATTTTATTGCTTTCCTGTTTGTGAAAAGGAGGATCGGGGTGTTGTTGTATCTTTGAGAGATTCCGGGTCCTCGAGCACGGACGGTATCCTTAATGAAACAATGCACAAACTCGTACTTAAAACCTCTGACGCATATTATAAATAATTCATTTGCAACTGGTTGTTTTCCAGATAATCTAAAACATTTAAAGGTTGTCCCTCATTACAAGAAGAGTTGCCCGGATGACATTAATAATTATCATCCAATAAGTCTTTTATTAGTAACATTCTTCAAGTTATTTGAGAAGATTGCTTACAACGGTATCTACCGTTTTATTAGTAAATATAATATCTTAAGCAAGTTTCAACATTGTAATTGTATTGCAACATGGTCGAGGCACAGAAGCCTCTGCTCACCGCATAATTCTTACCCTGTGAGGGATTCTATGCGTCTGTTGGGTCTCGTAGTGGACACTTAGAATGGAAAAAACATATTGATGTGTTAGCAAAAAAACTTATAATCAGTAGTGTCTGGTTTGGAATACGGCACTTGCGGGATCAGGTCGACGCACAGACCGGTTATGTTAGCTGTTATCCTCCCTTAAAATATGGAATTATCTTGTGGGGGGGTAGTAGCAGTGTTACTCTAACCCAAAATAATCTACATTATATGCGTTAGAATTTTTTGAATATCTTGCCAGACAAACTCAAAATAACTAATTCTTTCGCAATTTTTCGTAAGAAATTCTTTGGATATGGATTTCCGTGCGGCTTGGAGCCCTATAACGTCCACAACTTCCTTAATTGGCAAGTGAACTGTATTTGATAATTGGTTATGAGGTATTGTATTGCTTTTTAACCAAGCTAATATAAAATATGACCGACCTACAGAACCGTGTCACTCTCGCGGTGAACTGAGTAACACAAAACATGCTTACTAGCATGTGGGACAAGATTGACTACCGCTTAAATGTTTGCCGTGCAACAAATGGGGAATACATTCAACATTTATAATCTATGTTAAAAAACTTTGAAACATCCTCCTCTCATTAGTTTGTAGATTGATCGTGTCTAATTTATAGTTTATGAAATAAAAATTAATTAAATTGGGTCCCTGTTTCTGCATAACCCCGTAGGTATTTGTAGACAAATTACAATATTATTCGCTAACTATATCAAATTTCGCATGTACGCAGTTTTATGCATATTTCTTCAAAAGTTGCAATTCTTTGAGCTACCTTGAGATGGGTGAATCTCATATGAATTTAAGTGGCGTTATACTTAGATATACACATAATAGATAAATATGAAAGAAGGAACTAGAAGTTAATAATTTTTAAAATTAATTTATTATTTACTATAGTAATAACTCTTTTAAAATACAAAGCAACTACTCTAAACGCAATGATTAAAACACTATGTGCATGTGCTCACTGCACATACGTCAGATTTCACCAGGGATAAACCGAAAATTTATGTTTCAATTTTCGTCAGATCAAGATCCCGCAATTAATATCGTCGTGTTCTGAGTGAACAGACGGAATTTTAATCGCGTCCTCAAATTACCGTGACTAATAACCCCTGATTAAGTCGTTAATTTATGTGACTCCGGGACCGAGTGACGTTAAATTTCGAATTAAATAATTCGGGAACGGACAATCCTCCGAGGATTGGGATCCGGGGATAGTACGCCGGAGAATGCGGAACCGTAGATTGGCCAGACGGTGGCGTAACTTTGCGGATTGGTGAAAGGGTGGTGTGAGAGATAAGTCGGATAAATGCAATACCTCCGGGCCGTAGGGTAACCAATAACGGTAATCGCCAGTGTGTAATGTGTCGTTGCTCGGTCAGTTTGTTATTCCACCACTGCTATTGATCTATAAGGCAGGTCTGTATTCCATACAGTGATGTGTAGAAGTACCTGTACATTATAAAAAGAATTGATTTTTGAAGCATGTCATCAAATTGCAGCCTTCCCTTTTAAATATTATAATCAACAGCATTTCGTTTTAAAGAAAATATACAGAGAAAATGTATAATAAAATTGGCCATAATTGTGGTTTGCGATCTTGTAAGCGTAGTCACTATAGTCGCAGGTATCGATATATAGTATCAAGTATAATGTTATTGCAATTTTGCAAAATAGTCACCTTTTTCATGTAATTAGCATCATAAAACTAGTAGATAATGTATGTTTAAAAACAGATAAAAGTAGAAATAGATGATGATGAAGTTATTGACATCTATAATCTGACCCAGGATGTTTCAGGAGAAATAGAAGTTCGAAAGGAAGGAGAAATAGCGTCTAAAAAGTTGAAATTGCAAAAGAGATTGATGAACCTACTAAAGTATGCGAACAACATAGTGGAAAATTAGTATTATAATTTTTTACCTTTATTTTTACTCCAGATATTCTTGCTTTTATACGGGAAGAAACAGAGCTTTATGCTCGATGAAATAAATACTGCCATTTGTTTGCCTCATGTGAAGAAGCCTTTCGTCACTTTCTTGGCTTACTCCCAATTAGTAGCTAAAACAATCTACCTTCTGAAAATTATTACTGGTCGACGGTACAAGATATGGAAGTACCAATATTTGCTAAAACCATAAGCAGAAGATTTACAGTGATGAAACTGTGTCTCTATCTAAGCAAAGCCAAGATCGCAAAAGTATGGGTGCTTTATGATGAACTGAAAGCAAATCTTTGACAATTCGGAGTTTTTCGCAAGGAATTAAGTAATGATGAATCCATGGTATCATATCACGAATACCAGTCGCCATTAAATGCTTATAAAAAATAAGCTGATTAGAAGATGACGGTTTCAAAATATGGATGCTCTGTGGCCATGATGGTTATCCCTATAATTTTGAAATTCATTGTGGAAAGACTAGTAACAGGTATGCATAACTGACACAATAAGAACTTGCCCAACAGCAGCTATTGAAGTGGTACTAAATCTTACTCTTCTTCATATTTTGGTGGAAAGCATAGCCAAAAGGACCACACGCAGGATGATCAGGGAAAGAATGGCTAGGCATAGGCCGCAGCCTCCTGAAGGTGACCAAACCTGGGACATGCCCCGAGACGACATGCCAAGAAAGTTCAACTTTGTGAAAAAATTTACCACAAAGCTTAGCACCAAGAGCGAATGTGATAAAGACACCATTTCGAAACTCAATAGAAACGCCATCAAATGGTACACGGATGGCTCGGACACGGCAGAAGGAACTGGAATAGGGATATATTGGCCTAGAACCAAATATTTCGAAAGCTTGGGGATGTACCCAAGTATGTTCCAGGGAGAAATACACGATATTGAAAGATGCGTCCAGGTCAACATTGACAGAAGCTACGAAAAGCAAGAGATTATCATAATATCTGATAGTCAAGCAACCATTAGGGCGCTGAGGTCAAACATAATCAGCTCCAAAATGGTTTGGAAGTGTGAGAAAAACTAACTAGGTAAACCTACTGTGGGTTCCGGGACACACAGGGGTCGAAGGAAACGAAATAAGAGATAATCTCCCTAAGAAAGGAACTAGAATACCTTTTGTAGGGCCAGAACCTTTTTGCGGGATAATGCTAGCATAATGCTGGAGAAACTCAAAAATGAAGTAGAGCAAAGAAAATCCAGGCAAGCTAAACTCTTCCGGTAACCTATAACCAGAAGAGATCTTCAGAATGCATCAACTTGAGTAAAAATAATATTCGCATATTGACAATTTTTTCACCAGCTACGATCTTAACAAAAATGAAAATCGCAGACATAAATGCACTCTCATTGCATCGAACGTTTTGAAAAAGCAAACTAAAGCTATACGTATGATTACAGGTCAAATAGTACTGTTTTATGCGTGAATTGCAATGACAATTCGGCAATTCACCATAGCAAGCAATTATTTCACAGTTTCGTGGCTTTAGAAAACGACTAGGAGAAGGAAAGCAGAAAATAAGAAGAAGATTGTACAACCTAACCTTCTAAAACAATATAATTCCAAAATGGATGCTGTTTATCTTACTGATCGCATGTGTGCCACCTATAGGCCCACAATGAGATCCAAGAGGTGGTGGTGGAGTCCGTTTTCGAACGCATTGAATCTAGCTATTGTAGCAGCATTCAACTTTTAACAATTTATAAAACCTGAAGAAAATATATTGACATTTGAAATTTCGACGAGATGTTGCAATGTCTTTGTCGAGAGTTGGTTCAATTTAGCGGAAGAGGAAGGACATACCATCGGCTTGTGTGTCGAGAGATATAAGTTGGTACAAATTAAAGACATTTGAAACTTAACACAGCTATATTTTTCGATAAATATTTATAAGCTATTTCTTAAATCGTATTCCCAGTTTTCCCCCTTATATTCAGATATCTAATGAATGAATAATACCGTGAACAACCAGAAAATTTTCTAATTAGGTACTTCTTCTTCTGAAATATTTTTAAAACGTAGATATCTCCAGACTTGCAATTGCTAAAATGATAACAATGCTTTATGAAAACCAATACCTTATGAAAATTTATTTGGAAGTCGGGCAGAATCATTGGAACAACGGTTAAATAATAAATCATGATTTTGTCGGTGATTTTTTGGTAGACTTTTAATTTACGGTGGTAATTGATTTTATCCTCTTCCTATAATAACTTTTTTATTAATCAACTCCCACTCACATATACCCCGAAATCGGTTCAGGCTTGGCAATTTTGATGACCACGGAACTGTGGAATTGACAAAGCCAGAGAGCATTCAGGCCGTAGGCATTATTATTTTTGCAATTTTATCGAACAGTTTTGAACTGTTGAATTGTATACATATTAGATACTTTTTTTTTCTGTTTTGTAAGTGTGATTTTAGTGGTTTTTCTTGATAGTAACGAAACGGTAACTATACAAATAAAAACATCTTTATGACATTGTTGGAAAAAATTTTAATGATCAGATGTTACGGCCTTTATCAATATATATAATTAAACTTGCACCTTAAAAATCATTCTGAAATTGTAGATTAATTTGTACTAATATGACTACATCGTAAATGTTTTTTAAATTTTATAAAAGGTTCGTGGGGGGCGGGGGATCGCACATCACAATATGTACTAGTTCAAGCATTGCAAGTGCCATGTCCGTTCTGTTACGTTCTAGAGTGAGTCAAACTTTTACAATTCAGCTAAGGTTAAAGATTCGACAACTTGCTCGTTTAAAAGACTTATCTTCCATTGTTCCACATCCTGTTCAAAGATTTTGACACTCCGCTACTATAACTTTGTTGTAATTGAAAGAATAAATTCAGTTAAATTAGCAAAAATTCCCATAAATGCGATTTATGTAGATGAAACCAGAAAATTCTTTAATCGCTTGACATGCATACATATATATGATGAAACAAAATCAAATATTTGTTGATTGTATTCGTTGCTGTTTAGATGAATGTGACGGATTTGCAATAAACTGTTTACTTGTCCCCTATTTTATTAATTTTTTTTTCTACGGTTACTAAATTTTTAATGCTGACAAATAAACATTTTTCTCAGTGCACTTATTTTATCATATATCATGTTTTAATTTGTTGTAAACGTTCCGTTTAACTTTGATAGTGTATTGGACTTATTTGATCTACTTTTCCATATAGTTTGGTAATGTTTTTTGTATTGTAATTAATTTAATTAATCCTTAAAACTTAAATTCGACATTTCGATGGTTTAGTTTAAGTGTTCGACAGCCGAAAAATGTCCTGAATGAGGATATCTAAATATTCGATAAACAGTGTATGTCGATCAGAATTCGTTAAAGGATAATTAATTAATGGTATTTAAATAATTATAAATTAGATTGAATAGAACGTATTTCTAACTTACTTCCCTTTTATTTGTTCTATCCACCAATCTACGGATATAATGAATTTTTATTATTTATTTTAAGTATATAGGTACTGCAATGAGACACACTAAATACGTTGTCTTTCAAAATATCGAGGAATATACAAAATATTGAGTTCCAAAGAATGTTACACTTCAAAAATGTAATTTTATATTTGTACCCATTCTTTTTTATCCCCGTGTATAGTTGTCACATGGTATTATTTCCGATTCTAAAAATAGCATCTGCGCATTCTTCCGCATATCAGTCTCTCATTCGTCAACCAATGACTCGCTTGCATTCAGTTGCCACGCACCCTCTCATTGGGCGTTCGGCGTCACGTTATTTAAGGGGGGCTTTTTGACGCACCGAGGTTATATAAGGAACGTGCAGTTCTCCCCTGGAAAAAGTTTTATCATCCCCGTCGTCAGGTCGACGTTGATCATCGATAGGAAAAAAAAAACAACGATTTTCTTCCGTTGCATAAGCTCTGGGCTGATTTTGGGAGCGTAGAAACAGGGTTTCATCCATCGTTTTGTTTTGTTCTTGTGATTTTGAAGTTCCGATGGAAGAAAAACGTACTTGAATACGGATCTCCACGTTGTATTATTTTTTTTTCTCCGGCCCTGATCGACGTCATCCCTGGAAACCTCGCCCTCCAAAGGGAAATTCTCCACGTCAGTTCAGGTTTGGTTTGTATGTATGTAAGTTAGTTTAAGTTTTTTTTAGGTAGATATTTGTAACGAACTTTAATTTAGTAGTTCTTTTTTTTCTTCTCTGTTCGTTTTACGGTTTAATTCAAGCCCATCGTTGGCAATTTTGTATCGTGTGTCAATTCATATTTAATTAGTAAACCTAAAATTACAGTTGGTATAATTAATGCATTCTCGATCGAGTAAGTAGTTTTCTTTGTTTGTTTTCATAGAGCACTGAGAAATTGCGCCAATTTTCAAAATTTACCATCTTTGTTTCAACATTAATTTAACTAGAATATTTACTTTTAACGAACTTGCTCTCTTTTTTTATGTACCGTCATTATTCAGAATGTAATATTTAATAAATTTCTCTAAATTGTACATATTTCTATTGTTTTTCTTTTGTTATTTTTATTATCATTCAGCAAAAGTAACGGCAAGTACTATCCCTTCTTCTCCCCAATTTGTTATTCTGGGTTATAGCAAAACCAGGCGACATCTACAGGTAAGAGGGACATAAATAATCCAGTGGCGCCCAAACAACATCGGTAGCAGAGGTAGTAACCCGAGCACAGCAACGCCTTACCTAGTGGGTTTCATTAAATAAGATTTAATAGTGTTTTATTTATCCTTTTCCCCTGGTACATTGCTTGATTGATTTCTGTTTTATATTTTGTTTGCTATCATTAATTCAAAAGTAACAGTCACTTCTTTTTTTTTGATAAGAAATAGTCTCATGCTCGGGAATAGCTACGTTTGTATGAAATTGTAGTACACGCCCTGAGGTACGTAACAGGAAAGCCAAAAGAACTTCAGCTAATTGTTCTTCAATTCTAATTGCATCTAAATCAACACTGTAACATTGTATCAGTGCTAGTTTAACTGAATCTGTAGATGTAATAATGAGAAAGTTAGAGCGCGAAATTGAAACCATTAGCTTGAAAAATCAATTTACTATTGTCAAAATGTTGATTTCGTATATGGTGGATGATAATGAAAACAAAACAATAAATAATGTACCAAGAAATCGAGTAGCGTTAATATTATAGTTTTCATAAGGTTTCCCTTTTGTTCTTTATTTACGTCACGTCCTACATAATTCTTCGAAAATTCATTAAAATCACTGAATTATAACGTGGAGCATCCCCTTTTAAGTTACACAAGAGACTATTTGTAACATCCGATAAAATAGTGGTGCAAAATTCAAGTCGCGTACACGCGTACCCGCTCGTAAAGCCGGCTCTGACGTATGCGTTCCAAGTAGTAGCAGGTGTACGTGAAAACTCCATGTATATGTATGGAAGCATAGATCCGGGCTTGGATGTATATAGATATAGGGGGATCGTATGTGTATATGCGCGAACGGAGAGGAAGAGGAACCGACCATACGTTCGAGGGGCCTCGAATTTAACCAATGGATCCGCTGTTTCCGGTCACTAATGCGGCACTTCACATTCGCGTGCAGTTCCCTGATAACACGCACCCCATGTCTTTGTCCGCCAGCGCGGACCACGGTTCTGAAGAGCTGAGGCCATGTTTCAGTTCCGTGCGGTTTATTACCTGACCACAAAGGCTCGTGGATTTGCACCCCGGTAGGTGATACGACCGCGCTGATAAACCTGATTTAATTTTGTGGCGATCGTAGTAGCAGGACATTGTCGCTTGATCTTGTTTTACACCCATGTTCGTCGAAGCCAATGGTCGACCTAAAGTGTATACCTAAATATACGAAAACGCTTCACGGGAACCTATCTAAACGTCTACAACTATCCTGTTTTTTTTACTACATCGACCTACTTTAAATACCAGAATAAAGTTGCCGAGCATATAAAAACTACTATTCGCACAGGAATTTTAGACGGAACCCCAACAAAAATTTTCTCTTGAATCAGGAAGAGTGCACTTGCCTTGAAATTTTCTGACTTATATTCGAGAGTTTAAGAAAACTTTAGGGTAAACACTAACGCTAAATTTGATGTCGCCGTAAATTAACGTACGCTAAAGTTTAACGAGCACACGCTAAACTAAATTGGTTACCAATAGAAATATTTGTGTACATTTTGGTGCATGAAGAACATAACCCCAAATACGCTTGCGGTTGTATCTAAATTGTTTTTACGACTCCTTTTAGATAAATGTATGTTACCGTCAAATAACATTAAATGCCTTTAAAAAAGGTCGAGTACGATTTAATATACAGGATGATATTACTTCCCCAAATGAAGTTGCAGCCAGGAACCCTTTATGTATTGAAAATTAGTGGAAGAAATTTGCTGTTTGAACAAAGCAAGAAATTTTTTTCAGAACGCTCAGTAAAAGAGTATATAGACCACTTATTCAAACTATTCATTTTCTTAGAAACGAGCTAAAAGGTAAACCAAGCATATGGATATTGGTTAATGGAGGTGCTGTTACGATTTTCCATGTTTAACCATAAAATAACCACATTTCGAATGCCTAATTCCTATTTTATTTGCTTGTTGCAATCGGTTCGGTATTTTCAAAAACTAATTTAAAGTGCTTCTCTTTTAGTCTAAAAAATGCGGGACTTAAACTTTAAAATACAGGAATACTTCTAGTGTAATAAACACATTAAAAAAAATATTTTTTTTTAAACTCCAAACCGAAGCCCCGTAAGTAGCAAATATATTTAATATATATAGACCACCCTTAGGAGGTTGTTTCAAAATTACGAAGTTATAGAACAATTACTGAATCTTCATTGTATAATTGCTGTTCTCATCTTCTGCGCAATTTATGAAGTAGTCATAAAGTCAGTATTATGACAAAAGTTTTCATTTTCTAAAATAAAGAACAAGATTTTTCGCTAGTGTATTTATGCTTATCCTGTTTTGTGTTTTTTTTTACACTGAACATCGAGTACCACAGAGGAGGGGAAGAGAAGATTTGAATGGCTGTAAACGAATATTCTTTTGTAGAACACCACGTGATTAGAGTAGTGAAATAGTTTTTTTTAAACAATGAATTTTTTTTTACTGGGAAATTAGCAATTTTGGATCTACAAATTTATTTAGTAAACATACCTAATTGTAAGTCATTACATACAAGAATGCCTGAAACTATGAAGCCAGTGACTACATGCCTGAGAAAAACTAGATTTATTTCTAAATATTTTGGGATAAATAAATTTTTACTATAACATATTATATCATCAGCGCTATCGGCTGCTATTTTCGACCTTCTTAAATAGCAATTTGGTTTTTGTGTTACGTATGTTCGTAAAGCTTGTTTTGTCTTCTTTACGAAGACATCAAACCTACTCCAGTTTGTTTTTAAAATTTTTGTTTCACTTTGAAATTTGTCTTCATTGTCATCTCCCAAGCAACAAACGGTCGAATATCCCCTCCCTAAACGAAGAATAACTGTGTATAATACAACATAGTTGAATAAACGTTGAAGTACAATTTATAATATACCAATTATTGATGTCTGATAAACTGTATTTCAACGGGATACTTATACGTTTATTATACTAAGTATTAACCAACATTTGACGTTTATTCGCTTATTTTGTGCATTGTAAACCGTTATTCAACGTTCACTTTATGATATTATTGTCGTAAACCAAGACTAAACATCTATTCGGCGTTTATGGTATTGCTTGGGTCTATCTTTTATTTATTCAACCTTATGTCTTCCTACCGTTAGACGTAAAGTCTCTAGGGAGTTGAGTTTATTTTCTTGACTCCACTTCTTTCGGTCCTTTATCTTTTCTTGCCACTGCGCACTACTTAAGCGTTGAAACATAATTACAGTATACCAATTATTATTGGTGCATAGTAAATTGTATTTCAAAGGGTGTTTTTACATCTATTATACCGTCTCGGTGGCTGAATGGCTTGCTTGCTCGCCACTCACCCCGCAGGTGCTGGTTCGATCCCAGGCTGAGGCGGTGATTTTTAATTGTGGATAGAAATCAGAAAGAACATGCTTTCTTCTCGGATAGGAAGTAAAGCCGTAGATCCCGTGTCAATGCGATGTTTGGCACGCAAAAAATCACTACCGGGGTTTGGAACTCCTTCGGGTTCGGCAAAATTTCAGTGGGGTTGGTACAATACGTCAAATAGGTGTCAGTGTTTAGAAGTGTCAAGGTGTATTCCACAACCCAAAGCTTCGCCCAACAACAACATACATACATCTATTATACTCAGTATTAACCAATAGGTATGAAACATGCATTCGACTACTTTGTGTATTATTATAAACAACGCAATCTTTATGGCATGACATGCTATAGTTTATTGCTATAAACCAGTGTTAGACGTTTATTCAACATGTATGGTGCTTTATATTGATCCACATGCTCAATTGTTTGTCCGTTTACTTCGATGTGCTTTATTTCCTCTTTTGGAACTACCATACTTTTTGTTTTATCAACATCTGTTTTCTCCTTTCTTTTATTGGTTCTTCATTTAATATATTCAAATTTTACTGTATGCCGCAGTATCATTGGCAAACATCAGGTCTCTATTTTTATATTAGACGAACTATTTTACAGAGAAGTTTCATATAACAAATTGCTACAAAATCTAAAACTGTCGTGTCTATTTGAATATACATACAATTGAAATAGACATGACTCGACTTTATCTAAGCATATCGCTATGTTTAGCAACATTGCCGCAATTTAGTCGTTTTTTGCTAAGATGTAAACTTTCAGTACGGTGGGGTCTATCGAAAATAGTTTGCAATATTAATTTCTTTATATAAGTTATAAAAATAATTATGCTGTTCCTCGACAACTAGACCAAGAATTAAAATGTCAGTTCATATAAGTATGTACATGCATGAGTTTGCATGTAGAATTGAAAATAAAAATTGGCGTGTTTTTTTGCGAGAATAATTTTTCTTGCTCCTTTTTCCATAGCACAGCCTGAACGTTACTTAAATCGAATTTTATCTATTGTCTTACAGTATTCATGAAAGCATGAGCAGTCTGTTGCTTGTATATTAAAATAATCAGAAATCCAATAAGTTTTCCCCTAAAGAACGATAAAGCTACGACAGACGCATTTTTTTTGTACTCAGAAAGACACGATTCAGTCGTGATCGAAATATATAAATTATATTATACATTTCTTCTTCCCAAAGTTTTTTTTTTTTTTTATATCGGCTCATGGCGATAAAAATATTTTTCTGCATTGGTCGTGAGAGATATTTTCCGTTCGCATCTGCTATCTGCCAATTTGCGCTCCTATACATAAAATCGATCAACTATAGAACTCTGATGGCAATGAAAAAAATTAGAATATTTTAGGCAGCCAATTTGCGTTCTCGTTTTGTCATGACTATAGAGCTGCGATTTTTACTGGCGCACTAAAGGCGAATTTATGATTATTGAGAGAAAAGGAAGCAACAAATACAACAAATACTTACAGATATCTTTATTTACATATCGCAGGTAGATGTAAGAATGAGAGTTTGAAAGATGCTAAAACTCCATAAATGTGATGATTACATGCACCATGATCATTTAAAATGTCGGATGTTGGTATCAAAAAGGTCCGTATATAGATTGTTTATTAAGTAATAGTTCAAATTTGTGTTTGAATAAGCATTAACAAACATACTTAAATATAATGACATGCTTTTCTTATTCTTTCTATCTTGGAATGTCTCTATAAATTACAAGAAAGAAAACGAGAGCGCAAATAAGTCGATTTTAAGTAGGAACACAAGTTAGCTGGGCGCAACCTGACCGTATTCGCGCTTATTGGTAATATGATTATCAATATTGAGTGTACCTATAGTTTATCTTGCTCTCTGCCTCTATCTATAATCAATTTTATAAGGTAAATAGTCCTCAAAAGTGCAGCGCATTTCAGTTGTAATTCGTTGGTTGATATTTATCAACCAAAAATTCATGGCATTTGACAAGTCAATGAATTTAATTGATAATTAAGACAAGCCCTATGTAATTTTACCTGGGGAATACGAATCTGATATTTTCAAAACAATATAAAAAATGGATTTTCAAAATAATTCCGTTCTAAATTTCGGAATTTTCGATACACTTTTGTTTTTCTAAGCGTGTGCTTAATCCACCAATTAAGAACACAGCATTTTCAAATCTGCTGAATTTTCATAAGAGTTTGCCAGACAAGATTCATTCTCAACCTAACCGTTTACGCGGAAGTCATATCGCTATTAAAGTCAAGATCCTAACCTTACTTTCATAAGTAACAATTATTCTACAAATAAACTAGTTTAAATAATTTACGTTACGATCGCCTTTGCCGACGAGTTGGCACTGATTGTGGGTGGTAGCTCGGAAGAAGTCCTAAGAAAGAACTGTAACACCTGTCTGGCTGAGATTAGCAAATGGATGGACCCGAGAAAACCGAGATTGTAATTGTGAAGGGGCCTAGGAGACGTGATCAGGTGACATTCACGCTGGAAGGAGTAACTATATTACCTAGAAGGGGCCTCACCTACTTGGGTGTCGTCGTTGATGAGAGAGGCAGTTTCGGACAGCATGTGAGAACTGCGGTGGAAAAAGCGGAAAGACGGTTGGCTGCGATCATTAGACTTCTGCCTAACATCGGAGGCCCGAGGAGTAGTAAAAGGGAGGTCCTATGTAGTGCGCTCCATAACATCATACTTTATGGTGCTCCAATATGGGAGGGGGCGTTCAGATTCAGCAAATATGAGAAACTGCTGATTAGCACACAGAGAAATATGCTCCTTAGGGTGGCCTCGGCATACAGAACTGCGTCAGCCGAGGCGCTGCAGGTGGTTAGTGGAACTGTCCCGATAGACCTTTTGATCCATGAGAAAGTGCGCCTTTCGGAAGCGAAATCGATGGAAAAGTCTGTAATCATGGAAGCCAGGAATACAACCCTCGCGGCATGGCAAACCCGTTGGGAAAATGGACAGGGGAAAGCTCGTTGGACGAGAAGGCTTATCACGGATATCAAAGCTTGGGTGCAGTGCAAACATCGTGAAGTGGGGTACTATCTCACGCAGGTTCTTATTGCCCACGGGTGTTTTCGTTATTATGCCAAGCGGTTTGGCAAGAACACAACAGATGAATGTATGTACTTCTTGCGCCCGGATACCGCAGAGCATACCATTTTTGAGTGCCATAGGTGGCGGGAGGTCCGAAGTGATATCGCACGTGAGTTGGGGGAAATAACCCCGGACAATATGGTTAGTCATATGCTGTCGTCCCCGGAAAGTTGGCGGAAAATACATCGCAGGATTAATAACGTCATGAAGACAAAGGAATGTGAAGAAAGGGCCAGACAGACCCTCATTGAATAGCTAGAAAGCTAAGACATCCAGACACCCACACGCTGCCTGATGTAGAGGCTCTTGGGGCGGTTACAGCAGCGTGAATGATGGGAGCGATCTAGGAGGTTTTTTTAGTGGGTAGACAGGCTTTGGAGTCCCACACTACCAGCTCATAGACCCAGAGTTGGTGCGCGCGCATAAAGCATTTTCCCCCGGCAAAAAAAAAAAATAATAATTTAAATAATCAATCAGACCTGAAATACCTTTACCTAGATAAACCGATCAATCCTACATCCAAGAACCACATCATAGACCGGGACCTAGAAAATGAGACCAATTCCTATATTCCGTTCTTTTTTATAAACGGTAGTTAACAAATCATATTTATCGGTCTAGTACATCTACGCCGTTATTTATATCTCCTAAATAAATAATTAAAACTTAGTTCATTAAACTATCTTTATTTCAATAAAAGAGTTATTCATTCAAAATTTAGAAGTGCTTTATCTGGAAACCACGAACCCTAGAGCCGACCCTGAGGTACACAATAGAATCCTGTTTAATTTTAAATCATTACTTAAGTGACATACCTGCAACTTCAGCAGTAGGCGTGTAGCATAATTTTCGGCACACAAACGTGGGCTCAATACTATACCTATATTATATAAATATGTAATGGCGTAAATTATTATTTTTATATGCTGCTAAAACTTCACTGCGCTTACAGCTATAAAGGAACACGCACTTTATTTATAATTTTAGATAATTTTCTGCCCTTCTCTTTTCATATTTTTTTTTTAGTTATGTTTAATTTATAAAGAAAAAAAACGAGGGAGTTTAATTAATGCATTATCTTGCACGCTTGGAAATACCTGTTTTTGCTCAGAGACTGCACTAAAACAACTACAACCTGGTGCCGGCTCTGAGCGCAGCCGTTCACCCTACTGTGCAGCGCCCACAGCATTAGCGGATTAAAACATTTTTCAGTGTACGTACCACTCGACATTTATCACATCGATGTATGTTTATAAATGTGATGCCCTCAATCATCGTGCCCGCGCTTATTCCGCACAACGTTACGCTTTCCCTACCGCCGCGAATATATTTATTATGTCCATTTGGGTTCGAACGATAACCCGTGATTTCAAACATCTCATTCATCCTCCCTGAAAGCGTACGATTCTAACCGCTATTTGATGCGATCCGCTTATTCAATTCAATAGTAAAGTATCCGCCGTTGCATGGATATATCGGAGATTCTATTTTTTTCTCTTCTCTTCTTATGCTAATCAGAGGCAACCCGGCGCTTTGGTCACCGGCGTGTTCAAGATTATTTATCATTTCCGCACATCGCACCGGAATTTTCACGCTACTGCATATATCTCGTTTCAGGGACGGTTTCCACTGTTTTGCATATTGTAATTTTTAATAGGCGTTTCGGAAAAGTTTGACGGCGTATGTGGGTATGTGTGAATATATAAATTTTACAAAACGAAACACCAAGTAACTGGCTAAACTTTCTCATTTATATGCATGGCGAAATTTAGATTTTGACGGATTGGGTAATGGTGGAAAAACATCTCCTTGCTTGTAAATGCTTTAGTTTGCTTTTCCGCAAATATTCGCTTTTAATATTACGCAAACTTTTCGGGCCAAAGTCTTAGATTCGACCGGATTTAATTAGAAAAAAAATCTTTGCCCGGATTATTTTAAAAGAAAATACATTTACATCTCATATAAAAAAAAAAACACCTTGAAGTCAAATAACTTGTTTTGATCGCTATTTTTTGCGGTATACTCATGGCATGAGAAAGGCATGAGAAAGTTCCTACTAGATTCCCTTGATTAATATCTTACAACGTAAATAGCCACGCTGTAAATTAAAACCACTCATCATCCATTAAAGTTTTACGTTCATACATAAACCATTCTCAGACAAACATTGCCTGCCGGATTGCCATAAAGTAGGTGACGACTGCGAAAAATTGTCGCAGATAGTGGAGCCGTGGAAGAAAATACGGTATTCACGGAGTCAGCATTATACATAGATTCTCGCGCCTAGTGTACTCGATACTAATGACACATGGGGTATCTTGCAAGGTGGATCGTATAAATCGGAAAGAAATCTATTAAAGCCTTAATATTGTTCACTACCAAGTACAGATATATTGTGGATTTGTATATAATTGATGTTGGTATTCCGCATTGAATAATAATGTTATTTCGCCATTAAAATTACATTAGAGGATTTCACTGCGCCGTTGCATATTTTCCACATACATATTGCTGTGATAATTATGAAAATGTGAATTATTTAAAATTAAATTAATGCTTGTGACCAAATGTCTGAAATTAATTATTAAGTTGAGCGCCAACTCTAAAATAGAGTAAAAATTGCTTGAAGAGCATGGGATTCAAAATCCCAGTGGTCACCTTCTGAAGGTAAACCTTAAGAAACTGAAAGTGGGTGTAAATTTACCACGATGTGGGGAAACAAATTAAAACAACAAAATTTGAATTTTGAAATTAATTAGAACTTTAATAAATAAAAAAAACAAATAGGAAGAAATTTAAAACCTTAGATTAATTAAAATCCAGGCTTAAAAGAAAACTCCCTATATTTAACGTGAAAATAACAAGATTAAGAAAATTTAGAAATATAAAATTTTTATACACCACGTGTAAATCGCAAAATGGCGTTCTCAGGTGAACGTCTTTACCTTTAAATACTTAAAACTGCTCAAATGTAGTCAGCAATTACAAAGCAAGGTAAAAATACCTTCAAAACAGTGAACTACAATCAAATCTAATTGAAAAGGAAAAAGAATGAATCAAAAATTAATTAAATATCAAATAAAAAAAAAATGAACTCTCAAAAAGTAAAATTAAATCAGCTATAACAAACTATTTGGAATTCCAAATATTATACAAAGAAAATTAACTGAATTGAGTGTAAGATGCCTCTACTAAGGTTAGATTTGTAAAAATCAAATGACACGCGGAAACAAAATGTCTTCAAACGACATACATTTACAGCGCTCAGGAAAATGATCTTACCTTCGCAGAGTCTATTTGTACACTACCTTCTCTCTCCCGCAAGCGAGCAATCGCCGGCCCAAGAGAAGCGCACGCAAACAGCGGCGAACTTACACGGTAAAATGACTTAAACCAAGGAAACAAACATATAAAACAAGAAACTGAGCTAAATGAAAATTACATTGCTGTAAGACAAAACTAAAAATGATATTAATAAGAATTTTTCAACATGTTTCAAAGTAACTTAATACTAACTTAACTTTTACGAAAAATTTAGTGTCTTTTAAAAAACTTCTTGAAACAGCTGACTTGGACGAAGGGGTCAACGCACTCACGCACAGTTTTTCATCCCCTTTTTCCACAGCAATATGTATCTACATATAAGGTTTAAAAAAAAAATTATAAATTAGTACCTACTAATTGTGACGGCTGAAATTAAAATGAAATTTTATTGACTTGTGTCCCCTAGAGGGCGCACATCTAAACTGTTAATTCCTTAGTACAGGCGATCGCAGATACAGTGTGAGATGCAAAAGCGATGCAAATGGGTTTGCACTCAGGCTGATGACGCCTGGTATGCAGAAACTCGAGTCTGCCTCTAGTGCTATTCCCCGTTCATTACTTTTGCTAGTATGATTATTCCAACAATAAACCATGAGCCCCGCCATAGTGGCATTCTTCTTTGATGTTTTATTACGTCCACGTAACACTAGAGAGTCACAGTCTTTTTCGTATTTCGGTCAACCATGTCCAGGCGTTTATATATCATCCTCAATATTTATGGCAATTTGTTCTAGGTCTTCTAAAACAAGCTGTGCAATGACACTATTTATGGGTGCACCTATAGCTAAAATATCTATTTGTTTGTAGAAGTTATTTTCATATTGAAAATAAGTTGAGGTGAGTGTTAGTTCCTCGGCTTTTAAAAATTATGTTATAGATAAGACAGTCCATTCATAAATTTTAGTAGGTAATGCGTTGAGTGTTTTAGCTAAAACTGGATATATGATTTTTTTCCCAATTTGTAATGAATTGTTTTGTTTTTTATACCATATGGTAATTTCAATGTACTATATGTTCTCTTTGGTTTTTTTATTGTTTTGTTAATGCTAGTAGACATCACTACATCCGGCGCATGCGTCAAGATTGTAAATTCAGTATCTGTAACTATATTTGTTGAGACGATTAGTTCTGAGCTGGTATATTACGAGTTTGAAGTCATTAAGTGCCACTGGCATTGATGGTCTTAATACCGGCTTACAAGTTTAATTAATTGGTCGGTTAATGACGGAATTTTTCCTGATATATTAAAACAGCAAACATAGTTCTGAATTTAAAAAGGGTGACTCCAACATTATTATCAACTATCGACCTATTTCCATATTGTCATGTAGGTATATCCAAAATCTTAGGAAAAATTGTCTTTGATAAAATTTTTGCTTTTCTGAAAAAAAAAAATATTTAATCCCGTTCAACACGGATTTATTAAAGGTAAATCTACCCATTCGGCTCTCATGGCTACTCTATTGGATATCTATCGCCATTTGGACAGTGGAAAAAAAAAATGTTGTGGTTTATATACGGACCTTTCCAAGGCTTTGGACCTTGTCAACCATGAACTACTGCTAAGAAAGTCGAATTACTACGGACTGAGAGACGTCATATATCGTTGGTTGACTTTATACTTGACAAATAGAAAGCAAATGGTGGTGATAATGAATATTAAATCACAAGAACTACCAATATGCTCAGGTGTGCCACAGAGTTCGATATTAGGACCTTCATTATTTCTTCTGTTCATTAATGATTTACCAGATATAAACAACGCGGGTACTTTTACTATGTACGCCGACGACAACTGCTTCATGCAAGCTAGCTCAAACGCTGTTGAACTTCATACAGAACAATATAAATATAGTTGTAAACTGGTTTTCCAGTAACCATTGAAAATTTAATGTCGATAAAAGACTGTTTGTGAACATCGCAACAAAATTGTGAGATATATAAAAAAGCGTATTCTAATTTTTATCCTCAAGTAAAGACCAAACCTTCCCGGCTTGATACCAACGTTCAAAAACGATTTCCCTAACATACATATATAAAATTTATTTTAACACGGATAATTTATTGAAAAAATCTATCCCGGAATGGTTCTGGGAATACGCCCAATTGATGTCAAGGACCGGTACTGTGGTAACGTATGGATCTTTCCAAAGACGTTGATATGGAATGTAAAGCTGTAAACTCAATGGCTCAACGAAACTGACGCGGTCTATTATTTCGGAGTCTTTTTGTTTTAATTGGAAGACTGCTCTAAAACATGCCTTATAGAGCACAAAAATACCAATGTCCACTGCATTTTCCCACAATATGATACCATACCGCAGCCGGGACGGAACACAGGAGTAGTAAACCTTAAGCGCTGTATCAATACTAATATTTTGCGAAACCACTCTTAAGCTGTAGTAAAAGCTTCCCAGCTTTGCGGCCAGTTCGCCTAGTTTGATTAAATATGCGCGCTCACAAGGAACGCACATACAGTTATTGTGTTTGATAAAAGAAAATGTTAAAAGTAAAGTTTTGGGACTTTAATTATATATTTAATAATTATTTTGAATTTTCTATAAGTACATGCATTCGTCTGTTATCGTAGAAAATATGCAAAATGCTGAAGTGATGCTATATGATTAGTGTTTAGGTTTGCTGTCTTAATATTTATCCGGTCTCCTTGTTTAGAAGCGTTTTAATAATACCAGAAGCGTACGAGGAAGCCATCCTGTCTATTACTGTGACACGTAACTCAATTAATTACTCTAAGTTAATTATCGCTACGTCTTTGTCGCTAGGTGATCGAGGAGAAAGCCCACATTTGACATCTAGAGCTAGGCATCTCCTTGTGTGCCTTGGGAATTACTCTGAGTGAGCTAACCAAAGGGAATCGCACAGTCGATGGGAGACACCGCCATATACACAGATACACATAAACATTTGGTCACAATGTCTAAATGCATGTGCACATGTTTCTGTAGTGGCGGTTGTCCGTCTTCCAAACTGTACGTTTGATCAAGGTAAACAAGGCAGTAAAGCGCAATTAGATTGCTAATCAATTTACTGTCGGTGCATTTGTCAAGTCGCCGGACATACACACGAAATACACGAAACGCAATGGATTCCCGAGATCCCATCATTTATACTTCCAACTGTTGAACGCCACTACAAACATCCAGGGCGTCGCTCGTATATCAAGCGCTACAGAGGGGACATTGTGCTCCGTAAATGGCCGACGTGTCACCTCGTCTTCCCTCCCCGTGTTGTCGGCCGTCGCGTCGGTGAGATATACCATCGATTAAAACTATTAACGACCATGGCCAAGGGAACGTTCGACAACTGCGGAATTAATGAACTCATATCGGCAAATATTTACAGAAGCGCTTCTGCATGAGGACGCATATCTTAGGCTACCGACGGCCAACCTCCTTGCTTCCAGTGATTAACGTGTCCGCTCCTTTGTTGATGTAATGTATCTGATTTAATGAAGAGCTTAAAGGTATTTTGTGCAATAAGTTTTGTTCGTTAGGGGGCTAGAAACAAATTTTTGCATATGATCACCTTAAGCATTCAACGAAGAGCTTTTATGAAATATAAGTGATGATATTATGAATGGCTTACAGTGAGTAATACGGATCACAAAGCTAATAGATTCTTCGTGAGTGTCTTGAAAAATGAAATTATTTAACTATGTTTTAAGCTATTAAATCAACCGGTGTTGAACGATAATTAGAACAAGGAGAAATAACAAGATGATTTTGAATATTATAATAGTCTTCGTAACTACACGATATTTGGCGGTAAGACATGAGAATACTTGTGCTAGTCTAATAGATGTGCAAATAGTCAAAACATAATGGGATTCTTAGTGTCGCGGTCAACACTTTAACAATGCTAACAACATAGGTTCTTTCTTTACCTCAGTTTGTAATTGTTAAGTTACCCTAAATGGCGCTATCACACAAATGTAAAACCAACAGTTAAAAATCTTCTTTCTTTTAGAAAGATCTCGGAGTGTTCTGGTCAGTATTGCTTCCAACGTCATTAACTCTGATGGTATCAATATGAAACTTATAAGGTTATATTTTTCCATCATCATACATTGAAACACATTACAAATTAATACAATACTGTTTTCCCAGATTGTTCGAAAGATTCACTAGTTATTCCTATATCGAAGATCGACAAACCTATTGTTATAAAAAACTTACAACCTATTAGTATATTTCCTGCGCCCTAAGTTATATAAAAAGTTTATTTCTGAAAATTGGGGTGCTAACTACTTAACTAAAAGTATCTGACTGTAACTAAGCTCCTATCTCATGCGTTATATCCTTGCGTGCACGAAGTTGACATTATTCATAAAATATAATTTTAATGATAATTATTATTAATTCTTTTGAAACAATCTTGATTTATGTGAGACTTTGTGGGTTTGTAAGACTATCTATAAGCTAAAATCCCAAAATTAATTATGAATTTATTTCCTTCCTAGCGTTTAATAACCCACTAAAATACCCAAATTTAACAATAATTAAGTTAAAAAAACAACAACCTGGCGTGCCGCCGATAGACCTACAGGTGGAGTCGGACCGCAAAATCTACCGATATATGCTGGTGCAGTGAATCAGGAAAAAACTTATGTGAGCGTGCAAGAAAGATGGCATCCCATTACTAAAACCAAGTGGACGTATACCTTATTCCGAGTATCAGTAGTTGGATATAAAGAAGTTTCCGTGAAGGAGACTACTACCTTACGTAGGTTAGGACATTGTTGTTATTGGAAATGCCTTCACGAGGATCGACACAGACATCTACTTGTATTGCGATACATAGGAGCAACGCTTTTTATATGCAACTGGTGGAATGAGATCCGTGAAGCTTTCTTAAGAAATACATTCAGGCCGTTTAAAATGCAAAATTAAAAGAAGTTTTTGTGGGAGTTGAGGTATAGAATTAAGGATAATTCACAGTAAGAAAGTAGAGAAGAAACTTCTTAGAGGTAAGCCTTACAACGAGGTAACACGAAAGTGGTTCCGTTGTAAGTGTGCGAAGGTAGGGGTAGTTTTACTGGAAATACGAGCTCTAGAGAGCGCCGGATTCCCACACTAACAGAAACATGATTATAAAAGGTTTGAATCTCAAAAAAAAAGGCTAAAGTGATAAATAATTGTCCAGACTCTAACTAGATAGTGTTCGGATCAATACCAATAACATTTGTCAACCTAAAGCCAATGCCATTCTGCACAACAGAAAAACAAAACGGCGTTCTCCGCTCTTACATACCGTAGCCATAGTACATGACATACATAGATAGGTAACTAGATAGTATAGCCGGAATTAATTAACGCAATTGTCGTTAAAATAGCTTTGATTTCCGAAACAACTAATGAGAATCGATGTTAAATTGCCGCAGCCGCAGAAGCACGCACATCCCGAAAGGACGGGCCCATTCGTAGCCAACCAACAAATATGTACGGTACTGTAGGCAGCGTGTTGCGTTCTCGCCGCAACCAGCCGTAGAATTACGTTTTACAGTTTGCGTGATGCGCTTCGTCGGTTTTCCAAATCGAGCGGTACACTTAGTACAGGCTGCCCAAAATTGCAGTCGCCATCAGGTGGTTCAAACCATACCAGCATTATTGGAAAATACCCAACAGCAGTAAACAATTCAGATATTTCCATAGTCACACTGTTGAACGGATGTTTGTGGCGATTAGATTATTGGTGAATAGCCTGAACGACGGTAGTATTATTTCCAATAATAACTCAATAGCTGTAGTTTAGTCAGACCACCGCGGAATATTTAGCATTCCAAAGTAACAAAAGGTGTTCCAAACAGCTATCCCAGAAAATGGTTATAATACATTTGAAACTTAAAAATAAGTAAGGAAATTGCCCACTCACAGACTGTACACAAAGCTGAACACAAAATCGTCATAACAACCAATGGAATTTATAATTCACTTAATTACACATCCGGTAAACAAAGCTCACTGTTTCAACTGCTTTTAGCCATTCCTACTGATGAAAAATATCATTAATATACAAGGTATTTACGGTCTTTTCATTTTATTTTCAAGATGTGATTAAATAAGGTCATTAACGTAAAAATATCTTAACAAATGTTGCATAATAATGATAAAAGTTTTTATTTTTCATATTTTTGACTGGTTTGGTAGGTTTTTCCGAAGAAATCCTAATAAGGAAAGTAAGAATGATTCATCACACCAACAGTAAATACGTTGACATGTTGTTAATTTTTGGTGAAGTACGCCAGAATTCTGCTGCTGGAAGTCAATTGTACTCTGAACGGTTTACTAACAGGCCAACAGCTATTCCATGAAAATTCTCCGCTCTAGTAATCCGTGCACGAGAAACTGGTTTACTGCAAACACAACCTTGACAGGACGACCCACGAATTGGTGGACCTGGTCGATACCAACGAATTTTGGATGCCGAAGAAGAAGTCTTAAATCCTGTCCAAGAAGATCCTTTTTAGAAGTACTCGAAAAATACATCGCCAAGTAAATGTATCAAATCGAATTGTCTGGCGAACATTGCACGAGAATCAATTGCATCCTTTCCATGTACAAAAAGTACAGGCTTTACAATTTGAAGGTCATCTTTTACGTTCACAATTTTGCCGGTGCTTTCTACAAAAACATGCAGAAATTCCAAGCTTTTCTTCGATTGTATTGGCGACTGATGAAGCAGCGTTTACACGTAACGGCATATATAACTGTCGTAATACTCATACTTGACATGTGGAAAATCCACATGGTGTTCGTCAAAATCATTTTCAGCACAGATTTTCGATAAACGTTTGGGCCGGATTGGTCAACGGACAACTTATTGGTTCATTTGTGTTACAAAATCCATTAAATCGATGTGATGATCTCTTGTATTTGCAAAATCATTTGATGGAACTATTAGAAGAAGTTCCTTTGAATGTACGTCGACAAATGTGGTTTCTTCAGGATGCGCACCATTTTAATCATTTAGTTCGGCAATATTTTGAAAAAAGTAGATCGGTGGAGGTGGTCCTGTGCCATGGCCTCCTTGGTCACCCGACCTGAACCCCATTGCTTTGTACTTATGGAGTGTTATGAGACCCTGGTATACACCAACGACATAATTGATTTAGATATACTTTGTAACCGCGTTAAGGCAGCTGCGGCGACAATTCGACGGCAAGATCATTGTCCATACTATAACAACATTGTCAAGTAATTTCCGTAACGAATTGTCAAACCGTTCTTCAAAAACTGCCGCATTCATCTCTTCATTATAATCTTTAGTGTCCTTACCTTCCAAAAACCCACAATTCTCTATTAACAAAGCCATGTTCAGATTCATCATCTAAAACAATACGCCTCTTCCCCTTTCCTGACAAATTGTTTACCCCTGTAGACAGCGCTTCAATGAATGCCTGCATTTCTATTTTTTAGACTATTGTATGTTCACATTTTTTCTTTTGTATGACCTTCATTCGCTCACGTTTCATCCAAATAATAAATTGCTGGATCTTCCCTTTTAAATTCCTTAATTGTCTCCATCTAATGATTCCTCTACCGTTCCTTTCTGTACAGGTACTTGAACTTATTTTGCTTCATCAATTTGTACAGTGACAAACGGTACACTCGTGGTCAGAACGTTTCTTGACTTCAATCAAAATTTTATTCAAAGTACGTAATTTGTTCTTATAGAAGAGAGCATGCACAATTTGCCACACAGACTGTTTAACTGCTTCATCATATGTATATAATAATACCAGGTCAAAAGAAAAAATTCTTTGCTAAATATAATTTTGGGTAAATATATAAATTTATTTAACGGTTGTTGTAAACCATTCCTACGAGCAACAAAACGTTATGGTTAAAACTTTCGCAAAAAGCAAAAGGTTGAAAGAGGAATGGTCAGAACACTACCTAACGCTTGTGTGGCAACCAACCTGAACCTTAGAAAGCTAACTTTAGAAATGCAACTTCTTAAAGCTTAATGTAATCCTCGACTTTGGTGTTATTTCTATAATCTTCACAGCTTTAAGAATGATAATGCTACTGAAAAATCTGAAGCTCTTAGTGAGTTTAGCGCATGTTACGAATAACGATTAGCAATATCTAAATATATGAGAAGAAAACGTCCTTCACTTTGTAAATATAATTAATTGTTTTGTAAAGATGAAGGATCAAATAAACTAAGGCGAGATTATCAAGAGAAATTTAAATTAAATGCCAAACGGGAAATTCCGTCAACCCATAAAATCAAAAAACTGACAAAAACGGAAGACGAGAAACACAAAAACAAGAATGTAAATTGTTCATTGGATGGGGAATGTAATCAATTAAACTTATCTGCTGGGTGTAATTTGAAATATTTCCAGAATCTGTGTAAATCGTTGACTCCGCCTGATGCGCACAATTATAAAATTAATTAGGGATATAACAGTGACGCGAAATTTATATGCTTAGCCGGATAGTTAATTAGATTTCCTTTATGTACAAACGCCCAATCCGCTCTTGTATTGTACGCACATTAGTACTATTAGTTGACGTAATGTTTCTTATAAGTTCAACAACCGTACCGCTAAATGCATATAGAATTGATGCAATTTTCCAGGTTTAGAAGATGTATGAATGACGCTAAAGTATGGAGCGTGACAAGATGATGTAGCAGATGTCCCGAGACCTCACTACTAACATACAATATCGTCGCCAGTACGACTACCACTACTTCTACATCGTATATGTGTGTCCCGAGAAAACACTTCGCACTTTCCACTTTTCGGAGTGCTCCGCCCAACAACAAAACTAATTCAAAGGACTAGAATGATGTAAGTTTGAAAGTGGAAGACATCAGCGAGGCAACAGGGCACATTTATTTTGTCTATTATGTGGGGGATCGTAATAAATTGAAACACGGTATCGTGAATACCGCCTTTAAACTTGACTCCTTAATATTTTATTGTAGGGAAAAATGGAATTGTTTATTTGATTTGCGAGGAAGACGGTAAACTAGAAATTGAATTTAATATATTCGACGGTCCACTGAAAATTTTACTGAATAAAAGGTTCTAAAAGTTTCCGGGTACGGAGGCAGAAAACTTCAAAATTTCCTGCTCCCGATATCTTCTCCATAATACTATTTTGTAAATAATGTTATTGAAACTTTTGTATACTTTCCAAGCATTCATTTACTACTATGCTGTATTTGTAATATCTTCAATAAATAGTTTTCTTTTCTGATATTTGGAAAAGTACCGGTGTTCTCTCTTGCCCGGGTAAACTGGCATCGTTAGGATTATCTTTTCTTTAGCTATAAACAAAATGTGGTTACTGTTATCGACAGTTATGGCGTTTACACAAATACATATATTGTAATATGTATCCCATATAATATTATATAAGTATTAAACAACATGACTTCTTTTAATTGACGATCCTAAAATATTTACTGCTGTTCAATATCCAAACGAGTTCATTCATCTGCAGAAAACAAATTAGTACTGCGTTTAAACCGGTCTAGGACAACTGGCCGCGAGGACAACTGGCCGCAAGCCAACTGGCCGCGAGGACAAGTGGCCGCGAGGACAACTGACTGCAGGGACAACAGGCCGCGGAAATCTATACCCTGAGTTTTCTTTTATCTCTGAACATACAATTTTCCTGTGTTCAGTTTTAAAACGGACAAGCCAATACTTTACATAATATACATCACAGAATATTAGATTTTACCCCTTGAGAGGGGGTGGGAAGAGACAGGTAATTGGAACTGTTTCAGAAAATTATTTTTTTTAACCCCGGAGAAGGAAAGAAAACGCTGGAGAGCGACGGAAAAAAATAATAAAACCATAAAACAATTTTCTCCAATTTAGCTCTTTAAGACAGTTAGCGGTCCCGTTGTTTCTCATCTGCTCAGGCAGATATCGGCATCTGGGCGCCAACATTGTCGATGCGAATATCAGAGTGTGAAAATATTTAATAAGGAAAATTGATGACTTAAGAAGTCCGAAATTTGTTTTTTTCTTTTTTGCTTCTGCGTTCAGTTTCTATGCAAATCCTGCTATAATGCGTACATGTGATGTCTGTAATCGAAATACGTAGTTTGTGTCCGAAAGCGTTCGTTTGATACACAAATCGCTTCCGATACAAAGGGATGAAAAAATAATCGATTTTTCCAATAGAGCCGAAGGGGTTTGCTTATTTAAAGCTTTCCATATTTAAATTGATAATATGCAAATTTCGCCGTAATCCGATCTACAATAATGGATTTCGGAGCAGAGAGTAATAAGGGTTACCGTTTTTGCCGGTGGCGTTTTCACCATTTTTAAATATTTTCTTTCACTTTATTTGCGTGCGCTGCCCTGCCGATATCTCTGAAAATATCCACCGGATGCATGCTAATATGCAACTGGTGGGCTTTGTTTATGTTTGTCGAGATATGTACATGCAAATGCTGTGTGTATCTATAGATATACATATTTGAAAAAAGGTGTTTTGTGAAAGTGCATGGTTTATTCGGCTATCGCTTACACGCTGCTTGTTTATTTCATGGCCTTATATTTAAGAGATATGCAACCTCTTTTGGAAAGGCATATATGTATGTGAGTATAAATGAATGTAGTTGCTTTGCTAGTTATTTTGTTTATTTTCTGATCGGTTTCACGGCGTCCAAATAGTATACAATGGCCGATAAAAATATTGGCACATGTGCAATTTTTTTCTTATTATTAAAATGTGGTAATTCTCTTTTTGGGGGTTCCCAACAACGTTAAAATTTATTTTGACACGTGCCACCTGACGCTAGAATGGCATTAAATTCAAAAACTGTGCCATAAATGAATAAAAAGTGAGGTTTGTCATGATTTCAAAGCAAAATATTTGAAAAATGTGCTCAGAATAACTTTTATTTATGGGACAACTGGCCGCAGGGAGAAGTCGCCGCGGATATTGTATTATATGATTATACTAGCATAATATCGATGGCATGACTTCAAGACTAGGTGGCTTGTGAATTTCAAGGTACATAAAAAATACGCTATTATCTTTTGTTAATTATTTTATTTGCAGTGGAATGACCAAATGAGTTTGAAAATTTGAAGTTAAAATTTACTTTTTGAATTTAAAATATAAAATTGTCAAACAGATATAAAAACCTGGTGAAGTTAATTACATACAAATGTAACATTTAATATTTAATCACATTTTAAACCGTTTTAATATATAATATATAATAATTAACCGGAAAATGCAAAAGTTATTCGTATTACATTTAGAAAACAAAATAGCAATCGTTAATGTTCAACTTCCCAAAATACGAAGAATAGATTTTTTTCCATCTCCATAAAAACAATTTAGGTAAAATACTTAAGATAAAATGCAAGTAGATGCAGTGATGTTCCAATTCATTATTAGCTAGAATTTTTGTAGATATAATGAAATTTTAATGTGTGCACAAAAAACCCTGATGACGTGTAATTCTTGACGATGGGTTTGAAGAAGAATGTTGATGTTGATTGGGCTGTTTCTATCGTCTGTTGGATCTTGTAAGTACGACGTTTCGGTAATGGTTCTACTACCGTCATCAGGTGACCCTGATAAGGACTAGTTGCTTGCTAAGTTCCATGGTGGGCAGTGGAACTGTACGTACTTTCCTCGGGTAAATTGCCTTATGCGTATTTTTGCTTCTACCTATACAGTGTACACACTACTGTATATTGCAATCGTATACTAACTTCTCAAGGGATAGGTAGGGTAAACAGTCTAATAAATGACCGGTACCCAATGAATGACCAATAGAGACTACGTTAAAGATTTATAACAAACCTTTGAAATAAACTGTTGTTACTTGATTTACTGCAAATATCGTTTTTCTCTGTGATACATTGCGCATGTAGCAAACTGTTAACTTAAACAAATGAACTGCGCAAATGACTGAAAAAGTTATACTGTATCGATAACGGTGTTGTGTGACTCTAAAACTACTAAGGTAAGTAAAGTTGAATGAGTTTATAAAATGTGACAAATTATTATTTATACTAATCTTGCTATAGTAATATAAATATGTTTCACATGGATTCCTATAAAATTAACAAATTTAATAGTTTTGAAGGGTTAGATACATTTCTCAATTATATTTGAGAGCTGGTCAACTACTGGTTACATAATAATTTATTTTGCTATTGAATGACCGATGTCATCATTCACTGGGATGGACAAGAAGTGTGAAAAGGCAACGTCAATGCATAATTTGTAATATTATTGTCAGCTGATAGCAGTATTTCTAAATTAACAATAATGAATATTCGCATTTCTAGTATTTGACCGCTTAATTCAATAAAATCGAGAAAGGGTCATTTACTACACAATTATTTTTTGCGTATTAGAATCGTAAATGGCACGACTGAAATAAAATTATGCAATAAACATTTCCAATACATTTAAAGTCATGAAACGAAATATTAACTATTACAAAATAATGATGGAGCTGAATATGAAATAAAAATAGTAAGTGTTTTATTACACATGGTAAAAGCTGAGCAAATTCCCTTAGCTGGATCCTCTAAATTATGGAAAGAATATTATGAACTAAAAGAAACTGAGAAGAAAGCTTTAGAAGATATAAAGAAACAAAACAAAAATTCCAGAATGCAAAAGAAGCAAAAAATTAGCGCAAATAAGAATATTAATGAAATAGAGATTTTAACCAAACCATACCAAGACCTAGTGGCAAACGACGCACAGTGGAGTGTTTACTATGAATAGGTGGCCAAACTAGGAGAAATGTGTTTCAATCGAATCAACTTGTTTTTCCTTTGTTTTACAAGTAGGATTTATCATGTGACAGAATGTCAACCATATTTGAATTTTAATTCTCTCAGTGTCAGCAATTACACAATTAACATTACGCGAGTTTTTATTTAACATTTTTAGTTCTTTATATATTTAAGCATAATTCTATTTAATAATTATTTCCAGAGGATGGAAGGTACTTCTAATGGTACGTACATTATTGTTCACGTATTTCTCTTGAAGTAGTAGATCTAATTATGAATAAAGTAATTGTCCCAAGCTTATTTTTATAATTTGCTTAGGCTTCCGGGCGTTTTTTATGTAATGCCCTTATTAAGCTTTGTTAGTGAAGAAAAACAAAGAAAAAAAATATTGCGAAAAATTGCGAACTGGGTGTATAGTTATCCTTTTTAGTTAAGCGATAGATCTATAGACCGTCCAAGTGCGCATTGAAAGTACGAGCAATGTCTGGGTGTACTCCATAAGATCTGTACTTGCAAGTCAACCTAAACGGCCTATAGTAAAATTGCAAAAAGGAGAAAAGGAGACGGATTTTATCAGCAACTGCTGCAGGAGACGAGGCAAAGACTTCGTAAGAATGCCGACAAGCTAGCTCAAGACTCCCGCGATACATACATTTGTTTACTTAGAGTTTAACGCAAGGTCCGCTTACTGAAGCTTCAATGCATTTTTCTTACGTTATTCCGGCCTCGTTCATAGGGCCGTATGATGTTTTGTTTCTGATTTAGGATCTCACTTAGCTGACAAAAATATGGAGTGATTCCATTTGCGCACACGATTAAAGTTGTATCTGGGTCAAGGGGTAGTTCCATTTGCGCATGTTTCGCATTACAGGATTTCAAAGAAATTTTTTTTTCTATGCTCATACTAAAATAATTTTATATGCAACAGTATAACATATTATTTAACAAAATTATAATCACTTTTCACATAAAAAATGTTAAAGTGTACTTTGTTACGTCCTAATAAACGTATAAAACAAGAGATCGGAACATTTATAGCGTCGCGACGCTATAAGAGAAGAAAATAATGAATCTGAACCAGCTCCAAATCTAGGAAAAGTTACTTTAATAGCAGATATGAAACTCTATATTTTCGAGGTTGTACAACTTCCGGAAGTACCGGAAATTGCTATCAACTTTTTTAATTTAAATGGAACACCCTGTATATTGTTGCATTTTTGGATTCTACGATCGATTCTACAATACACTGTATTAGGTTAGCCTATACCTATCTTTAACGGTTTTTGAGTTATTATGATTTTTAAGAAAAAATAGTGTTTTGTTGAGGGATTTTTAATAGCTATTTTTTTGTTCTTCTTTAAACGCAAAACCTTCATATTTTACAAACAGCTAGTAAAACCATAAGGGTTTACGAAATACATTTCCAAACTTATCGCAGGTTATACAGAGTGTTCAAAATTTAGTGGCAAAGCCGAAAAACTTCAAATACTAAAAAGGAACATTTTTCAAATGGAACACCCTGTATATTTTTAGATATTTAGATGACAATTTAATTCACGCATCGATATGCTATAGGTATCCCTATACCTATCTTTAGCGGTTTTGACATTATTAGCGCTTTTTATAAAATATTAATTAAAACTGTACTTAAAACCTATGACCATTTGAAAGTAGGCTGTGGGTATGATTAAATAAACGAATGTTTATCTAGTTGTCATTCTCATTAAAGTCAAAAGTCTTTTTTATGAAATGGAAGCAATTAACGAGTATTCCAATACTGATATTTTAAATTTATTCTACATCCATGGCGAATGTGGAAAAATTCTTAGCAGAACTTGCAGAACATTTAATGAACGATATCCTAATTTACCGCCAATTACCAAAGGTAAATTTAGACGAATGGAGTCATGTTTTTTAAATACTGGAAGTGTTATGTTAAAAAAGCACTACGTAAAACCAATCGTTGAAGCAGAAGAAAATAAAATAAATGTGCTGGCTTATTTTCATGCTCATCCCCGGAGTTCGATAGCTGTAGCGTCTAGTGAACTGGATATCTCTCCAATGTCGATTCAGCGCATTTTAAAACGTCATAAATGGCATCCCTATAAGGAAACATTAGTACAAGCTTTCCGCCCTGGGGATGAACAGAGAAGAGTTGAATATTGCAAAATGATTTTATTAAAACTTCAAGAAGACGAAAATTTTTTATCAAAAGTTATTTGGAGCGACGAATCTAAGTTTAGTCGGGAAGGAATCCTTAATCGACGGAATAATCATTTCTGGGCAAAGGAAAATCCTCACGTTTTCAGAAATACACATTTTCAAGATCGTTACAGTTTTAATGTGTTTTGTTGTCTTTTAAATGATTCTGTAATCCACGAAATTTATGATGATAATTTAAATGAACATAAATACTTAGAGCTTTTGAGGGGACCAGTTACAAATTTTCTTCACACTTTACCTCCAAACATAAGGCAAGAATGTTGGTATCAGATGGATGGTGCACCTGCCCACAACACCAGAGAGGTTTATCAGCAATTGACCGAAATGTTTGAAGACCGGTGGTTTGGTTCCAATGGACCTTGGAGTTGGCCTCCTCGATCACCAGAATTGACGCCACTTGATTTTTATCTTTGGGGGCGTATAAAATGTGAAGTTTATAGTACACCTAGTCTTAATAAGCAAGACCTATTAAATCGTGTGAGAATAGCCTTTCAGCTACTAGATCGAAACGAAATAGGCAGAGCAACAACACGGGAAACTAAATTAAGAATTATAAAGTGTCTTGAACAGAATGGGGATCATATTGAACATTTATAGTATTCCTCAATTAGTTTATATTATTTTATTTTTGGTTTTCTAGTTTTCTTTGTCGGTAAAATTATCTTTATTTGTTTATTGTGTTAATATTATTTTGTATTTATTTATTAAATTTATTTTGTAAACGTAACTGTTTTTCCTGTTGTCATACTCACAGTCTACTTTCAAATGGTCATTTTAAGTACAGTTTTATAAAAAGCGCTAATAATGTCAAAACCGCTAAAGATAGGTATAGGGATACCTATAGCATATCGATGCGTGAATTAAATTGTCATCTAAATATCTAAAAATATACAGGGTGTTCCATTTGAAAAATGTTCCTTTTTAGTATTTGAAGTTTTTCGGCTTTGCCACTAAATTTTGAACACTCTGTATAACCTGCGATAAGTTTGGAAATGTATTTCGTAGACCCTTATGGTTTTACTAGCTGTTTGTAAAATATGAAGGTTTTGCGTTTAAAGAAGAACAAAAAAATGGCTATTAAAAATCCCCCAACAAAACACTATTTTTTCTTAAAAATCACAATAACTCAAAAACCGTTAAAGATAGGTATAGGCTAACCTAGTACAGTGTATCGTAGAATCGATCGTAGAATCCAAAAATGCAACAACATACAGGGTGTTCCATTTAAATTAAGAAAGTTGATGGCAATTTCCGGTACTTCCGGAAGTTGTACAACATCGAAAATATTTTAGAACAAAAGAACGCTATGGGTTATTCTTAACCTGAAAGTTTCAAATTAATAAATAGTAGGGAACGCTGGAAACTTCTAATGAACGGGTTCCGTGGTATACCCTGTATAAAGAAACATAGAACATAGAAAACATTGAGCCTCCGCAATTACTCAGTAGCCGTGGTATCACATACACTGTTCCAGAAATAGAGAAATACAGCATCATGAGCTTATAATGAGCACCCCGATATAATGGCCGTTTATAGAGGGTGCATTGGAGTCCATTATAAGTCCAGTTATTATATTATATTATTAACACTATTTTTGAAATATATATTATCTGTATGTTCCTCTTGTTCATTTAAAGAATAAAAATGTTGATAATTGTTTATTTTAATAAAATGGAAGTTCGTGGTCATTAACTGGAACTATCTAGTCATTTACTGGGTTTTCTTACATGAAAAATCATTTCAGTGCGAAAAAATATTTTTAAAAAAATACCCATAACAGTGATTTAATTAATTTAAAATTATACACATTAAACTTTATGACGTTTTACCCTATATATTGTTTGGAACCTATATTTATATGAAATACATTGAAATTTGCATCTATGAGAGTTTACTGCTCTGTGGTTTTTCTTTCCTCATAAGCTGACCGTTGAGATTTTTTGAAAACTGATTCTACAGAAAGTTTCATTATTTTTTTCTGTCGATCTTATGAACGTACAAAACACTGTAATTTTAAAACGGATATAAACAATTTTAGTTATTCTTACATCATTTTATCTCGTAACAATATTTAATTATTCGTTTGGCTGTATTTGAGGAGGGCGTATCTTGCACCTTAGTTTGTTTTGTTATCAAGTTTCTTACAGCTATATGTGCTGAATTTTAATTTTATATATGTATACACTGGGTTAATTTATTTTTTACTTTAATTACACTCACATTTCATACACGCTCACGTTTTACACACATTAAAATTTAATGATATCTACATAAATTCTGGTTAAACATGGATTTGAACACCGTTGTGTCTAATTGCATTTTATGTTAGGTATTTTACCTAAATTGTTTTTATAAAGATGGAAAAAAAATTGTCTTTTTTTTTTCGACCAGTTTAACATTAAAACGTGCTATTTTGTGTTCTAAAATTAATAACTTTGACTTTTCCAAAAAACTATTTACACTGTGATTAAATGTTAAAGATTGGTATTTAATTAACTTCACCATGTTTTTATCTGTTTGGCAACTAATTCTTAATTAATTTTATATTTTGGTGGGCTTACTTTTAATTACTGTCATTGTTTAGCCGGAAAAGGATCAAAGATCTGGTCGAAAAATGCTTTTTTTCTGATCAAATTAACTTATACATGTTCTGCGAATTATGTTTCTTACATTTTTTCCTTTATTCTTTTACTGCTGCTTGTTTTTTTTTTGTCCAACAATTCATTTTCCCATGAATTAATTTGGCTAGAATTTGCATGTTATAATACTCTTAAAAACTGCTACAATTTCAAAACATATATGTAATAATTTTTATTTATTTACTATGTAGTTACATATACCAAGTGCTATACTGCAAATTCTATAGCTATAAATACAAGAACTTTGTTCGAATTAGGAATGTCATGAAACGTAAGTCCTTTCTATTTTCTTTGAACAATGACAGTATCAGTTTCCATTTCTTAAATTAAACGTATACGTCCAATTTAACATGAATATATCAATAGCAAAAAAAAAATAAAGTCCAACAGCATATTTTCGTGACATTTTAAACCAAATATAGGTCACCCGTCCCTCGTCGGAGGAAGATACAAAATTAGAATGGACTGCGCAGAGGGCGATTACCCGATTAAAATTGTACGTTTGTGAGAACGACGGGAGAATGGCATAATCGAAACTGAGTTTTGATGTAGGCAAATAAATGCAATAAATCTGGAAAAACGACACGGGCACGGGAAGGATATGATTCGCCTTATGTCGACGGCCATTCGCATTATACGCTTGATACTGAATGACATTATGGGAGAAGACGCGGCGGGTGCCTGAATCCCCTTAGCTAGAAGCCCTTAGCGCGAGTTCCGCGCTGCAGGCGCAAAGATATTGCTATAGAGTGGAGCTTTCAAAAGACAAAGAAGGTAGGTATAATAAAATTTTATTTTTTTTAATATATTTGGGAACGAAAAAATAGAACTAGCTCATACGATGTCTTGAAATGATTTGATCTAGACTATTTTTATTTTCCCTTGAAGTTTTAAAATTAAACTGCAAAATATAGAATTGTATTCCCAAAAATTGGCATACTTAATAGTAACTGAACAACAATTCTAAACACCATTATAGTTGCGCTTTTATCACTGAAAATACTATTTGGAGTATTATCCATTTTAAGAGTTACACGAACTCGAATACATGGGTCACATGCGATTTTCGTTTAACAAAAAAGAAAAAGAAAATATACAAATAAATTCACCAATTTCCTGAAGCAATTTCATTAAGTTTCCGTTTTCATTCTTCACATCATTTGCTTGTGGATGTCGGGACGTCAACATGTAAAAAATTCATTTTCCTCGAATAAAATCCTAATTTTTCGGTACTGCCTAACTTCGTTTACAAAAACAAATTCAATAACGATTTCGTATTCTTTTTCGGTGTGCCTGCCGCTTTCGCTTTCTTCCTCGTAAAATATATTATCCCGAATTTTCCGATATACTCCAGTATGACTCTTAAAGCCGTTCTTTCCTTCCTACGTATTTAATATCAAAATAAATTGAAAATCTTGGAAGTTTACATTTGCTCGAAGTCGTATGTTTACAGATATTTTATAAGCAAGCTAAATACTTATTATAACAACGTTCAAAATTAAAAGCTTAAATATTTCAACTCCATGGGTACACCAAATATCCAATAAATGTTGTGTTTCTTTGAGAATGAGAAAATGCAAAAGATTTCGTTTATAAACTAATGAAAAATATTATTTGGTATACTTAAATATTTATACAGATGAAATATATAGTTAGAAGCATTCAGCTTACGCAATTTCAAGATAATTATTACGTTGTTTGGGCAACTTATAATATAATAATTTGTATTTTGTTTTTGCTAAAATCTAGATTAATTAAAAAAAAATGTCCAGTGCTGCATCCTATAGCTTTAGGATATCCTCGATCTATCCCCATTGGACTTTTTCCTTTGGGGATATTTAGAATTCCGTGTAGAATTTTGAGTTTATAAATAAACTAAATAAATAACATTTGGGATACCTTGCAACTTTCTCCAGTGCTTCTTTATGCGAAGAGTAGAATGGATTCCAGATCAAAGACCCATATTCCAACTTAGATCTGACAAATGAGTAGTAAAGTAGTTTAATTGTATCAGGATGAAACGAAGCTGAGCTTCTAATTAAGAATCCTAACATCTTCACAGCTGACAGTACAATCTTCTCTCGATGCGCAGAAAAAGTAAGGGAAGTATCAAATTAAATCCCCAAATCCCTCACAACACTCTCACGGATAAGAGAAACTCCATTAATCGCATAGTCAAATAAAATGAGATCTTTTTTTTCTGGTGTAGCTTATAGATCTGCACTTATCGATATTTAATTGTAGACCATTAGCGTTACACCATTCAGTCAGCCGATCGATTTGGTCTTGTAGATAATAACAATCGTTGATGGAAGTTACTGCGGTAAAAATTTTCAGGTCATCCGCAAACATACATTTATCAATATTAATGCAATCCATCAAATCACTAATAAACACAATAAACATGAGCGGTCCAAGATTGGAACCTTGTGGGACCCCTGAGCTAGCGTGAAACGTTTGAAATTTGTAGCCGTTATAAGTTACATATTGAACTCTGTCATACAGGTAAGTTTCAAACAGTGTAACTAGGGAATCGCTAAAGCCAAATGTCTTCATTTTTTGCAGCAATACTTTGTGTTGAATTCGATCAAAAGCTTTCGATATGTCCGTCTAAATAGTATCCATTTGTCCACAAGAGTCGAACTGATCAAGTGTATATTGGGTAAAATGTGCCAAATTGGTTACTGTAGATCGTTTTTCCATGAATCCGTGTTGGTCTGGAGATATAAAGTTTTTCACTAATGGATATATTATAGAATAAAGAACAGATTCAAAAGTTTTAGCAAAATTGTTAAGAATCGATATTGGCCTGTAATTCCGCACATTTTCCGAAGATCCTCCCTTCATAACTGGACACACCTTAGAGCATTTCCATAAGTCAGGGAATGTTGATGATGACAGTGCCAAATTAAAGATCTTTGTAAGAGGATATACCAGAACTATCCAACAGTCACGAACTAGAAAGCTCGGGATACCAGCCGGTCCAGCTGTCATCTTATCTTTAAGCTTTTTGATGGCAGTGGTGGTCTCTGCCTCGGTAATGATAGGTATGTGTATGCATGGTGTGTTAGTATGCACAAATACAGATTTATTATCAGTTGTATCCCTAGTGTAAACACTGCTGTAGTATTGTGCCAATACATCTACAACATCCTGTGGGGTATCGTACGAGGATTCGTCAGAGATCACTGTCGATGGAATTCGAGACTTCCCCACTCTGCCATGAAAAAATGTCCAAAATTTCTGAGGATCTTCAAACAAAAACACCTATAAGACACTAATATATACTTATTGCTTTGTATAACGTGACGCAATTTCTTTTAATTATGAAATTATTACACTGTATAGACAAAAACAAATACGTACCACCGCTCATTTACTCTTATTTACATTTTAATACTTTTCAGAAACATTCTATCAACGAAAACGAAGATCCACTAGAGGCCAGTGGATTGAGGATCAACTCCCGGGTGCAATTCAATGATCAACGTTAAAACTGACGATCTCCAAAAGATATTTTTACAAAAACCCCTGGCCCACCATCTCATCTAGAAGTTGTCACTGAAAATAAGTTGGTGAAACATATTCTCTCTAACAGCGTCAAAAGTGGGGATTTTCACCAATAAGTGTGCCCAATGATATTTAGATTAGTAGAGCTGTTACACCTAAAACATACCTTTCACGATATAAAGAAATGGCTGAGTTTGACTGGCTTCGTTTGTATTTTAGGGCGACACCTCGAGTTCAGTGTTCAAAACTCAGAAGTCATCTCACTAGCTCGTACTAGGAATTTGAATAAAGACGCTGTTTTGCAATATTTTGAACTACGTCAAGACATTTTGGTCAGCAATGAATTAGAGAACAAACCAGCTAATATCTTGAAGATAAATGAGAGCAGCTTACAATTCAAAGCCCCGTATCCTGGTTTATTATTATGGTTGGAAAGTAGTTTAGAAATATACAATGAAAATAGTTGACTGGGTCCAGGGTCTTATGTGCAAATTATGGTTGCATAAAGATTCAAGCGAATCTTACGATAAGTTCGACCTTTGGGGCAAGAAGAAAAATCGAAAGAAGTATAATAATAGTATAATGTTAGTCACCATCTCATCCGGAATTACCCTAATAACATGTGTGCTCTAATGTACTAGAAAGAGAAGTACAACTTTACAGAAGCTCGTTATTTTTTCACATCTAAACATATACCAATTTAAACCAAATATTCCAATCTAATGGAAGTACATTCGTCCTTGGCCAGTTCGCGTGCAATTTTATGCCATACAAGTAACAATTTGTTTGATTGCATGGAAATATATGAGAGATTTGGCGTGGCAAATTAATGCTGCAATTTTCCGTCGAGGGAACTCGTAAAAATTTATCGAGGAAGTCGGCGTTGTTGGAGACCGCATGCACGAAATACGCCAACGCAAACTTCGCCTAGACCGGCAATGTCTTTATCTTTCCTTACCGTATAGTTTCTGATACAAATTCATTCTTTAAAGCCGCAGTGGAAAAACGCGGCCTCGCGTCGGTATCGTCGATAGCTATGCGCGTCGAGTCGTTATGTAAATTAAATTTTATATCCGTTTTACCGTTCTATCGGTGCCTTTATTACGATGCCGCCGTTCGCGGCCAATAATCGAATCAAAACTTCGACATTAACGGCTACTTCTTGGTATTCCGCATAAACGTTCGGTAATATCGCCGGTGCGATGGTGCGTTTAATAAAAACGTCTAGTATAACTAAATTTAATGTTTCCGTGATTTATGATGGTATGCTTTCGTTTCGAAATATTCAGAAATCGTTTAGTAGTTCAATCGGGACTTTCATGATATCGCTTGATTTAGAATCTCAATCGATAGGTATGCTGAGGATTCAGAAAATATAGGTAAAATTCTTGTAATACCTAACCAGGAAAATTCTCCAGATGTCAAATTTAAGATTCGATGAAACTTAGTGGGTATGTAAAGTACCTATGTATAAATATATACAATGGAAATTTTTGTAATTCGCGGAAATTCACTTTGAAAAGGTGGCATCCTTTTCGTAATTAATTTTCAGTTTCTTCTATATGTAATTCTGAAACAGTAAAAAATAAAGAAAATGGTTAAGTACGAAAGTTACTTCACATTAGATGTATCTTCATAACAAAGCACCGCACACCTTCAAACACCTTCCATGTAGGGCTACACTAGATTTGTCGACACTTTTAAATTTAAGATAGCTCCATAACTAGCCCCGTAACTAGTTGTGATTGATCTTTTAGTTCGCCCAATATATGATTTTTCCAAGTAATCTGCTTGATTTTTAGAACTTCCTAAAATACTTTTAAGACTGTTACTTATAGTAGGTGCAATATTAAGTTCGAATATACAGCATATTTTTTTGTAGACCTTTCTTGTTACTTATTTAAAGGCAGAAACAATAGGAAGATGCCACCATGGCGAGGCTCATGGTCTATTGTTGGAATCACAACACCAACAAAAGCAATGAAAGAGGAATAGCACTAGACACGGACTCGAGTACAAACCCACTTTCATCGTTATCGCATATCAAACTTTATCCCCCATCGCGTGTTAGAAAATCAAGAGTTTGGATGTGCGCTCCTTAAAGGACACAAACTTACGCAGGCTTACGCTGCGCTCGTTTTGTGGGTTAAAAATTTGCCTTGTGTCCGTTTATAGTGCTAATTCCCTCTCATTACTTCTGCTGGTATGGTGACTCCAACAATAGACACTGAGCTTCGCCATGATGGCACTTTTCAGTTCTAATTGTATTCAGGCATTTTTTCTTTCATGCACAGAAACAATATTTTTGTGCCACTAATTTTTTGATTTACTAAATCATATATTCTTGCCGCAAATACTTGCTAGGACCAGCAATTTGCCAAGCTTACCAATTCTATGTTATGTGTTTTTGCATTTCATAACAAAAACAACATTCGTTCCCTTGCTAAATTCATTCCAAAGTCGGTAGGAACTACTTTCCACTACTTTGAATTGTATAAATGGCATACACAAAGAAAAAACATTTGAAAGAAAGACAAATTATATTCTAAAGTATTAAAACTTGAAATACATGAGAATATATTTTACTACGCACAACGCGAGTAGCTTTTGAAATATTTACACTACTGTAAAGTCACAATTATTTGTTGTTGTAGCTTAATTAAAGTTGTTGGCAGAACACAAACAATAATATAAAAACACAATAACTTCATTAACCTTGCTAAATAATAAACACCATAATTAAAAGGGCGCTTTACCAAAATAGCTGCTACTGTTTATAATACCATTTTTTTTTCCTTTCCTTGTTTGAAAGGGTTTTTAATTGCAAAAGCATAATTCACCGAAATATGATGTGTTCCTGAAATAATAATGAAATTCCAAAGTCTGCCATAACAAGGGAAGCATAGTAAATATAGACATCTGGCTAGGCAGCGTGGCAGCAAGATCAAAAGTAAACAGCAGAACTCCTACATCTCCGGCATATTAATAAGACAAAAGGACAAGGTGGAATATACTCTAACCGGCACACGAACCTATAGCCTCCTCAATCTTGCTCCTCCTCGACTTCGGTAAAATTAACGTGCTCATTTGCATTTTAGTGTGTTGTTAACTTGGTGTAACTTCAATGCATTTCAAATTCACAACATTTGTTATCGCCTGCAACACACACACACACACACACACATAACTTCCTATCTTTAGTGTGCAAATGCAATTAATGGGGTTATTGGGTAAATACATGTTTGCCACAGAGTTAGAGGTACTCAGGATACCAATAAATATTGTCTTATGCATATTAGAGGTATGGAAATTGCTAACGCAATCCTAGAAAGGCAATAGTTGCTTTAGTTCGTGTAGTTTTGCTAATTTGCCTATAATTTCATTACGGAGGAAAATTGCAATTAAGACCGTTTAAGCTTTGGGGTACACAAAATCATCCGTTCGTATGTTTATTTAATAAAGCGATGCCTGCAAGCTCGTTTGTCTACCATTCCTATTTATTTTTTTGAAAATATGTATGTTCAATACTAAATTATTTATGTAACTGCTAAAACCGGCAACTAAGGGCAATAAATATACATCCTGCAAAGTATAGGTTAGTTAGTTACACCACAGGAAGGAACATGTTTATGTCTTTAAGGTACTATTTTAAACATAAAGACGGCGCCGCCAACGCTGGTAATCTTATACCCCACATGCTGTTTATTCTCCCGTTAAATGGTCATCAGGTTAGAGGAAGGATCCAGCGCGCACCTGTTAGGCACTTACAACGTTCCCATATCCCGCTAACTAACACTGTCTTGCAATATTACGCTTCACAGAAGATTACGATATAAGAAGAGTATTAGGTTGCCGCGTATGCTATTATATTACTTAATTGATATTAGAGGCGAAGAACGGCAAAAAAGTACTTATCCTGGCAATTTATATATAGTTAAGATGAGGTGCATCACGCCAAGTTAGACGGGATAATTGATTCTTTAATATAAATTAGAAAATTTCTTGGATACGTTTCCGTAAGGTCTTCCACCTTTAAGGAAGATATGTTGGAGGAAGATGAAATTGAGATTCGAAAGCAATGCAGTTTAGAGAAAAATGCAACCTCGGTCTGTTTGAGAATAGTATAAGTTTACTTTGAGCACGTTTCGAACTAGATTTAGTAGGCAACAATTTTCTCCTTTTTCTAACGAAAAACGATATTTTTGTTTACACAATTTTAAACTATATCCCGAGAAAAAGGTTTGATAAAATTTACCATAATTGTAGTATGTGAAACTATAGTGAAAGTTATGGAGGCAGCAGAGCAAGTCCACCATCATTTTAGATCTCCAGCATAGTCAATTTTACTATATATACCTGGTCTTAGTTTATAACATTTGTACTTTCTTACCTAGTTTGCTAAAATTTTACAATGAAAACCCAACCCTGTAATGGAACTCATTGTAGAAGTTTGTCAGTATCTTTTTAACCTTGAGGCTGATACCATTCTGCAAATATCATCTGTCATACGTTATTTCAGGGTTATTTTATTATTATTTTTTTTTTTTATTATTTGACACGGAAGCGCATATAATAAGTCATACATTTACAGCTTACATAATTAATTATTCTGGAAGTTAACAACAGCAAATGAACAAGGAAAAGTATAATAACAATAATATGCATAAAGGCAAACATCGTCCTTGTGGAATTAAGTGAAAAATTCATTTAAGGAATAAAAAAGTTTCTCTAGCAGATAAATTCGCAGATTATGTCTAAACATTCCGTATGTTCTACTCCCTTTTATCCTTGTAGGTGGTAATCTATTAAAAATTTTGATACCCATATTGAACGTCCCAGAAGAAGTCATAGCCATAGTGTATTGTGGTGCACGAAAGTTTCGGTTTTCACAAGTGTTATATTGATGAAAATCAGAATTAGTGGGAATAGAATCCTTAATATTAAAAACATAACAGCAAGTTTCCAACATGTAAATGCAGGCTAAAGGCAACATGTTGTATTTTCTAAATAATGGTCTACAAGAGTCGGTATGACGTGCACCGTCTATACAACGAACAATGGCTTTTTGAGCTATAAAAACTTGTCGTGCGCTAGGAGAAGAGCCCCACATCAATATACCATAGTACATTGTATTTTCTAAATAATGGTCTACAAGAGTCGGTATGACGTGCACCGTCTATACAACGAACAATGGCTTTTTGAGCTATAAAAACTTGTCGTGTACTAGGAGAAGAGCCCCACATCAATATACCATAGTACATTGTATTTTCTAAATAATGGTCTACAAGAGTCGGTATGACGTGCACCGTCTATACAACGAACAATGGCTTTTTGAGCTATAAAAACTTGTCGTGTACTAGGAGAAGAGCCCCACATCAATATACCATACTGCACTCATTCTCCCATAAACGTGTTTTGATTTCTACGGAGTACATTCACCATCTTTTCTATTTAAAAATAGGTTAGGATAATTTGGAATTCAATTGTGAAATTTCAAATCAAATGTTTTAAATTCGACTGTCAATGTGACGAAACCCTGCAATATAAAAAATAAAAGTTGAATTAAAATTGATAACTACCGAAATAGAAACAATAGCGTCAAAAACTCGTTGCATAAAGTGTTTTGTCGCAATCGGCGTGTCGGGTGTAAAATAAAATAGATTCTTATACTGTACACTATTTGAATATTGTCGAATTTATATATGCAATATAGCTCCAATAGAAAAAAACCTAACAACGTTGCATTGAAAATAAAAAATTACGGAGTAAGTTTATATGGAGATAATTTTGTACAAAAACAGCTATTTTATTAACTCGTTTTAGAACCTAAGTTATAATATTAAATCTCTGCTAAAGGATCTTGCACTGAAATATAATATTTTACTTTTTTTTCTCACTTTAAGTGTTATTTGTTGTAAAACACATAGCACATTCGGCAGTTATCAACTTTATATTTTCACCTTTAAGTGGCAAAAACGTTACTAGTCAAAGTTTATCACCTCTGTAAATGCAAAATTGAACATTCATTTTGATGAATAGATATCTGCAACACTCGAAATATAGAGAAGGTTATCTCAATTGTATGTCACCTTATCTAGCTAAATCAACAAAGCAGCTGAAGTGTTACATTTTCATAGATATCTATTTCAGAAACTTCATATGGTTTTAGTTTAGCTTTAGTAGTAGTCTATGTCGTAAATCTTTTTTCGCCAGATCTGTCAGTAGGTTGGTTGCTCCCAGTAATCGTAGTCCCTGCGGTTCAAATGCAACGCATTCGACACAACGTAGTAGGCTGTCTCCTCTTCCTCATTCCATAGTCTACAAATAGGCTCATCTTTAAAGATGCCCATTTTAGGTAGGTATTTCAGACAGCCGTGTCCTGTAAGCAGATTCGTCACCGCTCTAAGCTGTACTGATGGCTGCCCCATCATCCGTTTGCTGTGTATTTGCCCTTCAACCCTCTTCCAGTGCAGCTGGTGTTTTTTTTTTTTGTGATCCACTTAGCCACTATTAATCGCTACACTACACCCGGTTCAGGTCCAGTAAAGACGTTTTCAGAGCCCTTTCTTGGTACACAACAGTACCCACACCGAAGTAATTTTGTTGTGTTTAGCCAGGGTTCTTAGGTTTCTCCGCTAGTCCCAAGCTAGTTTCGAGAATAGCTGATAGGACGCCAACATCTTTAGGGCCACCTGACTATCCAGTATGATAGTAATCAGCTGACCTTTGGTTTGTTTCTCCAGTGCCCTTCGAACATATGTCTCTATTACTAGTATTTCCGTTTGGTATACGGTGATATACCACTCTGTCTGCAAGTGGTGATTCTTTTGATGAAGAATCTGAATGGCATTTTCGCAAAAATGTGGCTCTATTTGGCGAATAACAGCTCGAATATATCCCTTAAGAGCTGAACTCTAGCGGAGTTAAATCGCACGATTTGAGGAGCCACTTTATATCCGCGTTTCAGGAAATAACGCGCCCAGGAAATTTCTCGCGAAGCACTGCAGGTGTGTCGCGGCTTGTGTGACTCATATAATATAAATAAGGCAAACAAAGCATTGACTGTAATCGCAGCACCATCACAATTTTCGAAAAAGTAAGGATCTAAAAGCCACACCAAATAGTATCTCACTGGGGGTGAATAGAAGATTCTGGACCATTCTTCTTGGATTTTCGGAACCGCAGATGTGGCAGTTTTGTCTATTGACGCACCCACTGAGATGGACTAAAAAAAGTCAAGGTTCCTTGCCTACATTGCCAGCACCCAATAAACGAAAGCTGGACATTGTTCATGATCAGCTGGTTTCAATCCCTGTTTCAGCTGCACCTGCAAGCATATGGGCTGAGATCTTTACGCAGAATGCGATAAAGGCTAGTCTGTGAAATCCTTGATTGCTGTGACGGTCATGGGATGGACCTGGGTTTTCTGAGACATTTTCAGCGACAGTGGCAATGTTTTGGGCTGACCTGGCGATACGAGTTCGAAATGGCAATTTTACTTCAGTAACTTTTGCTCAAATTTTGCGAGAAGGTGATTCATACCGACCAAAAATACCACGAACTCTGCGAATTACCTGGGCGAAATTTTCACTATTTCTATATGTTGTTTATCTCGTATCCTGCCATTTTCTTACATCGTCTTATACTTTTTACTGACAAATGTCAAAGATTTAAACCTTTGTATTAAATAGATCCAATATGTCACAGAATGTAAAATGGAACTTCTTAATGGAAAACACTTTAATTAGAAACGTTAGTCAGAGATTACGTGGGTTTAATTTCTAAGTCTATATGTCCTGAACTTTCTACATCTTTACTTGACAAATTGGTTCTCAAAACATCTCCTTCAAGTTGATACCAACTAGTTTGGTAGTTTGCGAGAGGTAAATTATCCACAAAGTCTTGTAGCGTATGTAATACATAGGGCAGGTTATACATACAATTGTATTTAGAAAAACAAAGTACCTGAAAAAAGAAAAAAAATAAAGATAGGTAATAAAACATTATTACTAGCTTATTCTTGAACACTCCCATTTTTATGGAATAAAGAGATGGATAGAAATCGTTCTTTATGTACTTATGTGATCGATTTAAATATTATCTACTATGTAGTACAATAACTAAACTACTAAGAAAATAATAAAATATGGGCTTAATCTATTTAATTTAGTACCAGAAAGATTTGAAATCGTGTCTTTAAAAACTTGCGATGTTTTTTCTTTTAACATCAATTCTATTTACGATACATTACAGAAATTTCAGAAATAGTATATCCATTGCAAATTGCCAATACTTTTTCTGAATGGTGTAACCTCTATTTTTTGATATTTTATAATATAATTACATTAACTTTTCCAATAAAGTTCTCTTTGTCAATAAAGAACGGACAATGAAGCGAGAAAAACCTAAAAAAAGTAGGTTTAGGGACACGTAACTAAAATTAGACAAAATGTTTTTATTTTAAGAGAAGGCTCCGGCTGAAATCTGTATTAAAAATGACGTGGCTCACGTCTACGTAAATTCTGGTCGCAGTATAAAAAAAAAGAAGTTTAGTAATAATCTCCATTGCGACCATTAATCATCTGGAATCCTATTATTCAAGAATTGATTAATTTGCTTCGTCAAAAAAAATAATTCATTAAGAATACTTCTTCTATTAAATGCTAATGTATTAAAAATAAATTATAATACCTGCGCTAGTTAGATATCGATTTAATAATTAATTACAAAAATGGATGAGAAATTCTTAGAAGACCAGAGAACAGAATCGATTCGCAGCAGACATTCAGACGCATTTGAATATGAATAGCAGGTAAATAATTCAATTCAAACACATCTTGATTTTATCGGATTCCCTACTTAATTCAATTAAGGATTTAAACACTCATAAATCATTTCCCAACTTTAATACTAGACTTGGTAAAGACATGTAACGATGCCGCCAAAACAGATAACACCAATGAGGAAACATCTATATATATATATATATATATATAATAACGCAAAAAATGATACCGGAAATAAATTTGACATGGAACATGGAAAAGCTTCTCGTATTGCTCAATCTAATTGTCGCTGCGAAAGAGTGAAAACCTTATTTCGTACCTGTCGGGAGCGAAATCGAAATATCGACGTTAAAAATTCAGTATGGCAAAAATTCCAGGGTATCGATCGCACTCCGGCACCGGAATATTTCGGACTTGGTGAGAGCTGCGCCCTCTCTGAAGCAGTGTACGCATTAGCATGTCGAAACTGCTAGCGCCATCCTGTTTCTACAAGTTGAACCCAGCAGTAGCAGTAAGCCTGTTAGATTTCTACCACTAAGAAGATAAGTGTATTATCAGAAGGTATCTTCAAATCTACCTTAGCATTGATACAAACCTCTCCTAGACGGATAGCTACTATTCTGGAAATACACCTATGGATGGTATACTATAGAAATCTGCATTACCATAATAACTGGAAAAATCAATTTGGTAAATTTATAAGCAATAAAATTACAATTATTGAAATAAAGAATGATGCAGTAATCGATAGAAATGAATTCAAAAGCTACTAAACTGTTGTATAACTATCCTTTTCAAAAGTGAAACGGGTTTTAAAAATCAATACCTGCATTTAAATTATTCAAATAATAAATGTGTATAGGTAAGATATAAGGTAAAAATCTACGTTTAAAATTTATTGTCTTTCATTCAGTAATTTTTTTCTTTTTTGTTACATAATCCATTGTGACTCTGTGTGAATAAATATAAAAGGTATATTTGCTCACAGATTCTTTAATAAATTAGGGGGGATCAGTTTCGTCCTCATCAGGACATCATGATGACGTCCTGGTTTATTAAAGAATCTGTGAGAAAATAGACCTTTTATTTCACATACATCTCTACCCATTAAGTTTTTTGTTCAATGAAGGAAGGGTGACGGTAGTTACTTAAATACTCGGGTACCTAAACATATTTTACGTGATCCTATACAAAAGACAATTTTAGAAAGTCACATTTAAAATATACTCGAGATACAAAATGACATTTCAATTTAATTGCGCAAATATTCCAGAAGCTAACAATAAGTTACTTCTTTAATATTACACGATTCCAAAGCATAAAATAAAAACAAATAACCAGATGATAATTACAACAATCTTTAGAAGTAAATTATAAATAAATGATGGGAATACGAGAAAACATATTTACGGATTTTCATTTGATATTGGAGCTTTTCAAACACCTAAATAAATCTAATTGCACCACCAAGGTTTGCCATTTTTTAAATCACTATTTCGTCCAGTTACTTAGATATTGAAATTATGTGAAACGTTTATTAGCAACTAATAGCTTCTATAAATTATTTATGGAGGAAATGCCTTATTGTTTGTATGAAAGATAAAGTATGTTACCCTGAATGTTCACATTTTTAATTTCTTGGTGGGGATGAATATATAATTGTAAAGCATGATCAGATATGCATGAAAAATATTTTTATTGATGGACACTTACCCCTTCAAAAATTGAATAATACTTAGATTTTAAGACATAATTCTGGAACAACAAAAGACATAGCTAAAATATTTTCGGTGTTTCACTTACAGGCAACAAAAATACTCAAAACTATGGCACTGATAGAACTACGCATTTTCAAACATTTTACCACAAATTTCACACACTCCAGTATAGTTGTAATTCGTGGTGAGGTATTTGAAAATGTGTAGACTGAAAGATAACTTTATGTATGATGAACTACACTGCAATGTAGTAAAGTTTATAATCAGGTGTTTGATAGCGATTAGACTTACAGTAATTTTTTTTTTTGCATGTATGGTGGGCATATTTCTAATTATATATAAAATACAGGTATCAGTACCGCCGTTTTGAGTATTTTTGTCGTATAATGCAGGTGCTTAAAGCTTTCGATGGAGTTTTTTGTTACTTAACAGTAAGGATATTGAACTATACTGGAAAAGTAAACATATCTACAATGTTTTGTGCTACTCCCGCTAAATTTTAACAGATGGCAAAGCCTAATGCTTTCCTAAAATCTAATTACCCCCAATGGGGCAATGATAACAATAATAATAGGAAACATAAATATCCTCTTCATTTTATTAAAGCGAATAAAATTTTGGACGTAAGGAAAATCACGAAAAAGGTTTAGGGTGTAAAAAGAATAGTATTAAGACTAAAAAAATTGCTGTACAGATAAAGCAAGTATTTTATTATACCATCTGTTTCTTATTACTTCACCTCCCCATGTTTTGTATTATATATTTATTATAGCATTCATTATATTAGCTAAAAGTTCAGAAGTAATAAAAATAGCACTAACAATTTACCACTGAAATGAGAGATTTGAATAAATGTACGTAAGACTGCAGTTAGAATGAACGAAGATTTCATCCATTAACCTACGATTAATGTGCGCTTCGCAAGTGGAAAGATCAAGTGAGGCTAATTCTCAAGGTCGCTTTCTCCATAAGTGTGAATACGTTTGGTGATAGACAAGAGCAAGGCAACTGCGTTCACGGCATGGCTTTTATAATAGATTCCATCTAATAAGGAATATACAGGGTGTATCGACGATCCCAAACCTGTCACAGGTGTAGATGGGGATTAGGGTGCAGTTTGGCTGGTCTGTCGAGTTGGAGCGTAAGCACAGTAAAAAAAGTCTGTGAAATTACATAAGATTTCCCTAAAATATTATGCATTAAGACGTATTTTATACTGTATTAAAAATTTAAATAATAAAAACTGTAGTTTTACGATGTGTTTATATTTTAAAGAATTAAATATGTAATATTATTTTTTACAGTTTACTTTTACAACATAAATATTGTGTTTACAGTATAAGTTGTGTAGCAATTCTGACGTATCTTATTTCCATAATTATTGTGCTGCTACAAACGTGAGTAAAATGTTATACAAATGTAAAAATTGTAATTTTAATTGTAATACTATAAGAAACTACAACAATCATCAATACTTACATTGGAATTGGCATGGTGTGTTATTTAGTTGTGCATATGCCAAATGTGATGTTGAGGTTAAAACTTACAAAGCTTTTCGACAACATTTACTTCGATTTCACAGTTTGCAAGACACTGTTGAGATGCATTTAATTTAATTTAGTTTGTAATGTATTATTTACAACCATATGTGCCTGTTATCTCCCGACATTATAATGATGTATTTTGGAAGTTGTTTTTCACCATGTTTTCTTTTGAATTTTGATCTACATACTCAGTAATAAAAATTATAACAGAATATGTAATTATGAATAAATGTTCCTATATACAATTCACAAGGTCTTTTTTTTAATCCACATATGTACCTGTAGGCCGGACGAAACTAGGTGAATATAGACTCACTTTTAGTTAAAATTTTACTTTTATTTGTTTCGCAATATTTTATGCAAGTAATTCAATTATTAACTGAAAAAAAATGTGAGCAACATTTTTGTTATTTGGAAAAGAAAATTGTTTTTGAAAACTTCGATTTGAGCTGTGGCCTCTAATGCGTCCGTCATGTTAAGATTTTAATTACTTACATTATTTACATAATAAAAGTGTGTAGCCTGTATAGTTGCAAGAAATTGAGTCCAGTTTTGGTGCTCAAATTTTGGACATGATGATACTTAGTTACATTATTATTTATGTAAAATTAATACTTAAAATTCATCTACTTATTCCGTAAACACGTTTGAAATATTCAGATGTAAGGACTGGAATTTTACTATATACACTGTGCAATATAATACAGTATAAATAATGTAATTAAATTTCCGTTATTTGTCATGGAATTAATTACATATATATAATGTGAGAATTTTCAATACTTAATGTGTAAAAGAAATACAGTTCTTTTTCTGAAATTTCACATAATATTACGTTGGTCGGTTTGTGGCCAACGTTAAGTTATGTAATTTCACAGATATTTTTTTTTCTGTGAGTGGTGCGTTCTAGGTGGAGCTCAGACTTTCTGCTTTCTGTCGAGTTGGGGCGTAAGCGGTCATCAAACGACGAATTAGTTGACTGGGTGAACGGGCCCGGCTTTCTAGTTTTATACTAAACGGTAAGTAAACAATATGTTCTGTTTTATATCAAGATATCTGAATAAAACTGTATTAATACTTAGCTGTAGTGACTCCTAACCTCAAAAGTTAGTTCAGTTTATTGTTATGTTCGATCTTACCCCTCACATTTTGGCACGGGGCAAAATCGATCAAAATTTTTCGGGTTATTTCTAACTTATTTTTATAATAGGAAAATATAATATAAATATTTGTTAATTACTTATGTTAATTTTAATTCAAAGTTTAAGAATAAAATTCATTATTCCTCATATTTGTCAGTTTTCCTGTTAATTTTCAATATGTGGCGCAGGTTCGAATACCTTCATATAAAAAACAAGTGCAAAGTTACGATTTTTTTCATAGAAATGATACCAAATTGATGAATGGGGTTTAACTCGAATTCGATCTAGCCCCGCATCTACTTATAAAGTAGTTATAGGATATTCTACAACTTTATTCGATGTTACCCCGCTACTGGGGCAAGTTCGGAAACGTGTATTACGTATATAAATATTTTTTTAGGAAGGGCTAATTACATTTAAACCTAACGGCATTACCGTAAGTATGTAATTTACATGTTAATGATGTTATTTCTGGAATGTCGTAAAATTTATTTATTGTTATTTGTGTACGATATTTTGTAGTAATGCCAAACTAATCAAAAATACGTTCGATGTTACCGCAACTCACCTATCATAAGTTTAAGGAGAAAATTTAAGATTTCCTATTTTTTTGGTACCAATTTTTTGTACGTTTCAAAATATTACTTTCAGAATATTATTATATTAATATATAGTCGCAATTTTCTTTTAATTGACCAACCAACCAACTTTTCCACCCAGAAACCAGTGTAGCCCGATATTTAATGGATAGTAAATAGCCAAATTTAAATGGGATATAAAAGCGCACAAAAAAGTTGTATGAAAGATATAATTGATGTCTAACAAAGACGTATGATATCGGTATAGATATAGAAGCAGAGTCTAACCCATCTTTCCAATATCTAAACTGTTAAATTCTACTGTTAGCGCATAAGGTATGTATTAAGGAATAACTTTTGCTCCTAAGCTACATCTTGTATAGTCATATTTTTCCAAACTCATAGGTAATATAATTCATCACACCTAAATACAACGAGAATTATACAGTGACAGAATAATACTTACAGTTATTTAAAAAGAATTATCACTTACAGTCTTCATGGTGGAATTGAAATTTTATATTCATAGAAAAATTCATTTGATTAATTTTACATAATTATAAAGCACAATTTTTGAGTTTCAATGGATACCTAAAAAGTAACATTTACACTATATCTCATATACAGATCGAACATGAATAAAACTAATGTCATGAATTTAACCTAACAAAGCACTCATTTTGCGCAATTCGATCCGTATCTGCGATAAGTGTTAAAATATCGAACTCAGAAGGTAATCTGCGATCATATACGCAAACACAGATAGGCAACTATCAAATATGCGTAAAATAAGTTGTTGCTAAGCATGTAAAACTTTTTACAATTTATCTTTTCTCAACACCTCAAGGAGGGTGCCACATATCATGCCACAAAAGCTGGATGATACGCAGTAAATTTGCACGACGCACGGTGGCGTTGATTATAAAAGATATTTCGCTCTAAGCATAAGTGTGGTTTCTTAAAAGCAAAAGACCAACATTTTAAGCAAACACAGGAAGTTTATAAAGCAGGGAGAAATAAAAAAAAATTACATAAAAGGCATATACATACACTGGGCTTTCCAATCCTTCCAGTTTACTTTGGTTAATTGAAATTTATGCAACCCACCTACGTTCCTAAGCCACTTAAGGTACATAAGTTCTCAATATTGTAAGAAGCTTTTAAATACTCTTATTACTTATTATTACATATGTAACAATATTACAATAAAGTGAATGAAATCATTTTTAATCAATCTAAAATAATAGACTCACTGTTGCGAAATTCAATCTTATTAAAGCAAGCTGGATTCCATAATCGATAACAATTACTACAACGCTAATAAGCAACGTATAAGTTTAAACTATCCAACCAAGACTATCAGGGTTATACTTCTCCAAAAGTATACAAGGTAAAGCGAGTGATGTGTAGGCGCGCCCGTGTGATTGTGCATGTACGTTCCTTGCCTCGAAGGATTAATTAAACGGACATTAGCCAAACATCAATTAGAGCGTGTATTTTAATCAACCTGCGAGGCATGTGTACAAGCCCTCCGCGATCCTATGTCTATATGCACGGAAGGAAGTGCGAAAGAACGTGCGAAACTCCATAAAGCGAAAAACGCAGTCGACGATGCAACGAAATCGATAGCGTCTGCCGACTGCTGCGTCATATCCCTATTATTAGAATAAGTTAGATGAGAATTCTCATTTTGCATGCTCAAAACGCAGAGTTATTGCTGAATATTAATTAAATCATCGACATCATCACAATTGTATTCTAAAATAATTCCTAGTTAATACCGTTTGATTTCATGCAGGAGTGCTAGGCAATGGTACACGAACAACTTGACGGTGTCTAACATTAAAATATACACACCAAAATCTATGAAATCTAAAAACCAAATAAATATTATTCTTTCTTTTGTTCTTATAATAAATAAACGTATATTCTACAGTCGTACAGGAAGATACACATTCGCTATATTCCAACCTGTAGTAATAATAATTCATGCCTTACATCCCCCAACAGCTATTCCCAATTACAAGGGTCATGGGCCGTTCATAGTCATCATTACGCCTACACCCGTTGAGCGACTTACGATGTTCGTCTCTCAGCATTTGCTAAAGAGTGAGGAAAACCACGAAAACCTTACTCTGAGAGCAAGCCCTGAGATTCGAACCCCGGACCCAGTGACTAATAGCAAAGCATGCAAGCCACTAGACTATTAGCAGTGCTGTAGTTATGAACCAACCATTGATTGATGCGCTTCGGTGACTAATTTTCTACTGTTCCCACTATGCAATTCTGTTAATACTTCAGAATTGTTAATATTCACAGAATTTCAAACTCGCAGAAACATAAAATTAGAGCAATTCCAAAAGCATTCCACCAGTTGTTTCTATTTGTTACATAACTGTAAATGGCTCGGGAATTCAAATTCAAATCTAAACTAGTTAATCTTGAATGGCCGTGGCTAATCGAAAACACTTCGTTGTTTCTAAACTAATCGATGCATTATTCGTAAGTTTCCAAGTGTTCCTATATGTATCTACGTCCCATCGCTAGCATACTAAAGTCACCGTTAAAATTAGATGGTGAATTCGATGAAGTCTGTAGCAATTGGGAAATTTGTACAGGTCAGATGTTATCTATTCTCGGTTAGAAATAGTTAAAAAGCTGAACCATACAAAACCCAGATGAGGAAGGTATGTTTCCGCCACTCTTGCGAAAGGGAAGCGCCATACTCATCCCCCACTTAGTTAAGATTCTTAAAGCTGGTGTTGCTTTAAATTACCAACAAGATGAACGAAGATCAGAGTGGTGTGTACTCGCAAAATGAGAAATACTGAACTCTCTCCTACTTCCGTTCGTCCAATTAGCCTGATCTCATTTCTTCTGACAGTAGAATTTGTTAAAACGCCATAGAGAAGTAAGCAAATCCATGGATCTTGAACTAAACAATCTGTGTTGACCTGTGTGACAGGGAAAACCTGTGTGACAGGGAAAACTTGAGCATTAATCCAAACAAAACCACTATAGTTACATTTACCGGGAAGAGGAAAGTGGAGCACTTAGCGTCACCTCAAACTTAATTATTTGCAGATAATGTAAAACATGTGGGCATCCTATTTGATTAGACACTAATCTGGAATCCTCATTTTGGAAAATATTACCCGCAATGTGAGGCTATCCACGTGAACCTGTCAAAGAATATTTGGGAAATCTTAGGGGATGTCCTCCATACGCTGTAAGTGATCGTAGTATGTCCACCCATAACCTATGGAGCGATAGCATGGTGGCAGAAAAGTCAGAGCCACAGCAATACTTACATAAATACAAAGGATTATAAGTATGGCAATCACGGAAGCAATGTCGTTTCCTCATCAATGGTTTTGGAAACTCTTCTGCACCAACCATCACTGCACATTGTTCTGGAAAGAGTGACCAGATTAACTACATTCCACCTATGGCTCAAAGCGAATCGATCCCTACATATAGATATATGTGTGGCTAACGAGCTGCTGGAATCGGTCACTTCAGACAGCATGCTGGGGATGCCATTAGACATTATGTGTACTCGAAAAATAATCTATACTTCACGACCTCCTTGTCAAATAAAGAAGGATGACGATGCAAAAAATTACGCAGTGACACAGACAGATACTTGCTGGTTTAGGGACTGTTCGAAAACACAGCAGGGTGCGGCCGACAACCTTAAACAACACACCAAGACTTTTCAGGTTGAAATCTATGCCATTGAGATGTGAGCTAAAGAGATTGAGATAAAAACATCAAAATAAAGTCGGGCGATATTGAAAGCACTAGAGGGGCATAAATACCTTCCACCTAATCATAATATCAATTTAATCTCTTAAAGAGCCAAAGAACTACTTGAGCTGGATCGCAAAAGTGGCATAGTAATTGTTTCTATTTCTACAGGTTACTGAGAACTCTACACGGAATCGGACTCTATGATGCCGGCTGTGTTTGGAAGACGAAGCACAAATTTTGCACATCGTGTACCTCTGTTCTGCTTAAACGAGAATCAGGTATCCGATTTTTGGGAAGGTTGACCACTCCCTAGGAGACCTGAAAAAAAAAATCATTCAAAAAGATTCTGAGCTACCTCAAGGGTCTAAACTTGTTGGAACTACTTTAAGATAACATTCGCTTTACAATAAGCCTTAGCGGAGGCTGTAAAGGAGGCTATCTTTCTCTCAATACAGTATAACAGTTAAGATCGCCTAAGCATATGGTAGTGTTTAATTTAGTAGAAATTTAAAATAAAAAATAGTGGAAATGATGAATTTTGCCATGGAGAAAAAATGATAGCCACTAATCCACGGTATGGTAAAATGATATGATTACACAATGAACCGCATATGTAATTCTTATTTTAGTAAATGCAAATAAAACAGAAAGGTTTGCCATTCTAGTCATGGTGAAGTAAAGGAAGAAAATGATGGTGTTGAGATTATCTAATTAGGACGAATTAGCCCATATATACCTGAAATGACAAACGTATTCAAATTTATGGAATCATATTGGAAAGGAAGGATAGAAGAAAAGGCATTTAAACATTTATATAAAAATCTAATTTATGGGAGCACTTTAATGGTCGCTTAAAACGCGACTAAGCTGTACTTTTCCATGAAAGTATTCTGTAGAATATGGGTACCGTAAGCTAACTAAAGGTTATATTCCACTTTCCCTTAGCTAAAATAAGAACGCTGGGTCACAGTGTTAGAAAAAGTAAGTCTATGAAAAACATATTCCAAAGTTACCATAGTTTACATTGTGTATTTAATTTAATCGTTAAACAAGTGAAACGGAACTTTCTGCCTAAAATTTATTAGAAAATAACTCTATGAGGAAAATGTAAGAGAGGTTATAAATTAATTTGTAAGCAGAGCACAAGTAAATTTAAATTAAAAACGCTGGACAATATTATCCGGACCAACAATTTGAACTATAGTGTGCAGTTACGCCTAGAATTTCAAATTTTAACCAAGATTCGAGGACGATACGAACAAAACCTTATAGAAAACATTGGGTGCTTTAGAAAACAATTTAAAATAGCGCCGAGAACAAAACTACGACACGAAACAAAAGCTTCAGGAAGAAACAACGCAAACGTCTATCATCCCTAACGTCTTTCTTTAGTTGACGTATTATGCGAAGGTTAAATTGCCGTTCAGTAAAAACAAAAAGATACACAAATCGCTATTTATCACGATGGAATTTACACGTGATTAATTCCCCATTTTTCTTTACGTAAACCACTTGATACGTTTAAATAAACTGTGAAAGATACGAGAAGATTGATTGACTCGAGACTTCTTCAATGATTGATGAGAACAGTGTATTTGTTGACATACTACTCTAGCGGTGTGCACGCTGAAAATGATTCGGGACAAGATTCGCAGTTAAGCAAACAGCGATCCGATGTAAACGTGTTCAAAATTTACAATGTATTACGAGTACTACCGTCGACTAAGGGAAGCAACTTCAAGGGAGGTGATTTGTACGTGAAAAGTTGTTAAATAAATCCACATCGTGAAGAATGGATAAATCGAGCAAAACTAGCTTTCTGTTACGTCGCTTAACGATCATGTATGATGATTGCTTTGTACGTGTGTCGCGCGTGTTTTCACACCAACAGATACACGCATAAAAATTTTATAGAGTTAAATTAAGCGGTGTTGGTGCTTTTCTAAAAATAATTAAACTATCACTAAAAATTTGTCAAAATAGCACTAAAAAGAAATATTTTACTCTTTTCGGAAATATATCTAACTGCACCCCATATAGTTAGAAATTTTCAACTCTAAAAAGCAGAATTATAATATCTTTCGGTGGTGTCACTCTTTGTTTAATATCGCTCTCGGATAGTAGTTTTTTATTCATAGAACCAATTGGTAATGGTTTGGATTTTACAATTTGTGTGCATGCTTGATTTGCATTGGATTGCAAATCAAACTAGTTGGTCTATTTCTATGAACGCCTAGTTTAAGAAATTAAGTGAGGGTTGTGATTATAGATGAAAGATTAGGGATTTGAGTTGTAATGTTTCAAAGCAATACCAACAGTACCCTGCAAGAGTAAAAAAAAGATGTGATTTTTGTGCAGCAATCAGACAAATGGTTCGTTTGCTCACACCAAGTCTTGCAAATGGCACAGCGCTGTTCTTACCATTAGACCAGACCCTCAGAGTAACAGCGCACCGTGCGCAGGAAATGTGAGGAGCCCATCCCTTGTTCTGATATTTAATTTTTACACCAAAATAGTGAAAATATAATTTTTTTATTAAAGGCGTAATATTCGGTTTATGTCCGTTGGGTAATGAATTCTGCACATACATAACAGAAGCTGTTGGGATTATTTGTACACGCATGGGACATTGTGAAATCAAAAGACGTTCAGGTATCACAAACAGACTTAAATTGAATCTCACGAGCCGTGCGTAGGCCCTTATATACCAACACCGCCAGATATCTACAAATTTCTAATTTCATTGGCTGCAGACCACAAATGGGCGTGATTTACATGCTGTACAGTAACAGGCAAGGACATGTCCAGACATGTCCAGTCAATGCTCGGCAGTACAATATATCTTGTAATATCTTTCTTATAACAAAAATCCCAAAAGAAAGGTGAAAAAATCCCTTACCACAAAATTAGATAACAAATCTAAATACGTATTTCGGCAACTAAGTTGCCATCTTCAGTAGAAACAAGTGAAGAGCAGTGTTAAACATAGTGTTTTCGGCTAAGGTAAACCTTGGAAGATATGCTCTTCACCAAATCACTAGTGGAATAACACTGACATCTTTTACAAACAACAAGGCTTATATACTATCTAAATCTAGTGGGACGTAACGACCTAGCAAATAAATTACAATAATTCGTATAAGCCGGACTCGGGTATAGGTCCTTTGTCGGCATTCAATAATTTACATTTGTTCTTAAGTATATAAATACTTTCGTAACTATCCAATTCTCGAAAGTTATTTACAGTTTTAACTAGCCTGAGGCTATCTGTAGGCATACCGTGACCTGTGTTTAAAATATGTCGAGCAACGCAAGATTTATCTGGTCTGTTGTATTTGAAATGTGCAATATGTTCTTTATAACGAGTTGAAATTGAGCGCGTAGTTTGCCCGACATATTTTTGACTACAGTCTCTACAACTTATTTCATAAATCCCAGATTTTTGATCTACCTCAATTTTATCTTTAGTGTTACCCAAAAGAGATTTTAATGAATTGCTCGATAAATTGTGGTAAGGGATTTTTTCACCTTTCTTTTGGGATTTTTGTTATAGTTTTCAAGCCACAGTCTCCACCCATCACAGAATATCTTTCTTATATAAAAGGCACTTTGAAATTCTGTAAAATTTAATATATTGAAAAAGCTATTTACAAAACTTTCTCAAAATCGTGATGTAATGGATCAAATTTAAAATTAGTTTCAGAATCAGTATGATAAACGACATAAACTACACCTAATGACGTATGAGGAAAAAAAATAGTGTTGGACAGTGTTATCGGGAGCGATTTATAGTTTGGCTTGGTTCTTAATTTACACTTATCGAAACGCAATTCCATGTTTTATTCAATAAATTTTTAAGACAATGCATCACTTAAATACTGAACGCCTCCCTCTGTGATCTCCAATATCTATTGGTTCAACGTAAATAGATAAAATGTCAATTATTTTTATAGTTTTGGATATTCAAATAAGTTAGAAATATTAGACTAGATTATACAGTCAAAAGGATGTAAACAGCAAATCGCCTGCACACAGAAGGAAGATCTACCATTCTAAGCAAACGTTGGTGTACGTTATATCTGAAGTATGTTATATTAATTGTAATTAAATCTGTGTTGCTACGGCAAGTTCAAAAAAATTAGGTCACTCGTACAACATATAAGATAACGGGAGTGAATTTGAGTTTTAAAATATTACTACCTACACAGAAAAAAATCCATATGTAGTATTTACACTTCGCTGTTTGACGGAAATTGTAGTAAGAATTCCTACAATTGTGCAAAATTTTACAACAACGACGCTGCATTTTTCTATATCACGGTTACAAAAAAAGCAATAAAATTGTTAAAAAATATTGTGTGACAATCTTCTACAAAATATAATGAAATGATTTACAACATTTTACAACAAGTGAATATAATAAATTGCATATAATGTAGTGAAGAAAGTTATAACAACAGGTGTAGCAAATTTACTATGTGTTTATGTTTATTTGATTAGGTGCAAGCAACAGTCACCTTACTTTGATTACTATACATAACTGGAAACCGCATTAATAATGAGATGAAATGAAATGAATGCTGTATAGTTTTATATCTATATAGTGGGACTATCATAGTACTGATAATTAGTTTAGCTACATAAATATTTTATACTACAGATTTTGTCGTAAAGATGGCGCTACGCTTGTTTCATAATCTTTGAAATTCTTACTCAATGTAAATTGTGATCGGTAAATGTGGCTACTTAATATCTATATGACGCTTAACACATGGTTAATATCGTATAAAAGGTACTGTGATCGACAATCGCCCACAGACAAGAATTACGAGGCGCTTCCATCATACCGGTATTCTGCAGTACGGCCCGGTCTGATTTCCGCAATCAGGCACAATCAAAATATATAATCAAATTATAGGCAACTATATTAATTATTGCAATAGTGTAGTTGATTTATATGTAAAATCTGTTGACAAAATTTACAACAGGAGTTTATAATATTTTAGTAGATTGTTTGCAATTTTTACCACTGGGGTAAACGTACTATTTGCAACAAGTGACTTGTACTTTATGCTACTTGAATGTATAGCTTATGTCAACATGAATTGTATAACAAAATTGCACATTTTGTTGCAAAAAATGCAATCATGTTCGTCAACAATTTTGTAGCAAATTTTAATAAAAGTTGTGCTCGTCCCTATATGTTACACAATTTGTTGCACTAAAGTTTACAATTGTTTTAAAATTGACAATTTTTTTTTCTGTGTATACTTAATTCAGAATATTAGTCAATTAATTATCGATAATTTGAGTTCACGTTATCTACCGTTCGTAATTAAAACCTACTTCATATTAAACACCAAGCCACTTAATAATTTCTTAATTAATATATGGTAGGTATATCAATTTTATGCAATCATATAATTGGCATAATGTGAATGTTATAAGTGTAAGCCCTAAGAAAGTAATTACAAAAATAGTAGGTATTTCAGTGATAACACAAAGAGAATTTTCCACTAAATATAAGTACTTCACTAAGTGCACCGTTTTGCAAGAGAGAGTTTGCTTTTTTTTATAGCTAAGTATATTGCTTCTTGTAAGATATACATATACATACATAATTTCATACGTGAGCATGCACTTGTGATGAGTATTTTGCCAATCACATAAAAACAAGGTCTTTACAGTAGCACTTTTCTAAACAAATAGTTATAGAAGATAACAGGTAGTTATTCTATTCCTAAGTAGTAATTCCTAAAAATGCTTTGATTGCGTTCGAAAAGAATATGCAAACAACCATGTTCTTATACGAACTATATTACATCTATATTACACTAAACCTAACTGAATGACATACGAGAATTACGTTTGTTCTATTAATTTTAGCACTAAAAATCAATAAAGATGCGGATAGTATAGCAGAAGGCATTACATTGAAAATAAAAAGTTGTTTTTATCTAATTTTTAAACAGGTAGTAAATGTTAAACAATTCAGTAAAATTCGCAACGTACAGAATAAATGCAATAGATCGTTGAAATTCATTACGCAAACTCCATGCCCAGTTAAATTAAAACGTCCACATTCCATGCAACCCATTACCTTACCTGCAATAACCCGCGGTGTAAGTTGCAAGCAGTTAATTCTAACTCCACAATCGATGTTACACAATTATACGCTATTAAGATGGCAATCTGGCTACAACAAGTGCTGTTATTTTTACTGATTGCAAGCCCGCTTCAACGAATTTCAAAACGACCACCTTAACCCAAAGATATTTGGCACGTTAATACGATCAAATGCGAAATACGTCGCTATAAACAACATGTCATCAAGGGCAAACGGTTATACAATTTAGGCGCCTACGATTTCAGTATTGAGAAAAACATTGCTGACACGAAATGTGCACGGAAAATATCTAAGGGAACGATTACAAATAAATAACAGGTTCTTATTACTACTGCCAAGATATTTCGTGTTGCTCTAAAAGTTTATTTCTTGTTCATTCACTTTGTGGCTGGTTTGTATACGCTTTGGGTTTGTATATTGTATATTATGACATCCAAATAAAAATGCAAACTAAACTATTTGTTAGTATGGACGTGCATTATTTAGTCTAATTGTGAGGCGAAGACTTAGTGACTCTAGCCTAATTCTTGGGTATTAATAATATTTTCATTGAGTAAATATAACTGACCAAATTTTAGGTCTGATGTGTAAGTAATGCACAGGTCTACAGAACTACGATACATATGTATATGATATTCCGAAAGATATCCCGCTGAGATATGTACGCAAGTAACATCCAATTTTTCACGTTGTAATAACAAAAATGCATGTAAACAATAGATGTTAATATTCAGTATTGTGTTAACTAATATACAAATTATTAATTGCACTAAATCTGCTAGGACTCGGGTTTATCAAAACTTGCATAGGATTACCATATTGTTGCTTATGAAGTATATTGTTCTCAAAATTAGAACTATTTTTCTTTTTTTTTTTTTGTATTTTCGGTCATTGTTAAATTAAGCAAAGAGAGTAAAAAATCCTATTTACTGCGTCATATTTTTATCGATATTTTCGGTTTTTTTTTTCAAAGGCTTTTTCAATCTAGAACACAAGATGTTTTTATTATTTAATTTTGGATACTAGTTGCATATCTTACCAGATTCTTTTTGCTATATATTAGGTTTGTATGCGTTAAACTATTTTCAAACCCCTACAAATGTAGAGAACATATTACACATGTAATAATATGTACATATGTGGCTTTATTTTTCTAAACAAGTTTTTTTCTTTTACTTTTTTGTTTGCTATTTTAATATGTATATCTAGCTAAATAAATACCAAGTATTTGACTTAAGATTGCATAAAAATGTTTAACTTCCTTTTGCTTAATTAATCAACGACCTAAAATTCCCAAAAAAAAGAACAAAAAGACAAATATTGGTAATTTTTAAATAAGATAAGCGTAAGCAAAAATTTACATGTTTCTATAAATACACTTTGATGCTGGGATCTTGGCTTTCTATATTTTCAGTCAGTTAGCATTCTACAATAATGATCCCTATTGACTGTAGTCGCAGCACCATCTCAGCATTTTCAAAAAAAGAATAGTCCGATGACTCCGCCGATCCAATAACCCAACCAAACAGTTTCTCGACTATTGTTCTTGAATTTTTGAAACCCAAGCTATTAACGAGTCTATTAACCAGGCCACTGCGATGCGTCGCTAAAAATGATTAGTAAGTTAGGATTACCTGCCTGCACTTCTAGCACACAATAAACGAAAGTTGGGCGTTATTCATTGTCAGTGCAGCGGACAGCTGCACTTTATATAAGCATGTAATTAAAATATTTATGCAGAATGCAATGAAGGCTGGTCTATGAAATCCTTAAGTGCTGTGTAGGTCTTGGGGTGGACCTGGGTTTTCTGAGACACTTTCAGCGACAGGAGCAATGTTTTGAGCTGATATGACGGTGTCAGCTCGAACTGGCAATTTTACATCAGCACCTTGGCCATTTTGCTCAAATTTTGCGATTAGCTTTACAATGGCTTTGCGAGAAGATTATTCATGCCAAAAATACATACCATAAAATCTGCGAACTGTTTCGGTGAAATTTTCACCCCGTCTGTAAAGATTTTTTGCTCTACATACAAATAGTTGAAATGTGTATTCTACACTTTTTACTGACGAAGGTTAAAGATTCAAAATTGAAATTTAAAATGGGAATTCCTATTAGGAAACCCTTTATATTATATATACTATTTTTTCAATTATTTCCTTCAATCAAACTATGATCGCTTTAGTTAAAAAATATGGCAAGACTAGACAATGTTGTTTACACAAAGCACAGCAGTGAAATGAACTAGGGTAATTAGACGATGCCACTCGTCAGTTACTGGATATCACAGCTTGCAAATAGTAGACGAGGCCATTTGCAAGCTGTCTAAATCATTTTATCAAAATCCGCATGGATTTCAAATAAAATTTAAAATATCTTTAAACCCAAGTTTATTTTCTTGAACTTACAAAACACCGGTAACCCGAAAATTTAGATTTCCAGGAAACTGTACAGATTGACACATTTTTTTAAAGATTTTTTTAAGATTAAAATATATTACATAGTGAAGTAAGATGCAAATTATTTTAAACAAAAAAGGCCGGTATACATCTGCTGACATATGTTTTCTATATTTTTATTAATTTTAGAAATAATACATTACATACAACATAGAATAATATTCAGAAAATGGTGGGGCAGATTTAAAAAAAAGAATAGAACGCCCATGAAACATCCAATGCATTATAAACTGTAATGTTGCCATTAATCATATAATTGTAGATAGTTCATCTGACATGAAGATGGCAGCACAAGATGTTCATTATAATTAATAAATGTTTTACATATATGTATTTTGATACTTGATTTTCATGTTTTTTAGTGCGTCTTCGTATACACATCTTGTTTTAAGGGAGTTGATAATTACTAGGCAACAAGTGCTTATCAGGTACCCTCGCAAAGCCGAATTTCCCTCTTAATCATCATTACGATTCCGGAAAAACGCGGTTATCGTAGTTGCCCAAAGTGAGATTTGAACCCTGGACCTCACGACTGATAGCCAAGAGTGCAAGCCACTAGGCTATCAGCCGGACTATAATAATAATAATAATAAAAGACGTTACAATTTATTTCAAAAAAACTTTTTAGGTTACATAAAAATTCTGGAAAACAAATTATTGTAAATAATTTTTTCTTTGATAAATGATAAAATAATTATTGTTTTGTTTTGTTTAATTTGTGTTTTATATAAAGATTGCGGTGTAAAATGTGTTGGTTTAATTTTTTTGGTCAGATATGAAAAAAAGCGTATTTAATTTTTTGTTTTTTTGAATTGTTGTATTTTGGAAACCAAAAGATTGTGTTTTTAATTACTTGACCTTATATGTTTAGCTAACCGAGCAATAAATATTCTAACAGAGATTCTTTTTTATAATAAAACAAGAAACACAAAAAATAATCAGTCACAAAGTATATAAAAACTTCTAAGGTAAAATATTTACTCGGAAAAATATATCAAATTTTTAAACCATATAATTTTAGAATCGCAAAGCAAAATCTAACAAATTACAAAACCATATAAAATGAAAATCAAAACTTAAAAAAATAAATTTATAAAATAAACGGTAAAGATTGCAATGATAATCTTCCTATATATAACAAAAATTAACCCCAAACCAACGAAAAACAGACCCAAAAAAACATAAAATAACTCAAAATCATTCTTTTGGTTTCCAAAATATAACAATTCTAAAAAAAAATTAAATACCTACGCTTTTTTTCATATCTGACCAAAAAAATTTTACATTTTACAGCGCAATCTTTATGTAAAGCACAAATTAATGTTATGTTAACAAATGTTTTTAATTATTTGACCTTATGTATTTAAAAAATACTAGTACCCTAAAGAAATGGAAATATTAAATTACATTAATGCAATTATATAAAAAAAAATATTATCAAAAAAAGAGAAGAAGTTAACGTCAGTTTCGTTAAAAATAAACTAAATTCCAACCAACAGCTCTTCTAGTTTCATATTAAAAAGCATTTTATTGGTCCAAGCAATTTTTAATTATTAAGAAACCGTATCTTGTTACTTATAAACTGTGTTAGGACTTTGTGGGTTATCATTACCTTCTTCAGAAACTTTACTTATATGGTTAGAGTCCCTGCAAGGTTCTTTCTTAAATCTTTTAAGAATAAACATTTCGAAGTCAGCAGCACAAGCATTATTTTCGGTGCTTAAAAATTATTTCTTTTTCGTGCTTTGAACTTAAATTTTTCTCAAGTCCACTCATCACATAAACATCTCGTTTATGTAAATTAAATGTACATAATAGCATTCATTTCACCTATCGATTAAAACAGCTAATAATTTCGCGAGTGACACATCTCGTAATAATTTACCATACGACTTTTTGTCTTCATAGTAACAACAGTCTGTCAACCGCAAGTATTAAAAGCTTCCCGCTTTAAATTAATTCATCACCAACTGTATACATCCGATGTCTCACCGCACGTGGTTCGACCGCGGCGAGCGGTCTCTACTTTACCTTCCGTCCAATTTAATCTGAAAACTGCGGGACTTCGCGACGAAATTCCGGTGAATGTCCGTTAGATGGGAAAAATAGCACGAGCGCAAATAAGAAGATGACAATAATCCGGCAGCCGACACTGCCGCTTTTGCAAATTATTCCGTGAAAACTTACGGTGGCGATACCAGCGCGCTTTAGACGTTTGCATATGCCGCGAAAAAATAAGCTAGATAAGCGTCATGTCGCCACGGAATGTCATGCAACATCGCCGCAACTATACGCCTAGACAAACGCTTGACGTCAAGAAAAAGAAAATTGTGTTACTTACCGGTGCCAGAAAAATTAGATGATGCAAAACGATGAAAGAAACGCGAACCCGGCTTCGCGCTACAGCACCTGTAATTAATCATATTATGTTAGATATATGTATGTATATTCCTCACATATGCAAATGTATACAGCACAAAAATAAAGAAATTTGATATTAATTGATTATCCTTCATGAGCAAATATTTTTAAAAAAATACATAATAGTTTCAAATAGAAAAATTTCCATATTACGTCATTGCCACGATAGAGTCTCGGCTAGGGTCGGTAGTTCACCCCGCTCTAGTCGATTATTGTAGCAACCGCTTTCTTTTCCAGGGTTGTAATGATGATTAGGAAAGATAATTAACTCAGAAGGGACGCCTGCCAAGCGTATTCATTGCTGAGACTTTATCCACCCCATTTAAGAACAACAAAGAAAATGTGCATACAGGGAAGAGTGACACAAGACACAGGCCCTATTTTAAGTAAATTAAATTTTCGATCATGGCGGCAATTTTCATGTTGGTATTTCAGCAAATGGATAATGGAAATATCAGTAATAGCCATTCTCGGTCAAGTATAACGCCCGTGGAATGGTGTATTCTTCATTCTCAAACTTAAAATTGATAAAAAGAGACAAATTGATCTTGCTCAACCAGCTGGGCGTCCTTGGGTTTTATGGCTCTTTTTCAAGTTAATAAAAGCTATTTATAGTTTCTTTCAGATATATATACATATATCTTGCTACGAAACACGTAGACAATATTTCTAAATTTTAATTATATTTTTCAGATTTTAAATATCTATTTAATTCAATTAAATACCACCCGGACTCATGTGTGATACTCTTTAAAAAAACTCACTAATAAATCAGACCTCAATTTACAGGTGGCCCTAGCTGTAACCCCCCCCCCTCCTTCAGTGTTGATTTATATATATAATTTAAGTTAGTAGCTATCAGGATATGATAATACCCCCTATCATATCGCTGTCAATTCTGCTCCCTATAAATACTTTAAATACTCATTAATATTCAATGGAATTGTACTGATTGTTCTGTTGTCGTTCAATGATGTGTTTCTTTTTATCAAATAAAAAGCAATTTCTTGCGAATTATAGATTTTATCCGAAAAAGTGCTTTAACGAAAGTATGGCATTTCTTACATATGATCTCAGGTGAGTAGATTCATATACTATATAAAACAAATTACAACAAATATTTTTTTTTAACATCATTCACACTAAAACCCACTTCAATCGTTTCAAATTATATTGAAGGATTTAAATTTTCCACCAAAATCTTAACGACCTTTCATAATTCAATACGCCAACATATGAAAACTCAAATCACTAATAGAAAAACATTGGAAAATTATACCAAAAAATTGTTACCAACTTCAATTAAATACAAATATAAGTTTCTAAATTTCACTAAATGATTTTGACGCACAGAAAACAATATCTAACCTTCAAATACCTTGTACGTATTATAATTTAAGTACCTCCAAAAGAAAATGAAACTTTGGCTTACAATGTAGGTTCACACAACACCTCCAAAACATACGTTCCAAATATCGAAATATCCTTTAGCCCTCAGACGAGTATCAACTAAACAGCCTCGAACGTTGGATACAGCAAACAAAATCACCGGGACAAACGTACAGGAAATTCAAAACCATCCACTAGTGCACTAAACAAATGGTTCTACCAATCAATGTGAGTAAAACAATAGTTATTTATGAACCAAGTGCGTGAAAATACATTTCGCGAATGAGTGGTAGTTTAAAGCGCGAGCCGTTAGGCGAGCGCTTCATGGGCACGAATTCCACTGTATACGAAAAATTCGCAATCGCTAACCCAGCAAAGGTTCAGTGTACAAACCTTCATGCAACTTCTATAATATTATTGCAACAGATGAATGGCTTCCTAGAGAGGGAGATCGCTACTACGCTTCCCAAGTCCTGGAAGAGGTTCACCAGAAAATATTTAGCTTGGAAAGCATCATAACCGCATTATAGAAGGTGGGAATTTGACCCTTTAACACGTCTATATTTTCAGAAGAATTCTTTTCATGTTATAGCGGATAGACCACTTTATGAGACGAAACACCAGCCTGTGTAAACCTGACAACAACAGCCATCATTCACAACTCTGAAGCGGTCTAGTAGTTTCTGTAGCTGTCTACAGCAATATTTTGTCAGTGCAAAAAAATCTTTTGCAATTCCGGAAGCTGCTGACTGAAAAAAAGTAGAGAGAGGGAGGGGTAAAATTATAATTTTAACAAATACACCAGTAAAGAAGACAGAGCAAAATGAAAGAAGTCACGATAATACAATGAAATCTGTTTTACATAGGTTAAGCCTTAGGGGGTCAGTATAATATTTGAAGTTGACAGATCGTTAGCAGTGCAAAAGGTTATCAATAAAAAAAAAATATAATGACAATATAATACTCAATCTTATTTTTACACTAACCAAGAGTGCTGATTTCAATTATCTCAACCCTATCAATTTTTATCATGGACACCAGTCCTCGACTAACATCCATACCTAACTTCCTCGGCCTGCCTCTCCTGTTCTTCCCTTTTCTTCCTGTTTCCTTTACTATTTCCATCTTAATGTTTCCTTGTGCTCTAATTATACGTCCATATCAGGTCAATTATTGTTTGTTAATTGTACGTGTTAATAGTTCTTCTCCAACCAGTGGCGTAAATAGGGGCCGCAAAACCCCGCAATGCGGGGGGGGGGGGGCGGCGGTGGCAGAGGGGCCCCACAAAGAGGGTAGCCAAGTCAAAGAAAGTGTCCCAGTATGACATTATTAAATTGACATTTTTAAAAGTCTCATGATAAGTGATAAAACAGATAAAATATATAATACATATATGCCATTTAACGTTAAAATATCTACATTTGAATTCGTGCTTATATCTGTTTTCTTGTATCATTTATTAAATGAAGTAAATTATGCTTCAAAACTCCTTCAAAAGAAAAATATAAATCTTGATGAAGCAACAAATGTGCTAGGTGATATCAGCTTACGTCTACAAGAATGCAGATCAAAGTACGAATTCTTTAAGATGGACGCCATTTCTATTTGTAACAAATGGAAAATACCTCCCATTTTCAGTGCTAAACGTCAACCAAAATTCAAACATCCCTTCGATGAAATATGTGAAAATTATTACTTCGATAATGCCGAACAAATATTTAAAATAAACGTTTTCTATACAACCGTAGATATTGTTAACACCTAAATTAGAAGTAGGTTTACAGGTATGTCCGAAATTTCAAAATTATTTCAATTTCTGCAGCCAAGAAACCTTTTAACACTATCAGACAGTGATTTTATTAAAGCAGCCACTACATTACAAGAGCATTATTGTAATGATCTAACAAATAAATTTCCTGCGCAACTTTTAAATGCGGTTTCATTTTTAAAGCATGACATTACCGCGGATACAACTACGAAATAAATTAGCCGAGTTACTTTTAATAAAATTTGGGTTCATGGAAAGTGATTTCTCGGAAGTAAATACAGCTTTGCTACTTTTTCTAACAATACCTGTAACTGTAGCTACAGCAGAGAGATCTTTTAGTAAACTGAAATTAATAAAAACATACTTGCGTAACACAATGACACAAGAAAGATTAAAAAATCTCTCTGTTGTAGCTATTGAAAACGCAGCTGCACAAAAGTTGGATCTTCGACAACTAATTCGTTGCTTTGCTGATAGAAAGGCACGGAGAACTGCTATATAAACACAATTAATTATAAAATGATTATGTTTATAAAAATAGGTTTTGTATTCGGTAATAAACATTCTAAAATTCTTAATAAAAGCGAAATTTTAAATTTTGATTACCATATAATTAAATACAATTAGGTTAAGTTTTTTTAATTATGTATATATGATAAATGTGATTATCTGTACTTATTGTTAGTATCGTCCTTGTTTATATATATCTAGTTATTCAACCGGTTTGAAGTACCTTTGGGTGGCGTTCAGATGGCATGTCAAGTGTGGCGTGCCCATTCATTTTTTGTAATAATGTTGCATTGTAATTTCTTAATTTTGATTGGTTTTACTTTGTTATTAACTGCCAAGTTTATTTCACAATCTGCCACCATTCCAATGAATATTTGGCGGTATTTAATTTCATTCATCAGTACTTTTATACTATCGCCGCCAGATATCAGCACCTTACGCAGCTCGGTTGAATAACTATAAGATATATAAACAAGGGTATCGTATAATATATTGTAACATGTTAATAATGAGTTTATGAAGATATGCTTATGTATGTACCTACATTATTCCACATAAATGAGACTGATAAATAGCAGAGGAATAGTTTTATTGAATACCGAATAGAGCCTCAAAAACGCGATTTCAAAATTTCTAGTTACGCCACTGTCTCCAACTTGTTGTATTACATTCTGACCTGTCCCATTTTGTATCTACTGCAATTCTTAAAGATTGCATTTCAAGACCCCACTTTTAAAGTTTTTGTCTAGTGTCGAGTGTTTTAGATTATACGAGGTAAAGTGTAAGCTAAAATACTCGTCTATGACATTGTCTCTTCCAATAACCCGAATGTTTATTAATTTTGAATTTTCCAGTGTGTTTCTGCTATTGTATTTTCCGCATACAATACTCGTTAGTTTTTCGTGTTCAATCTAGTATTTTTCAATAACGCAACTTTAGGTATGATAAAGAAAACGTTGGCTCAGTGTCATTACCTTGTTTTACATCAGGTTTCTCTATCGCAAAATTTAAACACTTAAATACCTAAATTCACAGTTTAACTGTGTTAAGTACTGACAAATTTAAAGCATTGTTTTAAAATGGTCTACGAAAATAACATATGATGTATGATATACAGGGTGGTCCAGATTTTCTTCAGGATACTTTACTAGCGTACTCTAACAACAAAATTAATGACAAAAATTTTATATACACAAACATCGATACATTTCCTACAACGTCGAACCAGTGCATCAATGGAGTTAGCTATGTGTAAAGGAATTTGTTTCATTTCATTACATGCTTCTTGAATTTTTCCAAGTAATTCTTGTCTTGTATTAACAGGCGTAGCGTAAACCTTATGTTTCACCACTCCCCAAACATAATAATCGAGGGGAGTGAGGTCTGGTGACCTCGGGGCCCAAGATACTGGACCTGAACGGCCAATCCAATGCTGTGGATAATTGATATTCAACCATTCACGCACAGGTAGTCCAAAATGCGCTCGAGCCCCATCTAGTTGTATCCAACTGTTTCTTCTAAAGTAAATGGGCATTTCATGAAGGACATCCTCAAAATTAGTATCAAGAAATTCACGAAATAAGACCGAGTTTAATCTTGCCGGCAAAAAGTATGGACCATAAATGTTATTACGTAAGAAGCCGAGCTAAACATTAACACTAAATTCATGTTGAAAATTGCGTGGTCGAAACTCATGCAGATTTTGGTGTGCCAAAATAGGAAGATTGTAATAATTAACTACTCCGGATCTCGTAAATGTACCTTCGTCAGTCCAAAGAATTTTATGCAAAAACACGTGATTATTTTCTACCTGATTTAACATCCACTCATAAAAGATCAACCTTCTCTCCGTATCACCAGGATGTAAATTTTGTACAAGTTGAAAATGGTAGGCTTTTCTGTGGTCTGCATGTAATGTTCCTAATACTTTTGATTTCGTTAAATCGAGTCGTTGAGCCGCTCTGCGAGAACTGAGTCGTGAATTTTCATTAAATGCCCGGAGAATACGGTTACTAAGTCCTCTTGGTATGTGATTTTCATTTCGGTTTTGTTCATTATTAGCGCGTAAACCAAGTTCACGAAAGCGCCGATGAGTATCTATGAACACTTGAGAATCCGGACGTCTCCTTTGGGGAAAACGTTGGCCGTATTCACGCACCGACGCTTCGGCATTGCCGTTGCAGAATCCATAAATAAAATGGATATCTGCGTATTCTTCATTACTAAATTTTCTTGGCATAGCAGTATCACACAAACTGTTTAGTAAACGCAACAGTAGATTGTGTATTTTTGAGATTAGTTACCGTTGGCAGCACACGACGATTGTCAATATCAATATAAATGGAACACTTTACAATGCGATATCTCCGTTGGGAAACATTTAATGACAAATGTTTATATAAACTTTTGTCATTAATTTTGTTGTTAGAGTACGCTAGTAAAGTATCCCGGAAAAAAACAGGACCGGCCTGTATACAATACTGGTAGCAGATGTTTTGAATGCAGTAATTGTAAACCTTCATAATGTTAATATTATAAAATCAATAAATTGTCCTTCATAATGAGGATAACATTTGGATCAATAACGGAGAGATGATATTTTACATTTTAATATCGTGGTGGAAATGTAACCAAGCAATTAGGCTTTAATAACGGACAAATCGATATCTGGAAGTAATTTGGGGATAAAAGTAATGTTCATAATTAACAATTAACGGGACGAGGCTGGAGTGAAGTACGAAAACCGTGATAAATAAGCTTTTCCACAACTTCTGTTCTCATCGTGAAACAAAAGGCGCACAGTATGTAGCTAATAAATATCCGGATAAAAATTAATACACATATAAAGTAATAAATATGTAGAACGAAAAACATGAGTGTCCAAAAGGAATAAAATATGCACATTACAACCAACGCAGCTAACTATGAATTATAAGACTTTAATACCGATGTCCGGTTACTGTCTGAAGCTAGTTTACTACAACACATTAATACTCCGCCTTTCCCTCGCAAATTCCATACACATGTTATGAATATACATCAGCGGGTCATTTATAATAACTGCCAAGGTTGGTAGCGCATACTAGTTACTCCCTTATGGTCTGCCAATCCTGCTTCGGCTCTACACCACACTACGGGTATGAAGTTCCGCGGGGCGCCGTTTTCATAGAAGGTGAGCAGTGGGTGGCTGTATAGGGATCCGGACGCCGCTGAAGAACCTTTTCACACCTAATAACAACCTTTTCAGTATTAATAAAAGGGAATGAATCATTAATGGTGGCAGGACGGTCGATAAATTCGTCACCTTTTGAATACACAAATATAATGATGAAACCGACGGCGTTCGAGGCTACTTGCGCCCTCGCCAGTCGATAGACGTGACCGGAATTTGCCTTCTTTTTTTAATATTCTTCGTGAACGGAAACTCCAAAAAGAATCGCCATCCCGGTAACAATACATGGCCAGTTCGATACTTGTTTTGTTATCGTGGCATGATATATGAATTACATGAAAGTCTGCATTATGTGTAACGCTTAACATCAAAACAAATACCACACAAATATTCATTAATTGCAAATACTCGTGGAAATCCGGGTTTCTACATTGCAGAGTCACAATTTAAAATGTTTTTTCAGTGTTGGTTTTAACACCTACAATGTATATTATGTGTACGCACTACCACATAATATTTTTACTGCAATGCTTAATAAACATATTACACATTGATTTAACAGGCGTATACCAACGTAAACTATTTGTATGTCGGTAGTGGACACTAAATGTTTATTACTCCCTACAACAACAAATTGCATCATTTATAATTATTTACGTACCAAGTCTTTAAAGTAGGACTATCGAACAAGTTTTGGGATTGCCTGAACATTTATTTATCTGAGTTACAAATATGTGAATAATGTCATAATTTTGTAGACTAAGTTTCACATAACATAGTTACATATCACTCCACATATCGCACACAATCTTATCATTTACTTACATAACACAAAATCGCTAATAGTCCATAATGTCTGTATAGCAGAAAACTCAAATCAAACTTCGCGAATCACCATGCTAATAATCCTTCTAACGCACCGAAATCATCCTCGTATCACTTATTAATAACACTGTATCATCGCTAATAAATCTCTCCTTTCGTATTGTAGCTACTGTAACCGCAAATCTCGGTTATCCGTGCAAGAGCCGCTGCGCCGCGGGTTTTCATTTCTAATTGGCACTAACCGTTGTCGATGTTGTACAATATTCGTGATCGGACGACATAGTATCACTGTTGTTGCTATTTTTATTGTCAGAGTACGCCTATTTTTAGCGTTTTTTTTTTATATTTATTCACTTTTAAACAACCATAATCCCCATGCAACTCAAAATGGGTGACTGTCTCGATATATGGAGAAACAAATGTGGAACTAATGATCAATCCTAGCGTATAGATTTTTACGCATGCGCATACGACCATTTTCCATCGCACTTTACAGACCTAAGGCATACGAAATTTACTTTTAGTTTCACTTGACGCGGCATTGTTGATAAAATAGCATTTTCGCTATTCGAATGAGGGTAGTGACTTTAGAATGTGAGAACCGAAAAATGAATTTTATGAAATGATAATTTCGAACCTGTTCTTGCAATACGTAAACGTCTTCATGTGCTTTATTATTGTTTCATTAGTTACTTTTCGTCGACAGAAATGTATGCCTGTGCAAAACTAAAAAAGAAAATTGCTGCTATATTTTTCTTCAAACAAGATTGCTGTAACTCTCAGTCAAATTTTCAAAAAGGAATATACAGGCTGTACCGACGATCCCAAACCAAACACACAAATAAATCACTGCGAGACGCGAAGAGTCGAGTCTTTTCACAAGTGAGAGGCAAGAATTGAGAAAAAGTAATATACAGGGGGTACCGACGATCCCAAATCAGTCACAGGTATAGACGGGGATTAGCGGAGAGTGGTGCGGTTTGGCTGGTCTGCCGATTTGGGGCGTAAGTGATGCGTTATAGGTGGAGCGCATACTTTCTGCTTTCTGTAGAGTTGGGGTGGTAAGCGGTCATCAAACGACTAATTAATAGGCCCGGTGAGCGAGCCCTAATATCTAGTAATAATACTCTAAACGACATATACATCATTCTTAGTTTCTTTATTAATTCAGCAATTACTGAACAGTAATTAGCAATCTCTTTCCTCATTTACAAAATAATAGATGTATGTATTATGATTTCCATATACAAAAAACGCCAAAATGTTCCCTTGTCATTAATATACACAATCATCGCTCGATAGCTCTCAGAGCAGGTTTCTATTTGAATATGCCATGGTTAATAAATCTTTGAGTGCTCTGAACAAAAATAATATCATTTCAAATAAACAGCACGATTTGCATAGAAATACTTGACAGTAACAGCGGTACATGTCGATTGTTTAGATTGTCGCCAGTATAACGTAACTGATGATCGTCGAATCTTAGATCTATCTAATCTAGAAATGTCATTAACGTACAGGGCGTACGAAGTATTGTTGTGGATTACTTTCAAACTTTCTTGCCTGGTCATGTTCAGCATGCCAGATTATCCTTCATTTAGATCAGAAAATGCTTGATAATATTTTTATTCTATTTTACTGGCTTAATTAAGTTGGGACTGCCGCAGGGCTCGGTTCTTGAGCCGGTACTATTTCTTGCTTTTATATATAACATTGTAGAATTTTATTAACTTTTCTTTGTGTTTAAATACGAATGAATTCAGCATTTCTGGGTTAACCCTACACGAGTTCGTGATCGTGTAAACTCTCTGGATGGAGCTGCGTCAATTGTTTGAATGTAATGGCCTTCATGTCAGCGTCTATAAAGCATTTTCATGTTTTTTCGTACTCTTCAATCCAGAGCTGACTACAATCTGGATATTTCGTTGAGTGGAAGTATTCTTATTGGTGAGCGCTCATGGAGAATTTAAACACGTGCTATCAAATTAGGAATCTTAAATATACAATTGATAATTAAGGCGTTATTTTTGGAGGTCGTCTTCACATGTATGTGGTGTTTATCTCAAAAGCATAAAATTCGCTATATGGCAAATAAAAGCGCCGTCAAATCATGCACATCATTCTAAAAAAAAAAATAGTTTTATGCCTTTGCATATCTATTCTGAAGATTTTTATTCATACGTATGGTAATCTTCACTTTAGCTTTTCGTTAATTGTGATGATCATTCTTGTACGAGGTGTATGTCCAATTTAGCAATTGCGGTTCAATAAATTTGCATAATGGAAGGGTCTTCTAGCACTGTAGCGTTCTGTTTCTTTAATTTACTTCCTGATGCCTTTTAACAGTGCTGCTTCCAGTGCTTCAGCAAGAAAAAATGACTCAACATTGCACGAATTATTACTAGGTATACCATAACATGTGTGGGCCTCCTGTGGGCAATCTGATGTGTTAAGATATACAAAAAGTCGCTCATATCTCAAAATCTGTTAAAGATAGGTATAGGAAATGATATAGGTATAGGAATTGGTGACATTAACTGATAGAGAATGATATTTACTTCCTAATTTCAATTTAAAACGTAGGATCTTCCATTAAAAAAAAAATGAGACTCTTCCGCATTCAAAAATATGTCACACAGTAGAGACTCTACTTCCAGTATTAATCGAAATATTAACTTTTGAACGATACAATGATTATTACTAAAAAAAATAAAATCTTAAATAACTCAAAAACGGCACCATATAGCTATTGGAAAACGTAATAAAAGCTGATGTATTTATGGTCGTAGAATCTAAAAAACAAATATATATATATATTACTCTATTTAAAATAACAAAGGTGACAATTTCCGGTCAACCGGAAGTGATATTTTTGTTAAAGTATTTCACACAACAGATAGTAGTGCCAAAATCTTAACGAACCACTTACGCGGAATACCCTGTATATTTAGGCACCTTTTTTAAGCAGTTTAAAGGTTTTTCACTTAACAATTACAAAGGTTTGAATAAAGTAATATATAGTTCTGAAACAACATTCGGAATTATTTATGTCAACCCCGTAACCGCTTGAATTCAATACGTGAATGACATCAATTTACTAGTTACTGCTTTTTTGCTAACATTCCAAAATTAGTTGCCTGAATCTTCTCTTGAACTATTTCAATCAAAAAAGTTCAACAAAGTATGTTGTTACCTTAAACCATATGGAGCATTGAACCGAAATTACACTTAATTCAACACAATTACGATGCTAAAATTGTCTTTCCCTGAATCAAACCCTCACCATGTTTTCACACGCCTTGATCTAATCTCATCCTTAGTTTAGCAAAACTTTTCTAGCAAATATGTAAAATTTATTTATTTTTTCCTGGCTCGGACCAAATACTTGGTGCAATTCATGAACAGTAACTATTTCGTATAATATTTAAAATGTCATGGTGAAATTTACTAAAAATAAAAAGAAACTAATTATAAATTTTAACCCGTCAGGTTGCTGTTATGGTATACATACAGTCACCGACAGAATTGAGTGGACATGGTATTATATTTTATTATTAATTATTTGTTTTGTAATATTAGTATGTTTTTGGATATTATTTATGTTTAACTATTTAACCTGCTAGAATATCATCCTTTTTTTTTTTTTGCTTTCATGGGCAGGTTTAACCCCGTGAGGCAACTCGGCCTTAAGACCTATTGTGCCCCCATGGTGTTCAACCCTCTCGAGAATATCATGATTTTGTATCATTAAATAAGTATGAGTAAAATTTATAGTTTAATTAAAAATCGCTTAGTGTCCACTCAATTCTGTCGCTGACTGTATATCAGTATTGCAGCTTATTAGTAGTCGTATTTTAACCCCAAGATTTGCAACTTTATGTCGAAGAAATCCAGTGCCACGTGCCGTTAGACATAAGACATAAATAAAGATCTGAAAAATATAAACGTGGCAGCATTTAAGGATAGAAACAACACATTCAGCAATCCATAACGCAGATGTTAACACTGGCTGTCGAAAAAAAGGCATGAATAGGAGGCGCGCCTTCCAATGATATCGGCCCATTTCGGACGCATAAAAAGGAAATAAACATGACATTTATTGCGATCGATTGAGACCCATTCATAGCAATATAAGTCCCGAGATTCTAAATCAGAATAAATTCCCTACTAAAATGGAGCCTGAAAGTCTACATCTAAATCTCAAAACAAGAAAGTCTGATTTTAATCTCGGAGATATATTTAATCCATTAGAGTGTGGATAAGATATAGATTCGCGGAAGCAATGAACGCCACATTTTTTATCGTCTTGAGTAAGATATCGCTGCGGCTTATTAGATTTAAATGCATATACGGTTTGCCGTTTCCGTATGGTCGTTGGATCACTATAAATGTAAATATTTAACTTCTCCGGTCAACAATAAGTTAGCATTAGGAACGAAGACGCATTTGTCAAAATGCACATCGCTTCTACTTTCCAAGTACGTAACAGATGTCACAACATGTACGGAAATGAATTACTTAAGTGTGGAAACCTACCATAAAGTACCCTATGGGCTATGGTATCGTCAGTTCATAAACGCATTCGATGACGTGGCTGAAACCTATGTCCTCTCTTTGTACGGGCAAAGCTCTCATCTCTGGGTGTGGTTAAGGAAATGGTTAAACAAGTAAACTAACTATAAACTATTCTATACCTTTCTATGAAACTAGCTCAAATATAAGCTTTGAATTTAAAGATGTATGAATGATGCTGAATTGTGAGAGTCAGTTTTAAAGTAAGAACCGTTCTAAACAACACACAAAGACAAACAACGTTCTTACAAAATATTGGCTTTTATAATAACTAACCAGAAAACTGAAGCATGGCGGGGCTCATGGACCTATTATTGGAATCATCATACCAGCAAAAGCAATGAAAAGGGGAATTGCATTAGAAACGAACTCGAATTTCTGCGTAGCGCTATCGCATCTCAAGCTGTATCCAGCATCGCCTGTTAGGTATTTTTCTGTAATGTTTTTATTACGTCAAGGCAAGTTGCTACTGGAATCACTACATAGCCAGTGGCATGTTCTCATTTCACACGAGATATATCTAGCGGGACTGACAATCCATGAATTGTCCGAGCCAAATCTGTGACTGATGCGTTACCGGCTTACGCTACAGTCGCCTTGTGAGCTTAGTTCTCTAGGGAGCGCACATCTTAACTCTTGATTCCCAAACCTTTGGGTATTTTGTAGCGTAAACCATAATAGCTCCAAATAAATTTTTCGAAATAGAAATTGGCCTTCGGCGGTTTATTCGTTAACGCTGTCCTCACCGTTACCGTGGTTACCTTTTCTGGAGTGAGTGGTTGAGCCACCCGCATTTAAAATTGTCATCCAACGCCACTGAACTGTACCCTCTGCGTTGTGACAGATTTTAGTACCTTAATTTCATAGTATGTATATACGACTAAGAATACTTTGCTTAAAGTATCTGTTAAACAATTCACAGATGATATACAACCTTTTACCTTACTCTGCACTGCTCCAAATGCAAAAAAGAAGAAATTATATGGAAATTGTGCGATCTCTTTTGGTAAAACTTTAGATGAATGAGGATTTTTTCACTATAAATTAATATTATTTACGCCTACTATTATATAATGGTTACAAATCGCAAACCATGCATGCAAATTTCCAGTTTTTTTTTTTTAAGTAAGTTGTTACTTTTGGATTTGAGACTTTATGTTCTTCTTGATTTTTAATAAAAGCAAGTGCAAATGCAGACAATTATATGTATATAGATTTTAATAAGTTGATAATATGTAGATAATGCAGACAAATTTATACAAATGTCGTTATTTACAGATATGCATGTTTCTCTGTACCACAGCTCGTCAGTATCAGTCCACGACAATTGTAATTTTACGCTGAAAGCGTATACAGTGAAAGCTCCCTTAGCGGGCAGTTCTAATAAGCGACCATCTCCCTTAAACGACCAAATTTTTTGGAACCAATTTTAGTTCTGTGTTTTAACACATAAGATCCATTCCCATAAGCGGGCGCTCCTATAAACGTGCGCGGGCAGCTTGCTTTGTATCCACGCCTAAAAAATATCTCCCATAAGCGGCCACGAAGCTCCAATAGCCGGCTGAATTAGATTTTATCTATGTATGTACATACATACATTTTAAAGTTTGGTATTCGGTGATTCCCTTTTGGGGATTTACCGTTTTATTTACTCGTACTATGAATGAGAATGAATTGTTCGTGGTTCTTTGCGCTCTAGTTTCGCTACAGAATCGTACGTGTGTGTTTGCTAATAATGCCTCCGAAAAAAAGAATATTAACGTTAAAAGAAAAGATGGAGATAGTAAACATAATTGACAAAGAAAAACTATCAACTAGAACTATAGCATCGCGCTTTCATATAGGAAAGACACAAGCTACGTTGATAGCAAAGAATAAAGAAGACATCCGACGTTTGTGGCAGTCTGGTGTAAATGAACACCAAAAAAGGAGCTTTTTGAAAACTGAAGGCTTGAACATCGACAAGGCATGTTTTGAGTGGTTTATAAATGCTAGAAATCGAAGGATTCCTATATCAGGTGGGCTTGTAAAAGAAAAGGCAAAACAAATTGCAAACAAGTTTGGCTACAAAAATTTTAGTGCATGAGATGGATGGCTGCAGAAGTGGCGTAAAAGACACAACGTTAGTTTCAAGTGCATTTCCGGTGAAGCAGCTGATGTAAATCAAGAGACAGTTGTCGCATTCATGGAAAAACTTCCTTCTTTGTTGCTCGGATACCAATGCGAGGATATTTATAATGCCGATGAAAGCGGCCTTTTTTTTCGTGCGCTTCCCGATAAGACGTTGACATTAAAATCTGAGAAGTGTTCAGGGGGGAAATTGGCAAAAGAGAGACTAACTGTGTTGTTTTGTGCAAGCATGACTGGACAAAAAAAGAAACTTTTGGTGATTGGAAAATCGGCTCGTCCTAGAGCATTGAAAAACACAAACATTAAAGATTTACCTGTTATGTGGAAGTCAAATAAAAAAGCCTGGATGACTCGGGAAATAATGGGTGAATGGTTGATCGAGCTGGATAGAAAAATGGGCATTGAAAAAAGAAAAATTCTACTGTTTCTAGACAACGCCGCGTCACACCCTCGAGAGTTATACCTAAAAAATGTAAAAATTATTTTCTTGCCTCCCAATACAACCTGTGTTTGCCAGCCACTGGATCAAGGCATCATTCAAAATTTCAAGGTTTATTACCGCAATCAGATTTTGAAACATATTTTATCAAACATGGATTGTGCTAAATCATCATCTGAACTTTCAAAAAAAATTGGTTTTGGAGGCACTGTACTTCATAAAAACGGCATGGGAAAAAATCAATCCAGCAACAATAGAAAACTGTTTTAGAAAAGCTGGGTTCAGAAAAGCGGATACGAAGCTTCCTCATTTTGACCCCGAAGACGACTTACCGTTGTCTGTCCTTGCGACACTAACGAGAGCTGCTAAAGAGTTGAATGTCACCAATGACCAAAATTTAGACGAATTTATAAACATCGATCAAAACATACCAACAGAAGATGATGATTTTGAAAATCAGGTCACGGTTGAAAATCAGGTTACGATTGAAAACAATGAGACAGATGACGAAATAGAGGACGTTCAAGAAGAGGAAAATAAAATAAAGTGCTACGATGAAGCTTTAAATTACGTTAAAGAACTGAAAAAGTTTTCTAAAGATGACTATGTGGCTTTTGAACAAATTAAGAATTTAGAATGCCATTTTCAGAAGTGTCGTATGGAAGAACAGCAAAGGAAGCTTAAGCAGTCGAGTATTTTAAGCTTTTTTCAAGCTGCTCCTAAATAACTTTTATACATATGTATTTGAATTTTTTGGCATATGTACATATTTACACATCTCTTTCCTATTCTTATTTATATATGTATGTATGTACTGTATATGTATTATGTATGTAATAAAGTTTTCTCTTAAGCAGCATCATTTTGTTATGTATATACTGTCCATTTATCAATTTAAAAACAAACTGATTCCTATTTATGTTGGATATATGTTTGTATGTAATAATTTTCTCTTAAGCAGGCACCTCCCATAAGCGGGCAAAAGGGTTGGAACCGTGACTGCCCGCTTATGGGAGCTTTCACTGTATATGGTTTCGCACAATTAACAGTAGTGTATGATAGTTATAAGATGCACAACTCATTATTTTAGTGAAGATATTTGCTAATTTGTCAATATAGATTTACAAACAAAGGCACTGACGAGCTGCGGTACAGCGAAACATGCATGTCTATCAATAACGGCATTTGCATAAATTTTTTTGCATTATCTGCATATTATCAATTCATCGGCGCATTAACGCAATTTTCTCTGTTTACGTCAATATGATTTCAAATATGATGAAGTTAGCAATAGATTTCAGCAATAGATTTTTCTTTGGTGAAATCCATTCCAAATGTGATACAATCACGTTATTTAAACAAAGTTAGTTCAAAAAGCGTTTGAAAAGGTTGAAAACACAATATTATTATAAAATGACGAACTTGCTAACAGTTCCTAATCGTCCCAATAAAATGCATGCGCCGGCGTAAACCTTATTTATTTTGACATCGTTCGCCACGTTTTAGTTCAAATTTCTTTTTACAGACGTGTTAAGGGATGTTGAGAGAACATATGGAAAAAATCTAAAAACGACAATATTTTTTGTAACAATGTTTTGTAACAAAAAATACATCATTAATTTTATTTAAAATTAAAAGCTATATTTTTTACAAGGGTGTTTTTTATTGATCTATATAAGTCATGTTTCTTTTTTTTAAATTATTTCCACAAATTTTGATGATTCTTGTAAAATTAAAACATTAAGCAGTATCAAATGAATTTAGGCAACCAATACTGGGACCTCCCCCTTTAATATATTCATAAATAAAAATTCTGCTTCCAGTATCGTAAAGCGAGAGCTTAACAAAAAGCCTGCCACCGTTGGGATCGTCATTTGATTTAATATATAATTAATAATAGTAATCAGGAACACCAAATCAAGGACTTGAAATGTCTCCCACATTGTCTTGAACCGCCAGAATATCGATTCACAAGAGCCCCTCGCTTAATTAATTTTACAAATTCATTAACAATAACCTCATCCTGAGGGACAAGAGATCATCCGTCTATCAAACGTTATACGGCCGACTGGAAATTAAACGAGATCCAGAAGCAGGGAGTACTGCCCAGAATAGTAGTATCTACAGTTAGTCTGGTAGCAGTACTTATACACAGACGTACGCTAGGAACGACCCGTATAGATTAATAAGATTAACGAGCCGCCCAAGAAAGTTACATCTCTATGTAATTTCGCTCCTCTTACGATGGAGCGACGTCCGCATAGCTCATCAAGTCACGTAGGTAAGAGACGGATAAAGATGCCAGTCGTGCACTTCAGCTACGCCATCAAAATATTACTTAAAATAATAATTTAGTATCACACAGAGAAGGCAATAAGACACGTTCGCAATTGAACTTAGTTTCATAACAAAAGAAGTATAATAAATTAGATGAATGTCATGAGTACATATACAGGAAAAATTAGAAGAGACACAGAATCGATTAAATGGGGATAAATTGTGCAAATTAAGATATTTCAAACGATTCCGAGGAATGCCAACTTTTGTCTGACTTACAAGGAGAGCTAACTAGATGTCATCCTTGGTGTCGGTCTCGGTTTGGTCATCTGGTAGTGAAGACCCTTTGGAGCAAGTTATTAGCCATAAATAACATAGCATTTATTTTTAGGCCCAAAATAGTTTAACCCCTCGCTTAATTGCTCAACTATTAGGAAATACGATTACAAGCTAGTTAAAACAGGAGTAAATTTAAGAATAAAACAACTTTTCCAATATTTGTAGTTATTAAGAATGTTGTGTATTAGAATCCTCGTATATTCTTCTGATATCATTTTATTGGGAATGCCATTAACCGGTACAATAATTCTTTCATTTGATGTATTCCCTTGTGCATTATGTGCTAACCATGCACTTGGCGTTGCCCCTTCTTCGTGCATCATGGGAGAACTGACTATTTTGTCCACGGTTTGGTTATTATTGCTACTTTTAATTTCGTACGATAAAGTATTATATCTAACGTGACACCATTCACAAAAATTTTTTGAAGTTTAATTCTGCTTAAAACTCAACTTTTTCCGACATTTTGTTCATAACATATTTTGCATATTTTTTGAATAGTAAATGTTTATGTAAAGTAACTCCCAAGTGTAAACATGAAATACTTGGGGGTTACTTTACCATTTCTAAATCTCTATTGTCAATTTTTATCCAGTTATATGCTAGTTATATCTATATTATTCTATATTATTCAACGTATGCATGCTATTTATAACTATATACTTTGATTTATTAATATTAATATTTAGTTTGTTTTCACACAACCATTGATATATTATTTGTAATAATTGTCATATCGCTAATATCATTACCACATACATTACTATTTTTTATGGTTGACACTAAGTTATTAACCTGCAAATTAAACAATAATGGACTTAGGTCCGTCCCTTATGGAACCCTATTATTTGTATTCAAACTATCGAATATTCTGTTATAGTACGACATTTTGTGTTCCATTATTTAAATATTAATCGAACCAATCCTTAATCTTATCACTATCACTAATACCATACATTTATAGTTTCTTTATTAATAGTTTTCTATCAGTAGTAGTAGCCCTAAAGCCGGCAGTACGGCTTAATGCGAGGCTTAATGGTACGTTGCATCATTGTCAGTTTTGTGCGTCAAACAGCAATATGCATAACAAGTTGTTGGATGGGTGACCATTTCAATAAAAACTTCTGCCTAGGCGGCTCGGTGTGTCCGGCACCCTGACACTGACATCTGTCGGTAATTTGGGTTTATGAATGAGTAGTAGCCCTAAGAAGTATATAAGAAAATGCCACGGGATAGACTAGTGCAAAGATGGAAGAAAATAATTTTAAACAAGACAAATAATACTTTCCTAATTTATTATTAGTCAGAAGTCAGTGAAATCGTTCAAGACAGGATATTATGGAGAAAAACGGTGTGTTGACCAAACACGACATTAACTGAAGAAAACTAAACACTGTCCTAAAAGCAATAACATTTCAAGATGGAATGGAAATTGCCATGTACTTCGAAAATGCAATGCAGATATCACAAAAAAAAGGCCCATTCGGATATTATTTTTGTTAGAAAAACAAAAATAGTAACTCGTACAAGCATAGAAGTTCCAAACAAAGGATAAAATACTGATAGGACCAAAAAGAAATAAGAACAGAGGCCCAGTACAGAACATTATGTGGATATACATTGAGTCCACTATTTTACTTAAGGAAAACGGGACACACATGTTTTAACGTAGTGAGGCGAATATCTTGGCAAAATTCTCATTTTGATTCCTTTAATTTTCCTCAAATTCATCGAGTCATTTGTCGTATCTCAAGCAAAGACTAGAAACTGAAAACAGTAACTGGTAATCACAAAAAAATGACGATCATCGATACCAAACAACAACCAACTTGAAATTTGAAAGCCCAAATAAATTATTGAAATAGAATCTGGAGACAATGAGCAAAAAAGGAAACCTATTGCCCTGTCAAAATGATTGACCCTATTGACTGGAAAACAATCTTCTAATGTAGATCATCTATACAAAAGAGCCTGACAAATAAAAGCTTCTAGCGAAGCGTCTAGACATCAATCAAAAGTAGGTAAAGCCGACGCCACTCTAAATGCGAACACACAAATATACTTGAAAGGCACTACTCTTACATTGGTCTTGACAACGATTAGCGAATTGCAATCACCAGAACGAATATTCGTTGTGGGATAACGGTTTCTAGAATGCCGGGAGTAGTCGATGTAACTAATGTTTGGAGTCAACCTGGCGTCTGCTGCATATGTGCAGACTATTATGGAGTAAATATATGTTTCCCCATTCTAAAAGAGTGCTTCCCTACATAGATTTTATTCGAGCTTCAAGACCGTACGGTATTTGGAGAGATTCTGCATATTCTGCTTGAGAAGTTAAAATTACCGTCACTCAACTTCGAATGTGAGGCATTAGAAAAACAAATATGTCAATTTTCTGGGGCCTATGCTCCTTTCATAACTTATCCGTACACTATACGGAAACTCGTAATAAATAAAGAACAGACGGTCCGAAAACTTGTGTTTTAAAAGGAACACAACAATACACTTCAAAGGCACGAGCGAGCGACTATTCTTCGTCACAGAGTAAACTAGATTTGTAACGTAAAGCCAATCTGGTATGGGGCCGCTCGGCATGAGAGAGAGCTAAGTGGACGATCGAAGTAAACCACATGTACAGGGACCCCTGAGGTCGCCGCCGTCGGTGGGGTTGCGCGCGCGAATCGAACAGCTGACGCAAACCGCCACTGAAATTTACACACACACATTCAGGATATTGAACATGACAGCACGGCGAAACGGAATTTGCGTCGTCCGACGTGTTTTAATCCAACTACGTGAAAATTTCACACACACACATACGGTAACTAGAATGAGATACACAGATATATATATTTCAACCCGTTATTCCTGTGAGGAAAATCATTCTCGGAATTTAACCCAACCACCACACCTAATCAACCTTCAAAACTATGCTCCCCTAAAGCATTTAATTCTGTCGTTACTTTATAATGTATATAAACTAATGACGTATTGCTTTACTAGCCATAATATATAAAGCACTAAAAAAAAATACTTATTCATTCAGGATAAGTCGATAGGTCTTTTCAAATAGGTATGCATAACTATCTAAACTTTAAGCAAAATTTAAATATTAAGAACAATTCAAAGATTGTAGCAGCTTCAATAAGTAAGAATACAAACTTTGAACCACAATTCAGGACGATTGAAACTTTCTCTGTTTGAATATTGAGAGAATATTTGATTTTGAAGACATATCCCAATTTCCAATGCTCTTCTTTTTATGAAGCATCCTCCAAACGGTCTATATAATATCTTAATGTTTTACCGACTTACAAATTACTTTTTGAAAGTTGTACAGCAGTTGGTTCTATAAAATAGAAACACATCTAAAGTTTCCATCTTCTCATTGCTGCAACTTAAACGAGTTTTTAAAATATCCAAATAGACGCACTTATCTGTAATCTCGTCTATGCACTGAGAAAAATAATGGTTCATTATAAAACTCGTGTTCCTTACAATAAGAACATAATTCATTGAGCCAGTCAAGCAATTATTTCATTTTCAATTACCTTGGTTTCATTAATACAACGAATTGTTTACTACCCAATAAATCCCGCTCGTCATTTAATAAGTTTTGATTCATTGATTTGATGAATTCGTTCTTCGGACCAATTTTAATGAATTATTTCGTGAGACGGAATGCATTTTTTTCATTATTTCAATACTAATTTTTGATTCAGTGATATCTGCAACACCATCTGCAATCATCAACGATCAACCTTCATGATTAATCTGTATTAAATACGACTAAGCAGGATCACCATGGAGATCGCTGTGATCCACACACCAGAGCAATATAAATTCGGAATCTATGCTAAACAACCATCTCTGGATATACAAAAAAAAAAAAAAATTTCTTAGACTTGCATATTTTTTTCTTAGGCACTCTTTTGAAAATGCGTATGGATTACGTATAACAAATAATTGCACCTTACATTAAAGTACTAATTCCGTCAGAAATAATAATTACGCCTAATTATTTTTGCAATAGAATTGAATTTTTAAGTAAGTCTAAAAAATGAACTTTTTAAAACCGGAAGGTTTGTTAATTAATCATGTAATCTTTCAACGAAAGGAAGTATATTTTATTCTAAAAGACTAATTGAAAAGGAAAATTTCCTTTATCAAATATATACGTGTAGCATTGCGTTGCAACAAATAATTATGTATTCTATGTAAAATTTATTTGTTCGGTTAAAAACCCTCTGTATCACAGAGGGTTTTGTTACTCTGTGTATATTCATCGATAAATATGTAGCTAAAATTCTCGGTTTTTCTATTCTAATATTGGATCAAGTACTTATATGAAACTAACTTCGAAAGCATTGTTTAAAATGTAATTTATTATAACTTTTATAGAAACATTTTTCGTTGGACGATTATTTGGACTAGTTAGTCAATGTATGAATATTATTTAAAAATTTTTGACACAAATGTTCCTGAGCACTTATATACAGAAAATCAAATATACAGGAAAAAATTAAAGCACATTATACGTCCATGGAGCAGATAGAAGTGGAATAAATGTGAATCACTTTCACGGGAAGCTCTCTGGGAGCATTGAACCTCGATCAATAGTAGACAATAGATGTATGTACCTAACATAGAAAAACAACTGAAGAATACATTTAAAAATATTCACATAGGAATTCGGGTGCCGGTTTCATATTATGATAAAGCAAATACTAGAATGTGGGTGCGGAAATACGTTTTCTACTTCTCTGGTCATAAACGTCGGCACAGTTCTAATTAACTAATATTAAAGCCATGTCGTTGTACCTACATAGTAATTACATTTTCCAATAATTATAAAATTATACCAATTCTTGTCAATGGAGAAGGCTATTACCGACTTTATAGCACAGCTATAGTTTATTTAGCATTTAAAGAAATCTCGATTACTGTATGTTGCTGCAACTCTTTCGTTGGCTAATTTTGAAACACGTCAGTGTCTAGCACTTTTTGATGAAAAATTAAAACAGTAATTTGCAAATACCACGCACCCTTGCATTAAATAGTAAATTCCAAGTAGGCATTAGTAAAACTAAAGTAAATAAAACTAAATTTCAGTAATATGAAATTATACAAAGAGAAAACTAGGTGATAAATAAGTGACAACAAACAGAGTACTATTATAACTATATTAAACTGTAGAATCTTCTGAATAAATATAGTGTTGTCTGCCTTTGTAATATTTATCAGATTTACTCAGTGTAAAATATAGAGCACATTTAATTTGATTAATTTTTTTCAAAGTTTATGGTACCTTCTACTGCGTGTTCCAGCCCCTAGGCTCCGGACCATAACTTTTTTATTTGTGCATAGTGTTTAATAAAATTCAGATGTAGTTTCTGCTGTAGATGTTTCCAATTATTACCTTGTATCTTAGATTATCAGTTTTTATAACTACAAGTTTTACCAAAAAACTTGATTTAACGAACTTTAAACGAACCATCCAGTATATTTTCGATTGAGTGCATGGATTCGAAAACATGTAATCTTAGTTTTCGTTATGTTGGTTGCCAACATTTTGAAGCTTTGCTTTTCAGTCTAGTGTGTTGAGAATACACAACAGTGAAAATACATCGCCTTTCTCTACGGCTGCCAGGACACAACAAGGTACATCTTGATGGTATTTTCATAAACACACATATATGTGGAACCCAAATTTTCATGACTTCAAACATATTTTGTTGGGCAGACACCTGCAAGTTTTTACCTAAAATTTTCTGGGGCTCTTAATCTAATATTTCGTTAACCATAAAAGATTAAACTTCGTTTTCTTTCATGACGTGTAATTCTTGACGATGGGTTAGAAGAATATAAGTTGATGTTGTTTGGACTGTTTCCATCGTCTGTTGGATTTTGTGAATCCGGCGAAATTCGGCAGTGGTTCTGCTGCCTTCACCAGGGTGGCCCTGATAGGGGCTGGGGGGTGCTTGCTAATTCCATGGTTGACGGTGGAATTGTACATGCAATTGTATACTGGCTTCTCCGTGGGTAGATTTGGAACCTATATTTGTATGAAATACATTGAGATTTCTATGCACGAGAGTTTTCTGCTCTGTGGTTTTTCGTCCCTCATAAGCTGATCGTTGAGATTTTTTGTAATCTGATTTTACAGAAAGTTTCATTATATTTTTGTCGATCTTAAGAACGTGTTCTTCATTGCTGGTACCTTGTTCTGGTGGTTCTAGAATTCAGTTTATACCTTATTAACCCATCTGATGACCGATGTGAGTTCCCTGTTGTATGCAGTTACACACTAACGGCATCCATATCCTATGCAACTCCAGGCTTGGTGCACTGATGGTCTCTGTTGTCGTGGCTATGTATGCCACGTCTTTTGATTTCCTTTCGGTTTGTGTTTAGATAGGATGGCAGTATTGTCCCAATCTATTCTATGATCTGTTTTCCTAGCATGCTGTACCAATTTTGATTTCTCCGTTTCGGCTTTCCTGCAGATCTTTTTGTGTTCTTCTACTCTTATTTTGAGAAAGAATTTCGCACCTTAGGAAATCTATTGACACTGTTTCTATTCTTGGGAAAAAAAATTTATTTGCAATTTCTTATTGGATTAGTTTCACTTTAACTATTTGTTATGCCTTTATTTTTTTTCACATGACTATTCATTTATGAAGTGAGTTGTTGCCTTTTTTTGTTTTTGTTATTTGTATGCTTTTATTTATACTAATGTCTAAATTATATGTATATTTATTCATTAATAAATTAAAAAGAAATTAACGCAAGTGAAACGCTAAATAAAGCAATTGGAATAAGGAGGCTGCAATGATTCAACACATATTTAGAATAGGGGGCCATGATGGTCATACCAAATATCTTATCTTAGTCCACCAAAACGGGTATGGAAAGAAGTAATACAAGGTCATATAAACTAATCATAGCGAAGATAATCAAGATAGGAAGAAATTGAGTTCTTTTGTGGAAATAACAAGTGCAATTTTAACATATAATTTCGCATTACACGAATGCCTAGCTACACTGCTGTATATTCTTACATATATTTTCTATTTACAATAGATACTAACTTCCGGTATTTTCAAAAACCAGTGTCAAATTCACTTACTATCTTCATTGTTACTCCATCAGACGCTGGTTAGTCAGGTTGGTTGTTATATAAAAAGCAGCTCTTATACTTGTAACTTATGAAAGCGAAGGATTACAACAGTAATTTATGTCACCAATTTGTATGTCTTCTCGGTTCTGATAAAATTACAAAAAGAAATCCTTTTCGCCATGTAACTAAAGAACTTGATGATTTATCCTTGTTATAATCTGATACCCCGGCGGCTAAATTTAACTAAATACCCGACAGCGTGCATAACGTTTTAATTAAGAACAATTCGCATGTTTGCATTGCGCATTCGTATCGGTTCAGCGAAACGCCCACCAGCCACTTACCGCTAAACAAGATTTTTTTTAACGGTACATCCTCAGCTGATGCCCTTAAAACGAAGTAAGGCGCTTACTTTCATTTTCCGCCGCAGTTCTAATTTATCTTCCTCACCTACTTGGCTTTTTTAATTTGCTTTTCCTCGCTCGTCGTGTTTGAAGTTCTCCTTTCGTTTCGCCGTTTCAGCTTTACGTTTTTAATTAAAGTGCCAATTTTAATTCGGCCTGTGTTTGCCTTATGTGCCTGTTCCAGAAGATTGTACGGGATGTCTCTCAAACACAATTTATCTTTCGAATTTCTTCAACGGCATTTTTTGTCAGAATATTAAAAACCGAGATAATAAAATAAACCGCGTAATTAAACGAAACCTTCGGCTAAGATACGAAATTAACTAGCGTATTATTCTAAAATATTTCATTCTGCTTCCATCAGGGAATTTTTTGGCTGAGCTTTTGTCTCATTATATCTCCCAATTAACACCTGCGAAAATATGTTTAATAGATAAAGTAAACAGAATATAATCTTAGCGGAATACCTATTCTTTTATGGAAATAGGTATCTAAAAATAATTAGTGTAGGTACTTGTAATAATAGACAGAATAATGAAATTCCAGAAGCCTTATAAACTATGGTATGTAGTACACACACAAAACCTAATGAGGATCATTCAAAAAAACATCAGAAAAGGGACGGTGGTCCATTTACCGTGGCTCCCCAAAAAATTTGGAAGCAGTCAGTTTTATGAAAAAAAGTTTCAATTAAACGTTTTACTACAAGAAGTGTCCTATCTGATGGTTGAGCAGTCGTACACCAAGGAGAACGTATGAAGGTCATACGAAGGTCAAGTTGTTTTTTTTTAAATAGAACATGGCATTTTTTTTTACAAATTCTGAAAAAGAATGTAATTGCGAGTAGAAAAGTACTAAAACTCATGTGGCCTAAAATTAAGATTCAGCGAAATATTCAAGAAAAACAAAATATAAATTGGAAATAATACATGAAAAACATAGTATTTTCAAAGCAATAATGTGGACATATTACAAAATAATTAATAATAGATTTACATAACAGATAAGTCATATATGAAACAGCGGATGTAGGTAATTACAAAGGAATTAAATGGGTATAAGTTTGTTTTTTATAATTGGATGTTAATAGGTCGTATGAAGTAGTTGCTTGTTGTAATAATGGGTTATTTGCTGCCCCTTAATCCGGGAATACCATCGCAAAAGCCAATAAACTTTGTATTTGTAATCCCCTGCAGCTGCATAAATACCTTACAACCTAGGTAACTGACTTATTGTTACTTGTATCGCTGTGATAAAACTACCAGTGTTTGAATATGGAAGAATGGACAGTGACACGTGCAAAAATTGATATGATTTTCATTTATGGTGAAGCGGGAAGAAATATTCGCGCAGCGAGTCGTTTGTATGCTGTAAGATACCCTGATAGACACTAGCCGAGTCGTACGGCCTTTCGTCGTGTTGTACAACAGTTCACTACCATAGGAAGTATTGTGAAGAAGAAAAAAATTCGAAAAAAGAGTGTTACCGATGAAAACGCGCAAATTGCTGTTCTAGCGGCAGTGGCTCATTATCCACACATCAGTACTAGAGAACTTGCCGGCCAGTCTGGAATCTCACGAACTGGTATTAGTCGAATACTGAAACACCAAAAATTTCACCCATACCACATATCGATGCATCAAGACCTCACGGAACTGATTTTGAACATCGTGTACAATTTTGTGAATGGGCTCAGCAAAAAATTCGCGACAACAATAACTTTTTTCTCAATGTGCTATTTTCCGACGAATCCACTTTTACGAATCATGGGCAGATAAATAGGCATAATATACATTATTGGGCAACGAAAAATCCAAAATGGTTACGACAAGTAGACCGGCAACGTCCATGGAATGTCAACGTCTGGTGTGGGATTATTGGTACGAAAATAATTGGACCTATCTTTATTATTGGCAATTTAGATGGTAATAAGTATAGCGACTTTCTACACAATGTGTTACCGACACTACTTGAAGATGTACCCTTAGAGCGGCGAGCCACAATGTGGTACCAACATGATGGGTGTCTCGCTCATTATTCACACGCGGCTCGAGAAATATTAAACAGGGATTACAGCGATCACTGGATAGGACGCGGCGGACCTACATCTTGGCCTGCTCGTTCTCCAGATTTGACCCATCTAGACTATTTTCTGTGGGGTTCAATCAAAGAGAAAGTGTACCGTACTGCCCCCAACAACACCGGAAGATATGCAGCAAAGGATAATAAATGCATGCTCAGAAATTATGGAAGACGTGCTAATAAACGTCCATGATTCATTTAGTCGGAGAATTCTATAGTGTATCGAGGTTGAAGGTCAACACTTTGAACATTTGCTGTAATGAGTCCGAAGTTTCCGAAACAATTGTCCCGATTAAATTAAATTAGTGTAGCCCAGGAGTGATCGGATACTTTGTGTCTATTTACGTTATTCTTTTAATAAATTTTTATCATTTTTTTTGTGTTTTTCTTGAATATTTCGCCGAATCTTAATTTTAGGCCACATGAGTTTCAGTACTTTTCTACTCGCAATTACATCCTTTTTCAGAATTTACAAAAAAAAAAACGTTTTCTATTTAAAAAAAAAAAACCTTACCTTCGTATGACCTTCATACGTTCTCCTTGGTGTACGACTGCTTAACAATCAGATAGGACACTTTTTGTAGTAAAACGTTTACGTTTTTTAATAACACAGTGTTATTCCACTAGTGATTTGGTGAAGAGCATATCTTCCAAGGTTTACCTTAGCCGAAAACACTTTGTTTAACACTGCTCTTCATTTGTTTTCTACTGAAGATGGCTGTCATAAAATTACTATTATGTTAAAGTATTTTGAATTTTGTAATCGTCCAGCGAAGTATAAAATGTAGGTAATTTAAAATATTTTCATTTAATAATTATTTCACGGCAATATTTCCAAAATGAATTAATATTTAAATCGCCTACTCAAACAAATTTTGCTTCTTGCAAAAATTCACAATATCGGAGCATTCTTTAAGTAGTTAACACCACTCTCAACAACGTGATATGTTCGGGGTACCCTAGCCCATTCATGTAACTTAAATATAGATGCCTTAAAAGCATAATTTTATTACATTTATTACGGCTCTGTCATCCATCAAAATTGGCGAGGCCAAAAATCCAATATCTATGCAGAGTGTAATTGTAATAGCAACATGTTATCATGCTATCGCATTCTTACACTTGAAAATGCAGTGCCATTGTAATCCGCGACGGAATAGACAATCATTACAAAAGGTGATATCCATGAGGGTAAGCGACAAAGATGCCGCAACTTTTTCGGTTTGCGCAGAGATTAACATTCGCAAAAATTTACCTTTGTAGTTACCGTCAATATATAATATATGAAATGTGAAAATAATTTTTAGAATCTGCGCATACAATCCTGGGTAGACTTTTAATTCCTTTCTTTACGTTGTTTGTTTTGTTCCAATCAACTGTTTGTATTTATCCTTACCGCATTGCATTGGTATACCTACACGATTTATGCAATTGACAGGGACGTAGCCATCTATTTACCATTGTTATTTTCCATGATCTTATTATTATATTTAAAATAATATATTATATTATTTTGAAAGATTAATTGATTGAAAGACATTATTTGCATTAAGATTTTGTTGTTGTTAAGTTTTAGAATTTCTGATTATTTATTTTACTTGTTCTTATGTTATTTATGAAACTGTGATGAAATATGTCACTGCTGATTAACATAACCCCTCCCACTTACAATTGACAAGCTGTCACTGTTATATCCATCAATCAATGATACGGGAATTAACTAGCATGCATATCATAGAATATATTACTAACCAATAACTATTTGCGAAAAAACTAAAAAAATCTTGAAATAAAAGGAAACCGAAACATAGGCCAGGCGATAATTTAAAATTCAATCGTAAAAAAAAACAAGTTAAGACACAAAGCGCAATCCTAAATTAATTCAATTACCACGAATTAAAATATTTCAATTTGGGATAATAGTAATAATAATCTCGAGTGCCTGCAACAAGTGAAGAGAAAGTAAACGAACATACGTAAGATAGGCATAGCATGGGACTGCATATATAATATATGTATACATACAAACAAACCTATGTACTTTAAAACACAATATACACATATCGAAACAATTTCTTTATCTCGCTTACAATACGTCTTTTCTAAAAATACAAGACGTTAACATCAACTAGCTCTTCCTTTATTCCCTGTCTTGTACTGCGTTGGCTTTATTTATTATTATAGCATTGCTCCGAAGGACAGAAACTGTGTGGATTTTAAATGGTACATTACGGCTTTCAATATCGCATATCTGGTCCTTAGCCAGCGTGGTTCGAACGAAATGCATTGGACTTCCATTATTAAACTAGCGTCGCCGATAACAGACGGTTAAATTTACAGTTTCGTTAAAGGATTTAAGCACTAAGCGATATTGAAAATAAGTATTGGAAATTTACATATTCCATACATAGTAAGTTGCCAATAAAATTCTTTCCATTTTTAGAAAGAATTTATTGAATGGTGGCGATACTAAATAACACCCAAATAGGGTAATTTTGTCGTCTGCTAAAAACCCACTATTAGGAGGAAGATAACTTTGCCCTAAAAATAAGGTGCAATATCATCTAGAAGGCGGTTTACAATTCCCTGTCGTATAAACTACTAAAGTATGAGAAAATGCATAAACACATTAAAAATTACATTAAGGAAACAAAGAATGCTTATGGATAGATATTCAAGATGTCAACTGTTATAGCGTCGTTAAAATCACTTACCGGATTCAAAAGAAAAACCAACCTGAATAAATTCAAACAAGCATTTCGCGTATCGAACTTCATATGACAATCTTTAAAATAAATGTAATCGCAGTCACGTTCCATGCTTATGAAGAAATACACCAATAAAGATGTAATAGCCCTAATGAAAATGCAATGCTGGCCATTTACATCACCATTAATTCGTTGCAAACGGCAATCCATACAAATAGACGAACACATATAACACACGGCCAACAATATTAGCGCAAATGGTGAATGTGAAGAATATGATTTCCAGCTCACATTCCAACAAAATATAGGTACTTAATAAATATTGTGTTAGCTTACCAATGCGGACTACCAAACTAAAAAAGTAATTTTGTTATGTCTTTAAACTAAACTTTCAAGCATTCTGGATCAAAATATAAAAATTAAAACAAAATAATTGTTCCGTAAAAACCAGAAATAAGTACAATTGTATACAGAATTTATCAGTTAACTGAATCTGTTCTGTTTAAATATGATCAATAGACTTGAATGTTAAAGCAGTTAAGTGATCGTTTTAATATTACTGTTAATTCTCAATCTAAATGTTTGTGCATTCATTTCGAAATTTTAAGATAGCATCAATACTTAATATTCAACAATGTGAAAATAACTATTCCATTTCAAACAGATATTGAAAAAAATAATTGAGAATATACAGGAGACATTCACACAACAAACAAAAAATACCTTATGCCTAAATTTGATTTTTAGTAATTTGAACTTCAATAACTCCAAAAATGAGTTGCTACAAGAAAAGTTCCGAGTTATCGGTATATGTAGTATTTACATATGTGTAAACCGTATTTGAGTAAAAACACATATATTACATTCCACAGACAGGTATACGTTATTATGTATAGGTCTTGCGACCACAAAGAACAAAGGAAATTATGCTGTAACAAAATGTACATCCTCAAAAACATACACGGTATCATAAAATTGCCGCCCGTGTTTCTGAAGTTTACTTCAATGAACTAAAAATAGCTGAAAATAAAAAATGAATTATTTATTATGACATTATCAACAAAAAAAACTCTAGAATATAAATTTGAAGCTTTATTAAAAATGAAGCAATTTGGAAGCAAGTATTTTCTGCAGTATATTCCATAAAGTGGCGGTGCATCATCGCGTTCGCAACAGCAATCTAATCTAGCGGCCAATAAAACTTCATCGAGTAATGACTGATAATTTTTCAATTAAGAGTTGAAGATACACACGTTATAATGTAATAACCCTGCCAAAAACTCATTGACCGTCGTTTTGATACGATGCTGAAATTATTAACTGTGAGATGCTTATTCTCCCATTCGTGGAAATTATGAAAATTTATGATATCTATCTCACTAAATATGGATTCAGGGCTCTATATACTACATTATCTTTTCAACATAATGCGTTTCATCATTGTTTACGCTTTTCAACGAACATCAAAAATTAACTCAAAACTCGTATCACCATAAGGTAAAATTTTAACTTTTCATGCCAAAATAAATGAAGACCATTTCTCCCCAATAACGTGAATTGTATCATGGATGTAAGCTTGGGACGCTATCATTCGAAGGCTTGCATTCAGTTCAACTTCAACCAATTCAATCACTTGCTCTTCCTGAACGACGCTTAATGTATATTCATGTTCTACTTTAAGCCTCCTGTTTCTAACAATCGTTGTTTTGCTCATCTTACAGCTTGTGTAAATAAGTGGAGAGATTTAAAATCTATTCGACTATGCCCCAGCCTTACCTTATTATATTCGGTTACACAATAAATTATTTAAATTTTTACCAATAGCGCCCTAGCAAATAAGAAAGGGAAAACTCTGAAATTTCCATTTTCGTTTTCTTTTAGCCCCCTGAATTAAATTCCAGAAGCATGGGCGTCATTTTGCGACATCCTGCACATAGGTATATACATATACTGGGTGTGCCATATATCTAGCATTGGTCGATCATGCTCTACTCAATCACTTAATCGAAAAATGTTTAAGTCAAAGTTACTTAAAATCAATATAACTTAAAATTATTTTAACATATACAAGGTGTTCGGTTTTGTCAGTACGTTACGCAACTACATCTTTTTTTTTCAAATTGAACGTATTGTAGGTACCTATATTATTACATTTTTGAATTTCATGACAAATCATAATTATCTAACAAATACTACGAAAAACTTAATAGGTTTTGAGATATTCGAACTTTTAAAAAAAAAATTATTCCCACGATATTCTTTAAAAAATCAACGTATGTCTCTTATCAACTATTATTCTGTGATAAATCTTTGGTAATAATCTAAAGCACCTTCATATAAAAAAGTGAATACAAAACATTTCTATTATCCTGTACAGGTTGTTTTTTAACATCGGTACATCTGAATTTCCTTTCCTGTACAAAACTGATTTTTTTTTTCAAATATAGCACGTTGTATATTTTTACGTCGTAGGATAGGCATCTTTAGAACTCCTATAACATTGCCTATGCCTAAAGTTAATAGTTTTCGAAATAGAGCATCATTTATTACAGAAGCCTTATAACGAATTAAAACACTAACAATAAGAAAAAATTGTTTAGCAGGTTTGTCCATGACAACAAACAAAATAAAAGTACGAAGGTACTTTGTCATCGTACAATTATGCATAATGTTCTTCCAATATTGTTGCGATCAATGGTTTGATCGATGTGCGCAGCAAGAATATGGTTTGATTCGTGGACTGTAATTTGCGCTACGCACTGGTTGTCAAGTTCGAAGGACCATAAATAAAACAATGTAGTTTTTTAGAATAAATTTGTATATTTACTCTAACGATACACTAAACTACACTAACACTAAATAGATTCAAAACGACAAAAGAAATAAAAATGAAATGGCTCGCGTATGAACACCGCACTTGATTGCTGTTAGAATGATACTGCGTTTATGTGCAACTTCGGTTGGTATTTATATCAAAAAAGGAATGCCCCAGGTAAACTGAGCATAATAAAACCGAAATAATCTGGATAATGATTTCCGAATAAATTACAAATTGTCGGAAATATCCAACTAATTACAGTATATAAAAATAAAAGCATTAAACATATTGAGTTGATAATAGGGTTGTAAACTGAATTCTTAAATTACATATACTAGAGATTACCCTTGTCGGGATTTCCTAATCCTCAAAGATGATGCCTGAGCTAAATTATATTAAGAGGATATTAAAATTACAAATGATGAATGAACAATAGTGAATATATAAAACTAAAGAATTATAAAATTAGAATATACAAATTGAACGTGAAAATCCTTATTAAATTAAGAAATTCCGAATAATAAGCAAAGACTGCTATATACAATAAATGAAAGCCGCAAATAAAGATTTACATTTAAATATGAAAATTAATGAATCGGTAAACTATCTAATAATCTACACAAACTAAATAACTATAATTTATGTTCTTAGAACCTTCTCCAACAAATATCCTGTCTTCTTTCTTTAATAATTGTTATTACCTTTTTGTTTATGCTAGTGTTATTTAAATATGAACTATTCGAATGAAGAATCAGCTGATATGGCGTTCGCTCTTGGAGACAAGAGACAAGACATCCGCGCCGCAGGCACCCTTCAAGAAGAGCTTTCGAACGCTTAAAAACTAGGTTAATAAGTGAAGGAAAAATTAAATATGTCACATATGTGAATAAGGACTGTTTCATCCTGTGATGGGTGGAGACTGTGGCTTGAAAACTATAACAAAAATCCCAAAAGGAAGGTGAAAAAATCCCTTACCACAAAATTAGATAATTATCTAATTTTATATAAAGGACTGTTTCAACTGGGGAAATGAAATGCGTGAAAATTCAAATACAAGTTTAGAAGAGATAATTCTCAAACCAAGTGCTATTGCTAGTGAATTTGATTCGCGACTCGAATTTTTAACTGTCTAAATATTTTAGAATATAAATAATAAATAAATAGAATAATTAATATTATAATTCCGAACGTCTTTTCCGAGAATATTCAAAACTTTTGCACAAAAAAGGGTTGTTCCAATTTTAAATCTAAGAAAATAAGCCTACTGCTATTAAAATGGGAACAGAAGATTGAATTTAAATATTTAAATAGAAGCAAACTTCCTTTGAAAAATGCTTTTAACCAATATTACTTAAAACCGCTTTGATTATTCGAAGTAATACTTATGGTGTTCATTTTTTAAACTCGTGTGTTATGTTTTCAGGGAAGAAAATGTCTATTTATAGTACTATGAAATACGTATGTATAAACGTAGTGCTACCGAAGAAGTAACTGCTATTAAATTACATGAAACATCTGTTGCGGTACAAATAGGAAGAGAACCGTCTCAGCTCATGAAATATAACTGCTTATGGGAACTGCGACGGCATAAGAGTGTATTTGTTACAATCAAGGGCTTTTTTCATCCACGTCTAGAAAAGACAATGGCAACAAAAGCAAAGTGAAGCCGCACTCTGCCTTTATGTGATCTCACTCATAGCATGTTGAAGATAAATCATTGCATATACACAAGTTCGTGAACACGAAACTTTCCCGAAACTTCCAGCGAATCTCTTAGAACCGTCCGTTGAACAATCCACCGCTTTTGCAACCAATTCAACCGTCAAAACCGATTCCCTGCAAACTATTCCGGAGTACTTGGTGTGTATAGCGAGACGGAATATTTTGTGTATCAGAAACGTTTAGCAGACGAATCGAGTGTCGCCGCGACCCGCACATACAACTTTAATTATGCGGTGATGTCGACAGTTCCTGACATGCACGCGGTTCGATCGTACTCGGTTACGTGGCGACGCCTTTTGTTTGAGAAAAGAGGAATAATTTAATTTTCCATTGTTTAATTTTGTCGAACTTACAAGATGCAAATTAAAATTTCCTTGGAATAGACAGAAGACGGTAGTATTAATAAGAGCCTCGGAATCAGAGTAAAGTAAACGAAAAGAAGGGAGTATATATGTATAGTAAGAACACTGGTGTATTTGTTATTAAAATTCGGCGTCAGCTATCTGCCAATCGCACAGGGAAAAAGACGAGCCCTTTCGTATCCCGGGCGTTTTCATTCGACAGTGGTCTATTTATATTGAAAATTCCATCCCTTTAATTGAAAAGGACAATGGAAAAAGCATCGATTACTGTGTCGCGCACGACATATATCACCCTGCGGCCAATTTATTGACAGTTCTACAGGATTCGGACTGGAATTAGATTTCGGTCTTCGGGCTATGATTCTGCATTAGGTGTAATTTATTTTGCGACCACGGAGGTGGGTCGAAAAAACGGGGGCGACGACAACGCCCTTGTCATCTTCAGTCGCCGCGGTCTCTCGTTTCAGAGTTATTTATTTGGGTTTAGTAATTCGTCGGAATTTAATTTCCTCTTTTAATCCGCGTCGTCTCAGCGCACAGATTGAAATATATCCGCTATAATGCGTTAGAATTTCGGCGGCCGCTCTTTGTGATCGTCGCGTTTATTAAAACGGTAAGGAGTATTTCCAAAAGAGATTATCTTTGCGTGCGAATTCACCTATAGATACCCTTGATGCCACTAGCACTAATTTAGTTAATTAAAATTATTGCAAGTTGTACGAATAAAAGGAGAAATTTTAACAAAAATAATAATACATAATACATATGTAGAAATCCAGCAAGGAATGCTAAAATTTGTAAAATGTCAGTAGTATCCCTCAACAACCCCTTAAGGTGCGAATCCACGGTGAGATTTTTTCATGCAATTTTAATGTCAAAAAGTACAAAAATTTCGTGAGAATCATCTACCGTTTCCATTTTACAATATATTTACGAGGTATCTCATAAACTTAATCTTTTATGAAACAATACTATTATTTTATTTATTTATTTATTTACAATAAACGAACAACAATACAATAGATACACATATACATAATGTATGTTGTGTATGTATATATCTGTAGCGTTGCTGCTCCTCCATCCCTCATCCTCGCCTCGGGAACTACTGTCTCGGGCTAACGGTGTTGAGGGCCTCCTTCTTTCTTCAAGTCGTGGTTTAGGTTTTAACTATTAGTTTTTCTTCCTCAGAATCTGTTTTATTTCACTTTTAAATTTGTGGTACGGTAATTCTTTTATGTTTTTCGGTAATTTGTTGTACATTTTTATTGTTGTTGTATTTAGTGTTTGACTGTAGTTGTGGTGTTTATATATTTCGGATCTCAAGTGCGATACTCTGCGAGTTTTGTAGTCATGTATTTCTCTATTCCTTTGTAATTTTATGTTAGTTTTAATTTCCTTATTTCTAATTTTGTGTAGAAATAATATGTTATTGAGGGTTATTATTCCTTGTAGGTTTAGTTCTTTTGTTTTTTCATAAACATGTGTTGTTGGAGTTCTATAGTGTAACTTGTATATTATTTTTAGAGCTTTGTTTTGTTGTCGTTGTAATTTGGATAGATTTTTTGTTGTCGTGTTTCCCCAAATGTTTATTAGGTAGCTATTTTTTGCAGCGAATAGGGCGTGGTATAGTGGTTTTTTAAGGGAAGTAGGTATTATATATTTAATTTTATTTAAAGCCGCAATTGTTCTTGCATTTTGTTCAATTAGTTTCTGTATATGTCTATCCCATTTCATGGTATTTTGTAATTGCAATCCTAAATATGTTGTATTATGAAATAAAGCACAGATTAATTAGCCGTGTCTCGAATTCACAGCAAATTTGTTAAGTTTGTTAATTTTAAACTGAATATCCCGCAATTAGTTTCCCCCCACATGAATTTTTTATTACCCACAATCAGACATACCTATAGTATAGCATCTTATTGACGTGCAGAAGAAATAAACATGCAGCTAGATTTCTCTACAAGTTGATGGATGGTTCGAGTGACTGCTCGTATTTATTGTCTAAGGTTTGGTTTCTTGTTCCCAGCCTTTGCCCCAGAATGAATAATTCGTTTTACTTCCCAAAATAACGAACCAGTGTGTTATAGCCTCTTCTGGTTTCCATTAGTGGCTTCACTAGTTAGCCCTTTTAGCCAAATCGAAAGCCACTTTTCTCGCAGAAATTGCTGTCCTCACCGAGGATATTTTGTTTACTTTTATTACTATAGGTACAAATATGTAGTTGCTGATGCTGGTTGTCTGTTTCAGTTGTTAATTAGCCTGTACTTTACACTATTGTTATTGTTTATTTTTTGCAAGTGTAGAAATATGTGGTTCGGTGAAGTTGTTATTTAAGTTGTATAGTAAATCCATATTATTAGTATTATCGTGTATCTGGATCGTTTTGACTGATTACATTTGATTTTGCTTGTCTCTTACTTTCAACTTTGAGTGGAGGCAATAATTTTAAACCGGATATAGATCCTAGGATTATTCATATAGTAAAAGAAGCCTTATATAAATAAATGAACAAATAACCCAAGAAAGTATCCATAATTTCTAATAATAACTAACACTAATTAGTGCCAGATAAATATTTAGGCCGAATAATACTCGATTCTCATTTAAATTTACATTATATGCTACCTAAACTACCAACTAACTAATAAAATTACACCAAACCCAAATATTTACTTACAATTCTCTTCAGACACCTAATCACAGAAACAGGTATTCACCGAATTCTAGGGCTTGTTGTGTTGAATAACAAGTGCTATAAAAAATCAACTACATACACATGCTACACTTTATAAATAATATAATTTCACTAGGAGTAAACACTATAATGTACACTTTCTCACGATATTAAAATGATTCCTATATTTTTTTCTGAACATGACGTCAATTATATGAACATATTATAATGATGAGTCATGACGCATTAACCATTTGAGGAAGATTTGTTTGATGCTTAAAAACACAGAAATTATAATCCCTTGTACATGATTTGGACATTTAAAGAAAGCTATCTTAGAGCGTTATTGTAAAATATGTATATCTAGCATATGTGTTGGACGATTAAGCAGTAACAGAAAGCATTATCTTAGAAGTTTCTTATGTAAAATATAAGTTTTCATTTGCATAATGTAATTATAGCTAAAAACAATCCTGTCATATATTAACTCCAACATAAATATATAAAAACCTGCAAACTGCAAAAAAATATTATCATTTTATTCACTCCAAACATCGTTCAATATGGGCTAATTTAAATAATTTCTTCAAACAAACATGCTAAAGCTGTTATAAAATAAGGGGGTGAACGTATAAAAAGGGTTCAACCAACATGTAGCTGTCCGTCATTACGAGACTACTTCTAAGGAAACAAAAACATACCTATTCAGCTAATGCAAACGTATTATTGAGCAAATTGATAACACTTCCACCGCGAAATGAGTGCGTGTACAAGTGAGTAAAGTGAACAGGGGAGAACGCGCAACAAAAGCGAAGTTCAAGGATATAAGTTCCCGCCTGAAAAGAAAAAGTACGGCAAAAACGCAATATGATGCTTATTAGCGTTCGTGCGGGGAAATTTATCACCGGGAAAATCTTATTTACTTGTTCTTCTTTCATTCCTGTGCCCAGGGCGTATAGTTTCACCAGCTTTACTCACTACGCATGAGAAATATGGGGTTGGATAAGGTATTACCAACACAAGGACTTCCATACGTGCAGGTGATTTTAATTAATTGTACATACCTACATATATAATACACAAGTAAAGATATGCCTAATGGAGTTACTTCTACTATTGTCGCGATAATAAAATTGCATTTTAATTATCACATTCTGGCATAAAAAAAGGTTGGACGGGTTTCGTAATGTTGATTCTTTTGCTTATTGTTAAAATAACTTCTTTTTTTAGACCTTACCATCACTAAACTTATGTATTAAGAATCGCGTGTATGATCTAATCAAAGCCATAAAATTGAATCCCGTACTGCTATAATTCAAATCGCAAAATAAAAAAGCAATGGCTATTATACCTACTAATGCTATTCTTCTTGTATATGCAATAATGGTCACACTTATAATACTGTAGTAAGAAGCGCCGCATGAGGATAACTGGCCGCAAAGCCCATCAAGGATTTCGGATCTCATTTTGAAATTCGTGGAGAGTATATGCAATGAAAGACTTTACATTTTCCTTTTTTTTTAATTAAATCATTACCTTATCAAATAATACATTTCACAAGAAAAACTTAAAACTTAACTTTTAACTTAAAATTAAAACTTGTACTTAATAATTATCGATTGACAATTGTTGACATTTTATTCAGAGTTGCTTATCAGTCCAGATTACACTTTCAACACCAGGAAAAGACAAAGGTTAATTAGCTTCAACTTTCTAATTAGCCTTCGTGTGCGCGAGAGACACTAGCCAAGATCAGCGGGCGCGCGACGGCTTTTACACTGGTCTCAATTTTTGCTAACTTTCTTTTATCAAAATGCCGCGGTACACAAATATTAAATCAACTGATATGGTATTCATGTATGGTGATGCAAGAAAGAATGCTGGGGTAGTTCGTCGGTTGTACCGAGAACATTACCCAGACCATCGTCAACATGGACGGGCTAAAAGTGGTGTGCTTAACTTGGAACCCAAAATTTGAAAGTAAGTTCGAAACACTTACATAAGCGCTTATTGTTTTTCATTCCGCTTAACCCAGACTCGTCCGAATAATGGTCCCCGAAACGCACTGCAACCTAATTGCGCTATGTCACTATTTCATAGAGCCCACTCCAAAATAGTGGTCCCCTCTACTAATTTGTACAGGTCCTTCACCGAGCTGGTACGGTCCATCTCTAGGTTCTCTTTCGGTTCTCCAAAGAAACCTTGGCTCCTGCGCTCTAATGCTTCGGAATCACATACTATATGTATTATGTATACTTGGCTGTTTTTGATTCTCCCCCACAGCCTGCCGTTTGCATCCCCCCCCCTCCCCGTAGAGCTTATTAGATGTCGCAAAAAAGCCTGTATATAGCTTCCCGGAATATATTTCTATACTATAGATACGTGAAAAAAGTAGGTGAATCGCACAGAGCGTATATCTTCACTCTATATTTTGCTGGTTTTGTCCGCCATGTTTTAAATGAACTCAGAACTATCTCGGAAAGCAACCAACATCTCATTAACCGTAATGAATTGGACAAGTGAAAAAGATTGCTGTAAGTTACTTGCGAAATCATTCAACATATCTCGTAATCAGCCCAGTTTGTTTCCTTTTACCCTGTCCAGTGCCCATCCTTGTACTGATATCGTTAAAACGTATGCTCCTTGGAAAAAAAAATGTAAAATTGGCGGGTAAAATCGTTGGAGCAGTCCTATTTGATGTAAAAAAATTCACACAGATTTGTTCGGTTACCCTTCTTAACATTCATCAGAAATAAGATCCCGGAAAAAGGCTTTAGTCTGTAAATCTCAAGGTCAGTATTGTCAGTTTTTCTTGACTGAATGTATTACGCTTTTATCGATCATATTCGTTGAAGTAATTTATGAAAAATCTATTCAATCTGTTTTACGCAAGCGATTACTTCCTCTCGCAGCAAAAAAGGCTTTAATTTTTAACTCCATTTTTTAAATGTTTGCAACCAGTTCGTTAGTCTACTACCGATAACAAAATTAATATCTTCTGTTCACGATAGATCGTCGCTCATTATCTACTCCTCTGCACCCTCTATTGTATCTTCAGAAGAACATCTGGCTCAAAATCGCGATCGGCCGAATGGGAATCGAAATCAGCAAGTAAGAGAGCTTGTGGGTCCTCTTCTTATAATTCTTGAAGAATTCGTTCAATACTTTCCGATATGCTATAATGTTTATTTTGCTATCGTTGGTCCTTGAAAGGCACAAATGAAAAAAAAATTGAAGAGAACCAGGAATAAGTTTGAAATTTTATTGTAATATCTACCAAAATACAGAGGAAAACGGTGATACTTATTTTATAAGAAAAATCTAAATGATGATTATATAAAAGCTATATCCTTGACACAATAAATATTTGAAACGAGAGTATGAGAATAGGTAATGGAAAAACTCGTTTATATTTCGATCTCAGGTGTAGATCGAACATTTTCAACGATAGACGTGCGACGGTATTTACACCACCGTAATGTGCAATAACGAGCTTGTAAACTTTAAAACTGAAGACTAGCCCATGTGCGTTTGAGCTATAACGATCTTTCTATCCTACACCTAAAATGATAATTAGAGAATACCTATGTATATGACCAATATACCTCGCTAACGCCAAATGATTGGGTACGAATTTTTCCGATATGACAGTGTAATGCCGCCGGCGCGGTCGCTCAAAGGGTAAGAGATTAAAAATATTATTAAACCGAATACTTAAATAGTATTAGGCATTTTCAACAGCCTAAAAGATAAAGTCTGCATATATATATATATATAAATGCTATGCCGCAAGCAGAGAGAAAAAAAAAACGATGAAACAGCATAAGTATGATGTGGAAATGTTAGGAAGCGTTATATTTTCCATGCAATCAGCACTCGACGTATACTTTGACCAGTAAAAGGAAATTCAAACGACAATTGGATTATGTAATAGCGAAATGGTCCAACATAACCAAGTCCAATTATTACTTCTTTTCAAACCTAAGTTTTACAATTTTTTGCTGTAATATAATTTAATATTACAAAAATAAGCTTATTTTAAGGAATGTTACTACATACACTGAGAAAAATAAATAATAAAAATAAGTAATAACAGCAATTTTATTATATTTAATATTAGATAATCTATTATTATCCCTGCCTCATAACAATATATATTTTTAATACGTGATAATATCCATTTTTTCAGTGTAAAAGTCTTCGTGTAGCAGTAATTTTGTTAATACACTGCGCCAAAAAAGTATCGCATAATTTAGTTTTGAATCATAAAAGTATCGCATAATCTTTGTTTGTAGCATAAAGTTGTAAATATACTTTAATGCGCTCTAAGATATAATTTCTATGATTGTTTAAATAAAATACAGGCCAAATAAAAACAAGAACTCATACTTGAGATTTTTATTAAAACAAGAAATTATAATTTTGGAAAGAAAAATGTCATAACAGTAGCTTTTAATACTGAGTATTGCCACCTCTGGCTCTTATGACCGCTCGCATACGGTTTGGCAGAGATTCGATTAACCTCCGTATATAAGCCTGATCCAAATTCTCCCACTCGTCACGGAGAGCATTTTCTAGCCCATGCAGGTCCGCTGGGGCAACATTTTGGGTTCGTATCCGTCTGTGAAGGAGGTCCCACACGTGCTCGATAGGGTTCATGTCCGGACTTACCGCAGGCCAATCTAAAACTGGAATACCAACATCGTTAAGGTATTCCTGGACGATTATTGCAACATGCGGTCGTGCATTATCGTGCATTAACATGAATTCGTTTCCTATAATTGGCGCATATGGTACTACATGTTCTTCTAAAATGTCCATTATATAACTGTGGGCAGTCAGTGTACCTCTGTCTACTGGTACTAACTCTGTACGACCTGTTAAACAGATGCCTCCCCAAACCATAATAGAGCCACCAGCGAAATTAGGTCTAGGTCTGATATTACACTGCGAATAGCGCTCACCGTCTCGTCTGTACACTGAGATACGCCTATCTGAGGTGTAAAGACCAAATCTTGACTCATCTGTGAAAAGTATATTGGCCCAGTCATTAATGTTCCAATTTACATGTTCTGTGGCAAACCTTAAGCGAGCCACTCGGTGGTTCCTAGTGAGACGAGGGGCTGTTACAGCTACTCTAGCTCTTAATCCACTCTGTCGTAACCTATTCCGAATAGTTTGAGTACTCACACGAGTATTTCTGACTCTATAGCCAAGTCGTTCTGCAATTGTCTCGCAGTTACATGTCTTCGACGTAATGCTTGTAGTAGTAAATAGCGGTCATCTTGGCGAGTAGAACATCTTGGACGACCTGGTACAGGTCTTCTACTGTAAATGCCTGTTTCTCTGTATCTGGCTACGGCTCTAGAAACACTTGACTGATTGATGTTCATCAAATTAGCAACGTATGCTTGAGATCGTCCATCTTCGATTAAAGCAACTATAGCAGCCACTTGTTCTGAAGTTAAATTGCTCATTTTAGTTTTGAAAGCGTTGGTACAGAACTCTGACTTCGCACTTTAAAATTTGTCCGTATAGGAAGACTTTCAATAAACAACTGAACAAACCTTACACATATGCATTTTTCTAAATGTGTTCTTTTAGAAAAAAAAAAAGTAAAAACGCTAAGTTCCATTATTTTGTTAGTGTTTTTATAGTTCACATACACGAGGCAAACTTTTTGTGAACGTATAAAAATATCTTGGTTCATAAATGCCCTTTTTTAGTTTATGCGATACTTTTTTGGCGGAGTGTATTTATGGAAACAAATCGACCATTCATTTCGCTCTGGCCGTTTGCCAATAAGCTAAGATACTTTCACTTTGTGTAATTAATCCTAACATAACATAATAGCAGCAGTAGTACACAAATATAATAACAAGACTCTGCAATAATCTGTTGTAAACAAGGCACTAAAAACGAAAATATGAGTGCATTATGTAGCCAGACACATATTTACTAAACAATAAACTTCTGTAATGTACAGATAGCAATAATTATACTATGATTGATGTTATTGCGTATAATTTGAACCGCTTCGTGTTTGTTGACCATAATCTAGTAAGAATTACTATATGCTTTTCTTCTTATTATTAGTACAGGTCATTACGATGAGGTTCGAAAGTTCAATAACGTTCGACATTTCATTCTCAACATAAACGCAATGGAAAAAGAAAATATCGTCGTTTTTACTATCCGTTCACATAAAGTAATTTCATCCATGCGAAGGTTTGTGCTTTAACATATTAAAAATAATTATCAACATATTTATAGTTACTTATCTGCAGTGGTTAATTTGTAAATAACAATTATATATTAAAAGCTATGTTTTGAAAATACAATTATTAATCGACAAATAGAAGAATGGATTTGCCATTATGGATGGCTGATTGCCTGTTTATCGCTGTTCTCTATGGTATAGGATTACGTAAAAGAATCGACAAATAAATCATTTTTGTTTTTAATGCAGACCTTACAAATGAATTATAGTTTATAACAACAAAATAAAATCAAATTTAATGATGAGGTGCTGCCCCAAGTGGTAAAGCTAAGCAATACCAAGAAATTCCGACAGACTACTCAATTGGCAACGCTGTAAAAACAATTACACGTTGCAATTTATTTACTAATAAGTGCACAAACATAAAACATAATCTAAGAAAAAAGCCATTGGTAATAAATGTACGGGTGTAGCCTTTGAATGTTTTTATTTATTGTTAGTGTAGTGAAATGAATCAAGCTGGTTTTATTTTTATTTCACTGATCTTGAAAATTGTAATTGATGCGATATTTTACAAGTGCTCGAATTATCGGATGGAGTCGGATGAAGAGATTTATATTTGGGATTGATGAAGACCCCCATTGTATATGTCTGGACGATTCTTGCAAATCTGGATACGAAATATTAATACAGTTAAACTTATGGTAAATTTTCTTAATGGAATTAATTGTAGACTTTAATATGATGTCCTTATTGTGTGTCCACGGCCTTTTGGTGGTACGTTGGTGAATGGCTGGAAAGGTTGGTGCCACAGGCCCATCCAGATTGGTGGATCTCCAGCATAACCTCTTATCGAATGCCAAAATCATTCGGTGTGTTTGTCTGCTGAACGGAACATATTCGGTTTAAGAAAGGTGGAAAGTTGTACTGTATATGTAAACTTGTATTAAGCAAAAGCCGAACGTAACGAATTGCATTTAGTCTGAAGGAGGGTAAGTTCGAGCAACTATGATCAGATGTTTTTCATGTGTGTAGCGACAACAAAATGCGAAGAGCACAAATTGTAAACCCTAGAATCGTTTGTTGTTGTTCCTATGGTGTAAATAGTACGTGCAATGTAAAAGAACACGCCTTCTTTTATTTTGGTAAATACGGGTAGCTAGTGGTCCTTGTTTATATATACTATATATACAACCACGTGTAGGTACAAAGGCATGATTGAGAGATGGCGTACGGCATAAAGTGTGATCATTCACAAAATTTAATATATTATGACGGGAATAAAGTTATAGTAAACAGTAATAAATTCTAATCCCATAACAATTGCATTTGGGGACTTCCAACATTTTAGAATTACGGATTCATAAATAAACATTCAAAAAATTGTAGTACCTAAGTTACTCACCAGGTGCCAGCACCAGGTTAAATAACTATAATAATATATAAACAAGGCTAGTGTGTTTTTCGTACGATTTTTCGTTTCTTGAACGGCGCAGTGGCATTTTCTGAACATTTAATTACCATCGTCTATTTCTCCGTGAAAAATCCAATTCATCGGATATGACGCAGCCTGTGTACTGTAGAATATCGGTAGCTACTATACCGATTGATACCGATCTCATAAGTGCTTCTCTGTTCCTCAACTATGCCTCTCATATAAACATACGATGCACGTATGTCGTCACTAGTAGATGTCATTTTTATAGGTCTATAAATTGATATTGAGACGTGGGGGGTTTTTCTGGCTATTGAGTTTATTCGATAAAATGCGCGACACATATCACAGCACTGGTCAAACGTAATCATCATTAACAATGAATGCACAATAATTCAGGAAGTGGGAGTATTCGATTTTCATTGTGTGAACTGCTGTCATTTAGGTAGATTTTTTTTGTATCCAAAGGTATCATGCGCTTTTACATCACTGTTACACTACTGTTAATGCAATGTTCTTCACAAAATGCACTTTGCACGGTTATACTGACCATATAGCGACAGTAGAGATGCTATAAATTAAGCTGCAGAATATGCATTAGTTATAACAGAACAAATTTCCCTTTGCATGCACCCTATTATACGTATATGCATACATTGTGTATGCAGCTATGCTATTATTACATTCATTAGCATATGTGTTATAAAATACATTAATTTCAGAAATGTAAATATATTTAAGGACACACGTATTTATAATTTTGCTCTAATAAATATACTAGCTGCTGGGAACATAGTACCATATATAATGCGATTAACTTAACCTTTGAATACGTTGCCTCACCTACTCCTTCTTTAGAAAGCACAATGACGTTATCACACGTCACTCGCTATTATCGCAGTAAGACGCGTTTTTCTGTATACTTTATATTTTTAGGGGACACACACGAGAATACACGCAAATATTGAATCGACAAATTTCAGGATTTAGATATCGTAATCTTTTATGCGAAAATGTGTTATATTGGTATAAACAAAATATACGTTTTAGATATTTAGTGCTCCTGAGTCGATGTTTGCACTGTACAATATATCAATGTATGTTTTGCAATGCAGTTGTAGGTACAAACATTGTTTTTATAACACCACGCGGTTAAAAATTTCAGTTGATTTCATTTTGTTCACAGTAATTTACAACCTAATTTGAATTTAGAAAGAGAGATGTGTACTGTCAAACATTCTAAGTATATAGAATTTAAACTCTAGCTCATAGTCTATCTGATCATACGGTAAATGACGCCTACCGCACTCTAATGTAAATAACCATTTTGGCCGCATCAACTGTAAACAAAGCATTACCTGTCACCTAGCGCAACAATAGGTTCATTTTACTGCATTACAGTAACTCCTTTCACAGTTAGTTCCAATGTAAACATGCATAATTTCCTTTATTAATTTATTTAAAAAAAAAGCATTTACCGGTATTTTTATTGTAGATTTAATTATTATCGAAAAATCATCATAAAGAGATTAAGATTATAAAGAGAGAGTCGAGTTACCAAATGCAGCGACACACAATCTAGCGACTGTTATATCACATCATATATATAAAATTTGCTCAGCCACAAAATCTAATATAATGTCATGCGTTAGGTTATTTACAGCGCTTCAACTCCTTAGTTGAGCTTAACTGAGTTGTTGCGCTGTAAATGACAGCTATACCTAGTGTAAATAACTATTGAATAAATGTGAGCATAGCAATACTGTATTAAAAATCCACGCGGTAGTAATTTTCTGTTTTTATTATCAAAAATATTGGTATATCTAACAAGTCTGGTCCAATTAAGCTTGGCAACTATGAAAATCTTGATTTTAAAGTCAGAATTAGTGACTTTGAGCTAACAATAAGAGTTTCATAATACGGTATACCATACGGTTCATGACAACCCTTTTGATGAGATATCACTTACCGTTTGGATGTCTGTGGTATGAACGAAAAACCTTGTTAGCAGATTTGAAGAGTTCTACATAATTTAATTCAACCTGAATTAAAACTATTGCACAAATTAAGAAATATGTACTTAATAAAAAAATACAAAAATAGCTCTCCCATTTTATTTCTAAACTTATCTAAACTCATATCTAAATAATCCTTCATTCTTTATCTGTGAAAGATAAATTGAACAACCTAGTACACCATGATGCTGTTTCCCATGCAAGACACTTTATTTAAAATATGTCCAAGATTAAATTTTAATTACTTTTAATTAAATCGGTAGATAATACTATTGAAGAACTAAATATAATCTACTCATTATCTATTAAAAATATATGGTATCCAATAAAGCGTACGTTCACTCCACGGTGAAAAAGTAATAAATCTTTCAATACGGTCATAATTACACATAAAGTATAAATAAAATATCAAACATAGCTCAGTAATGATGAAATATATATCAACCTATACCTACAACAAATCGTTATATCCTACTGAAATCGGCGACTTAGAGCTGTCAACTGGACGGTGGTAACCTGCTGTGAATGCTTTACAAAAACGTCCAGTGCTTCAAGCCAGCACACGCTGGAATGTAACCATTATTACGATAATAATGAGGTCAATACAACAGACTGGAATGCAATTGACACCTACAAACTAAATCTACTGAAATAGTACATACCTTCGTAGGTATGATGTAACTGCATGTTACATGCGTTCAAGGTATACTTATAGAAAGAATGTTGATTAACCTTTAACTACCGGCAAGTGAATCCAAGTACAGTAGGGTGAAGAGATAAGCGATCACCATCAATATAAAAAGGAAAGAAATACTTACTGCTGAAGGACTTTAATCTAATCTGAACGACTTATATACACGGCGTTTGAGCAGGTGGTAGATGAGAACATTAGAATTAGCGTTTTTTTTTTTTTGTTTGCTTGGTTATTGATAGGAGAAATTTCAGGTGTGGAATACACCTTGATAGTTCCAGGCACAGACTTCTATTTGACGTACTGTATCATCCCCACTGCAATTTTACCAAACCACAAGAACAACATAAATGGACTAGCGCCTACGGGATGAAAGGCGAGCATGCAAACCGTTCAACCACCAACACATCATTGGAAACCGTACTAACCACCTTTAGTACCTGTGTCGGGGTTGAAAGGTTTGCATGTTCGACTTTCACCCAATAGCAGTTGATTCGATTCCAGGCTGGAATGGTGATTTTTACTTGTGGAAAAAATCAGAACATGCCTTTTTCTCGCATGGGAAGTAACCCGGGGTTCCGTATCAACACCATGTTTGATATGTAAATAAATCCCTACCGGAGGTTTGGAATTCCTTCGAGTTCGGCAAAATTTCGGTAGGGTACATACGTCAATAGATGTCAGTGACTAAAAGTGTCATGTATTCCACAACCCGTTTCTTCTAATAATGGATTTTAATATATTTGAACTTTCAAAAAAACTTTAATTTTCTGGCTTTTGCACCATTAAACATTAATAGTTTTTTTTAATTTTTTAATATTACACTAATAATTGTTTTCTTTTTGGAAGCTCACTGCATTTTTCTTAAGAAGTGGGGTAACTGAAACGGAACATGGTCCAAGAGAGAACAAAATTGTTACAGAATACCAATATAAAAAAACAATTCTTAGACCACGAGATTACGACACCTTTAAAGCTGCCAAGTCAAAACATCATTGGTCGTCAAGTTATGACAGATGTTTTTATGTAAATTTTCCGATTCTTTTCACCTCATAACTTCAAGTATTTTGGATACATTTTAGTTCTGATCGTTTACATGCCACTGGTGTAAGATGCGTTAAATTTGTATGGCATCCACGATATCCCAGCAGCAGAGAAAAAGTTGAGAAAGTAGGAATAGTTTTGCTTAATTTTTTTGGAATACCTTAAAAATAGTACAGTATTAATTCAGCTAAGTTTATACATATGTACAAATAAAATATAGAACACCTGGAGATAAACACGCAGCAAAAACTCTACGAAACTACTTCCCCTGCTAACGACATTCAATTTACTAAAATAGCTATCCGTATAATAGCAAAAATGTTATAATTAGAAACACGCACGATAAATGTTACGATGGTATTGTTTGCAGATGGTCTAGATAGGGTGAAAATAAACGTCGCACAGATTTATGGCCTACCTTTATCTATACCTTGTAGGCAGTTTAACATTGTGCCTACAATATTAATATCAAATAACTGATTTATAATTTTCCAAGCGCTTAAACTTTTAAGTATTTTTACGTAATCAAAGTTTCTTACAAGAATGAACGGATGAGAAAGTATACAAAGCAGCTCCAAATATTAATTTCTAATTTATTCCATAAATATTCAATGACGTTGATGTCTACGCCGATGGTGACCGTATACTTTAATTACTTTTAAACCGTCGGGTATAACAACCATAACTTCGAAATTCCGGATGAATGCTTCTCAGAATCATTGTCATCGTAAAAGTTTAAATCTATGCGTTCAGTGGGTGTACCCGGAAACTCTAAACCAAAAGCTGGCCATAAATTCTCTAAAGCAAAGTTATATTTCCCCGGCAATGTTCTAACCTTAAAATCGAATAGCGATTTCGCTTTGTAAAGGCTCTATTTTAAAGCCGTTGCGTATAATGAGGAAGGAGTAAAGATACAAGATTATTCACCATGAAAACATTATAAGAATGTCGAAAGTGATAAATTGTAAAATCTGAAGTATACGTAGGACACCTAATACGTCATATAACGCTATAAAGAAACAGTTCGATTGTTAATCCTGGTCGAAAAACCTCAAAGAATCAGGCATTCCATACATCATAAATAATAGATATAAAAGTCAGATATGATTGATATAGCTATAATCTGATCTTAATTCATTTAAGAATGGAATACTTTGCGCTGACTGTTCAAAACATTGTAATCACAAACAGTGTTTTATGTTTTCTTACTCATGATTACTTTCTATTGACAGTTTATGTACATTATTTTGTATTACATAAATAAACTTTGAGGGGCTGATTAGTTTTTTGAATATTATTTTGCTATTTTCCTTTTTTTTCTGGACTGTTTATAACATAATCTAGAATAATATTTTAAATTGCAATGATGCCATCAAATTTTCTTAACCACATTTGGTTCACTTGTTCTCGTTGTTTATTTATTCAATCAGAAGGATGGGGAATTGTTATTTCAGTAATTTTTTATTAGCACATGCAGGAGAGTGTAAAAAATATCCATATAAACACTTTTAGGATAAAAACGCTTAGATGAGATAACACATTCATATAAAATGGATGTCTTGTTTTATGTACAAGGATGGTTTAGATGCATTCATGTATTTTCTTAACAAAAAAAAAAGAAAATGTATGTCTATATACATACCAACCATTTTTCATGTATATTCTAAATTGAACAGTTATGAACAAACGCACAATCCGATCTGCTCATTGTGCGCTTGCTCGATCATCATCAACCTTGTTATTTTAAACGAGAATTCCTACTGTTTATTCCATCTCATCCACATTGATTGATACCCTGCGCTTAGAGTAGGCAATAAATACGCATAAATGTAACGTTGGTTCTTTTCTTGAGTGCATACCATGTATGACTCAGGTGATGCTCTTAAACAAACTACTGCTGTTGACAATTAAAACTGAATCAAGCATTAGTTGCAACATCATGCGGTGACGAAATTGATGCAATATAGTAATTTTGCATTTAGTAAATTTTGCTGTCTCACTCTTCCGCAAAACTATACCTAAACAAGAATTTTTTGTTGGAGGATTATGGAGTTCAGAGAAGCCACATGATATTGGGCTTGGTATCAGAATAGTTTGGATAGCATTATAATACGCTCTAAGCCCTAGTTCAGTAAAAATAGCAACACTTAAACGCATCCTTCGCATTTCTACGAATACCTCGGAAACGGTTGTAGGTACCAACAATTTCTTTTCACCGTTTGATTCCGCGTGCAAATAAACATCTTCTGACGGTTCATAGTAGAATGTTAACTTTAATTTCAAAATTTTAACTTCGAATATCTCGAAAACGCGAAAAGAGTTGTCAAATATCGCTTATTATCATTGTAGTCCTATTGAAAGGTGTTTATACTAGAACTGGACAATATTAGAACATATGTTACAGCATTGGTTTTAACTTACTTTAAACTTTAACTTTGAATATCTGAAAACAAACAATGATTTCGCTAATCTTTGAGCGACCAGAACAGAATTTTATGTGCGAAAACAGCAAATGCTTAAGAAACACCAGCTTTTCAATTTTCTTTTCATATAACTCTAAATCGATTAGTGGTAAAGGATTTTGCTCGATTTCAAAAGATTCAGCATGTCAAATCTGAGCCATGCAGAACTATTGGCTTCCGTTTCAGCGTACTGGTTCGGGAATCAAAATAACAAAAATCAAGATAATTTTCCTTCTAACTAGAAATCGTCTAAAACTGATGAGCTTAAAAAAGCTTGAAAATATTCGATGTGGGTAGCAGATTATTTTGGATAATATGTGAACACAATCGGATGAGTAGTTTACATCCACTTTATACATTTAACAGAGAAAAATAGAACAATTTAGTAATTTTTTCGAAAACGATTAAGGATGTCGGACACAGATTGTTCTTCGTCGATCGATTCTTGCAAATACGCATTTTTGGTTGAGACTAGAAACCCCTAAACTAAACTTTAATGTGATAACTTTAACCTCGAATATCTCGAGACGGGAAAGAATGATAGAAAATCGTTTTTCGCCCTTCGATTCTCCTTTAAAAGACGTTTCTACTTGATGATAGCAGAACTCTCTACATAGCATCGAGTTTAATGTGAAAACTAACATCGAATGTCTCGAAAACAGACAAAACCGCGAGTTTAGGCGCAACGTAGTATCCATTCTTGAGAAAATTGCACGTAGAGTTCCAATAAGAAATAATAAATAAGGGCACCTATTTAAAATAACTAAGCGGATGAATTTATACAAAAAAAACTGAAGGTGTTAGTTGTCCTCTCAAAATTGAATGAAAACAGTTGGCTGGTATAGGTGCATATAGCAGAAAGTGGAGCGCACAGTGTAAAACTTATTTGATAGATTTCCAAAATATTGACAAAATTGAAATTACACATGGGTACATACATACTTAAGTTAATAATGTTCTCTTTGTGAAGATATCCAGTTTAACGAATTTGAAAACAATTACGCATAAATAATTAATATTTAATTCTCACAACCGATAGTCATATAACAATTTGGTATGCAGATGTTTCGCTTCCATTCCAGACGTCCACAGATTCTGTTTGACCCACCACCAAAGTTACTATTGAGATCAAAATATCACCAAACACATGTGGTATTATGAAACAAAAAAGCATATTACGGATATTGTATAGATGCGTATGCATATGATTTCAGCGCAGTTATGTGATAGAACAGAATAAAAAAAGAACCTGAATTTAAACGTTGCGATAACGAAGCGAAAACGGCATACAAGCAATATGTAACCTGCCAAATATGGGAAGCACACATTGCAGCCTCGCTCCGAACAAGTCGCAGTGAGGGATTTAATGGAACACAGGCGTTTCGCGGTTTACGAAAACTTATGGTTAAGTAACCACACTTCGTATCAATAGACATATACTGCGTTCATTACGTCTAGTATCATGTAGTATCGTACAATCTGATTTTAAAAATTAAAGCCAAGAGAACAGGTTTTCCGTTACTCGCGCCAATATTACGTAATCTACAAAACGTCGTTTAAATTTGAAGACTGTTTAGTTCTACAGACAAAATGCTTATGCGGTAGGTACCTATACATACTTAAGTGCAGTAATACGTAAAGTCTGGAAACATGACACAATAACCGCTTTTATTACTCACAAGTAATTGTTTGGCGGTGACATCAAACTCTTTATATATCAATGCGAACAAAATTCTTAGTGACACTACATATAATATAGGTAACATACAATTTAATATTATCAATCAAAATTTTAGAAATACTGAAATAAAATACCAGAAATGCATGCGTACTTGAAATAATGCACCCAAACAACTAAGATATAAATAAATGTTTATCCGGCTAACACTGTAATCTGCTAATTGCGCTTATCCCAATGTAATATATCCAGATCATTTAAAGGTGTAAATAAACTGTTATTGTTTACTTATATTTTAGGTTCACGCTATCAGTAAAATGTGTATGTAAACAATAATATATTGTCACACAAACGAGCAAATTCGCTAAATTATTTGTATAATTCAATGTGCCGCACACATGTTTTAAAAATTTTAGGGCAACACCCCCACGGATCACTTGATATCTGCAGCTGTTTGAATCACATGGGAAAAAACAATAACAAAATACTAGGACATAACCACAAACGCAAGTATGTTACCTTCGGCGTTTTCTAGGGATATTCGGCGTATCCGAGTGATGCGTCAAGGTCAAACAAACACTTTACACGTCACAAACAAACTGTCCGCCCAGATAACACTATATTAATTTAGAATACGGCATTATTTCGGAAATCAACGCGCAGCACAAACAACGTAAGATCGACGATCCGCCATATGCACATGTACAGTAAAGCGACGCCGGCGACATCTAGCGGTGAGGGGCTGCAACTCCGTGTCGGATTGCCAGATCGTCAGGAAGATTGGAATGAGGTGATTTGCCAAGAAGATTGATTTGACCTATTCCTGGCGGTCTTTATATGTACTTACATTTTGCGTGTACATTTGTGTAAATGGCTAACTTTGAGTAAATATTTGCGAATACAATCATAAGCCTTTTTTAATTACAATATATAATCATAAATCTACATTGATTAGCTACCTACACATGCTTAATTTAACGGTGGAATCTTTGGTGTCTATCCATATTCCATCGGAGTTAGGTATAAGTAATGTAGGTATTGCATATATGTATTCTTAATATAAGAATTTGTCGCAATTACTTACCAGTATGAAGACCGCAAGCTTTAAAATTAATGAAGAAAATATTTGGAGGCACATTTTTAAGTATACGTCGGCACAAAAATCTATTTCTATGGCAACACAAACCATACCATTATTCATCTTTATAGGTTCCATGCTTCTATTACCTGGTTCCTGATAATATCAATTCCAAAAATATTAAATTACCTAAGTTATTTATGAATCAATTATTATATGGCTGCTAAAAACATTGCTTATCAAATTATTAACGTTTATAATTTTTTTTATCAAATCCGTTAAAACAAGTAAGGATGCATAACGTAATAATAGTGGCGTGCAGTGCTTTTCCAAAAAATGACTGACACAAATTGACCGGATTCTTACTTGGCCTATGCTTTTCTTCCCTGTGATTTCGTCTGTTTCCAGGCATTTTCAATATCGTAAAGCTACAAACAATTAATTAGTATTCAGTTTCCCTTATTAGGTATAGCATGATAATATTTGCTTTGAATCAACTTCTTGTTTTGGTTGTGTTTCCGTACTGCTTGGGTTGTTATTGCTGAGTGCTAACTTTGTCTTAAAGTAAATTGTAAATTATGACATATTTTAGCATAAGGAATGGTAATACTAGATTTAAAAACAATCGCCTTCTATCCAATGCGCAATTGGTATTTTCAGTATCGAAAGTAGTACATGAAAATAATACACGGGGAGAAAAAAGAATCGGTACAAATATGAAATTAAGATTTTAACGTGTAACACAGTGGTATCAAAGCAAGAAAAGCAATGTCTTCTACGTATAATGCCCAGTATTCATTCATAAATTATTATCTATTAGAAAAGTTATGGGATTTAATAAAGTTTTAAGACTATTAATTTTAAATTTAAATACTTGAACGTTGGCATATCTGCTCAAGTCAAACTTCTGTAAAAATAATGAGACATGTCTTTATCATTTCCAACTGAAGAATGATGAAAAGGTATTTCTTTAATAACCATTTATCTAGGAAATCGAGAATGCAACAGATGTTAAAGCAAACATTTTAAATTTAATTGTAATTTTAATTTAATGTATGCCAAATATCTTGATTTTAGTCAGATGTCAGGCTGAAGTATCGCTGAATATTAATATGGCCCTAATTATATTTGGCACTAGGTCATTAATACTGTCAAAAAATCACAAAATGGCAGTATGCTTATCGTATCCATATCAAGAAATGCTATGGTAGGATATAGTTAACTTTAGTGGAAGAATCTCCAAAGTCGTGAAATTGAGTGCAAGTTATGGTTGGGTAAATTTTTGGCCACCAGAATATGTTATTATATTACAATATTTCGAGTCATTTAGTAAAGGCAAATAACTAACTGTGTTCTTTCAATATTAAAGTGAATTTATTCTTGCTAGAAAAAGGTGTTGTTGTTACTACTTAGGCGTATTATACATACGCATAAATCTGTCCTTCAAGCAAGCGTCATCATTCATTCATTGCTTTTGAAAGCGTAACAAGTCTTGGAGTTAGTGGAAATCTAACCAAAAAAAAAGTGTGCAATGCAATTTTATTGCATATGCTTTGGGGTTTTTTGCTTATAGTAAGGTCCTTGTGACATTCCATACTTCTATCTACATAATAAATCGTCGTTATACTGATCTAGTCTTCTAAGATAAAATATATTCTCACAGACCTCTAAGCTCTTGGAGCTGCAGGCTGAACTATTAAAGAGTGCTAAGCCGTGGATTGTTACTAAAACATCGGACGGGAGCCATTTGAGTTGTGTGTGAATGTCCTCCCATATCCTATTTCCTGTAGATGTCTTTTTAATATCATAAGATTATAAGATACTAAAATACAGTTGTTCTTTCAACCTTCTTTCAAGATAACATCTTAAATAAGGTCTTGCCATGAATATGCCTAGTTGTACTATATCAGTATTTTATGTGTTACTGTTGGCATCAACTTCTTGCCCATCTTTATACTGGTGATTATTTTCTTGCTAACAGCGCATCAGCTTTTTAGTTACTTGTGATTTCCGTATATCCGTGCACCCACAAATTACCATAGTGTGGGTGTGTCAGGTTTATTTCCCCTATATATTCCCAGACTAGTATTCACTGCACTTTAGGGCTTGCTACTTTAAAGCGTCAATCTAAATCTCACGAGGTTTTACAAAAATATGTACACTTCTTTTAGATGTAATTTTATCGATCACAAAGCTTCAAACGGCAAAACCACAGCGCTAAGCAAATGTTATAAGAAAAAAAGATTGCTCTTTCAGATCTATTAAATTATAAGGGATCCATTTGCACCTCTACTATGCAATATATTTATTAGGAGTGTCTTTATCATAATGGTAATAATATCTTCTCGACAACAATGCGCTATTATTTCCCTAGTTTTTCAAGCGAAACTATACTCAGTTTTAAAGAACAACTTAGAGTAAATTCTGATGCTATAGTTTTAAATTACATCATGTCCCTTAACAAAGTTTTACAAACTTTTAAGAAGTTGTTTAATGTATGAAAACATTTACATCCGGATGATATTTGATGTCTGCACCAATTACTTCATTCGCGAGTACCTAGAAAGCTCTAGTAGTCGTATTAGATGACACAGCTAATGCATGTGAGCGGAAAATCTTTCCAAAGGATTTCATATATATTATACACTCACTGTTACATTATGGTTTAAAGTTTAATGCATGTGTTTTTGCTCTGTTGCTTGCAATGCAGTTTCGTTACGACGGAAATTTGTCCATACACAGCAAGTGCATAAAATATGGTACAGTAAATTTAAAACCATCAGAATTATGTGAGATATTATGGCGGATGTCGTGTGAAAATTTTGGGATCGCTGCTTAAATTTAGCATATTATTTTTTAAGTTAATACACTGCAAAAAATTACAGTAATTTTACTATAGTAAATCGGAAATATTACATGAAATAACGTTGTGAATTTACTACGATAAATCATGTAAACCTTATTTTACCTGTTTTTTCCAGGATATTTGAGATGGAAAGAGAAGTTTCGGTAAAATTTACAGTTATTTCATGTACTTTTAAGATGTAATAAAAATGAAAAGAAAAAATACTGTAAAAAACATGTAATATTTTGCGATTGCTACTAAAATTTACTGGAATATTTGGGTAAAATTACCTTCAAATGCACAAAATTCATACGCCGCAATGTGATTGGTTATTGGGTTATTTGCCTGTGCGCGTAGGTAATTCTAGTCAGTTATGGTGACGCATAAACAATCGCAAGTTGGGGTGATTGTTCCTGTTTGTGTGCTGCCTCAAGCATTGCAACAGAATTAGGTAAGATGCTTTTATAAAAATACTTATTTTAATATATTTTCACATGTGGTTAATACAGCAATTCTTTTTTGCTTTAAATATTTCACCGATTTTACTTATTGTTAATACTTTGAAGGGTATTCTGATTCATGATGGAACAGACGCCAATATTAAACATAACCTAATGTTTTCATAAATTATTTATTGCTCCATGAATATAAACACAAATTGATTAAAAATTTCACTATTATCCACGATTTACCGTTAAAATTAAAACGAATTCTAAACTGTTACAGCTTATTTACTTAAAACAAAACCTTTAATACATTACTTTGGTAAAGAAATAATGCATTTATATTTACAGTAATTGCATCTCAGGATCTTGCTCCCGGTGTAGAGAACTATGAATACCTATGATGCAATTTGTATTCGTTTTTGTATAATCTATAAGAGACTTTTTAAAGATAACTTGCCTGTAATAATTCAGTAGTCGTTTTTAATGATTATTCATCAATTGGGTGTTGCGATAAGTAAAAATTATATTTATCTTTTCCTTCTTGTAGTGGAATATTTATTCGTGTACAAGCTATAGGTACTTATTTACGTTAATTTCATTTGATCTATTTACTGACATATACATATAATAATATAATGGAAGTAACATTTGTTTCTCTTTTTTTGTTTCAGAGCAAAATTCAATGAATTTGATAGCATTTGGTTCGGAAATAGCCATTAAATGTCAGATAAAGGAAATTTATATTTTTTATTCTACTGAAGATTAATAAAATATGTATTTGCTTATTCTTATAGCGTTTTCGACTTACTGCACTTTTATCCACTGATTGTATTTCCATCTTATTTTAATACATAATATTAGTAAGGGAGATAGATATACTCCACGCGTAAAGTGCAATAAGTCGAAAACACTATTAGTTTTATTCCTATAACTCAACAACATTGACGTTTTGCAAGTTCTAAAGCTGCAACAAAATTGTCTAATAACTAAGAATTTTATTGTTTTAGTACTTATTATGTTTTATAATCCTATAGTAATGATACTTTGCCTTTAATTAAATTACTATTTATACTAGCCTGTGATATCCATATGTGTATTTGATAACATTACGGAATATTAATGGTGATGTCTAAGTAAAATTATACAATTTATATTCCTCAATGTTACCAAATTTATATTGGAATCATCGGCACTCTAAACAGGAATTTAATTCGAGTTACAGTATGCTGTAAAAAGTAATAAGGTTGTAATCTGAATCACACATGCAAGGGAATTTTCTGTGCAATATATATTTACACCTGTAATATTCACCTTCTTAGTATTTTTACCTGCCTTCGTTATAAAATTACATGCCAAAATTACTTGACTGTTCGGTAAATATACAATTTATATAAATATTACATATGAATTTTACAGAACAACTGAAAAATACATCAGTGTATGAAATTTACTGGTAGATAGCAATTTTACTGGATGAAGTAAATTTACCTGTAATATCGTAGGCAACTTTGTTACCAACGATTTTACATGTAATTTTACTAGAAATTTTTTTACAGTGTAGTGTACTAAGTGCTTTGGACATGTTTTTAGGAAATGCTGCTCTTTATTGTTGTAACGCTGCAATTATTTCTAAATTTCAAGGGACTTTATAACATACACATATCCGTACTTACAAATGTTATCGACGGTGAACCAATTTGCTCGACATAAACTTTAAAAACTTTATTGGCTATCATGTACAGGAACCTGCGGCAGACAATGATCACAAAATGTATAAAGTACTATCGTGGAAATCCCGATACGCTTCTCGCGCTAAAACCTTTTTCACGGGCTCGTCGCCATTTATTGACATTTATGTCCATTTTCGGGAGCGCACTCTTTGCGCCCCCAATACTTTCTTCAACCTTGATTCCATAAATTTCTCGAAATCTAATAGAGACATGTCACATATTACAATAGCTCTGCAACACATGCTTTCGATATTCATGCGGATTTGGGTTCCCAACAATTGCTATTTCTCACTCCTACCTCTATAACCGCCACTCCGCGCCGTAGCATACTATCATACACCCGGGGTTTCCACGGCCCCAAAACTGAGATAGTGTTCCTCCGCGCACCGGTGTTTCTGGATTTTATTCATTTATCGTCTCCGAATGTACGAGCAGCGTAAATTCTATTGTGACTTGACATCGAATTACGATACGATACGGTACGATAGGTTTACTCTCTTCATGCATCAGAGGAGCATGATTTCCAATGAATACCTGAGAGGGTCGAACGAAAGAAATTCTTTTGCATCGCTGATCGTTTCCTCTTTAGGGACATGCAAACTTTCACTGCCTGTGAGTATACTGTAGTGTATCGAATTGAGCATATTTATGTTGGTAATTCAAGTGCTTATAGGATCTGTTAAATCTATATTAATGTATTTTACAGCTTTTGTACCCAAACGTATAACGAATAATATAGCAGTGTTGCATGAACCTTTTCCTATTACCACTCAATATTAGGTAAAAATATATACTCAATTATTGTTATAGGCATATAACTCAAATCAAACAAAACAAAAATCATAAGAAAACAGAAAATACCGGCACCCAATAAAAATACTTTTATCAGAGTGTTTGTTGCTCACTCTGAAATCGGTTACCTAAAACTCCTAATGGAAGAAACTGTTTTTAGTAGTTAAATCCCCACACAGAGAAAAATTCATATTGTAGAATTTACTATTCACTGTTTGGCGGAAATTCTAGTAAAAATTGTGACTATTGTGCAAAATTTTACAACGTCGTTGCATTTTCCTATATCACGGTTACAAAAAAAGCAATAAAATTGTTTAAAAATATTGTGTGACAATCTTCTACAAAATATAGTGAAATGTTTTACAATATTTTACAACAAGTGAATATAATAAATTGCATATAGTGTAGTAAAGAAAGTTATAACAACAGGTGTAGCAAATTTACTATGTGTTGTATTTATTTAGGTTAGGTTAGGTGCTTGCAACAGTCACCTTACTTTGATTATTATACATTACTGGAAACCGCATTAATAATGAGATGGAATGAAATGAATGCTGTATAGTTTTATATCTATATAGTAGGAATATCATAATACTGATAATTGGTTTAGCTACATAAATATGTGATACTACAGATTTTGTCGTAAAGATGGCGCTACGCTTGTTTCATAATCTTTGAAATTCTTACTCAATGTAAATTGTGATCGGTAAATGTGGCTGCGTAATATCTATATGATGCTTAAACATGGTTAATATCGTGTAAAAAGTACTGTGGACAATTGCCCACAGACGAGAATTACGAGGCGCTTCAATACCCGGTACTCTACAGTACACGGGCCGGTCTGATTTCCGCAATCCTGGCCAATACGACATCAATTCGCCCGCTGCCACCGGCTAATCAAATTATACGCAACTATATTAATTATTGCAACAGTGTAGTTCATCTGTACTGATAATTCACTACAGCGGTTTGTAATAATGTCTAGAATCGTGTAAAACATTTCTTGACGGTTTGTTGCAATTATTACCACTGGGCTAAACGTATTATTTGCAACAAGTGACTCGCACTTTATGCTACTTTAATTGTAAAGGTTATGTCAGCATAAATTGTGTGACAAAATTGCACATTTTGTTGCAAAAAATGCAATAATTTTCGTCAACAATTTTGTAGAAAATTTTAATACAAGTTGTGCTCGTCTGTTTACGCCAGTTTCAATAAACTTCACTCGGTATATATCTTACTTATTTTTGTTGAATATCTGTTTTTCTATTTTTTGGTTTGTACGCGTTTTTAGTTGAAGATAGGAATTCAGATACACATTCGCATTCGCACGCTAGCCGCTTAATAGTTGTTTCCGCATTACAGTCGCACGATAGAATTCATAGTTGTATTATCCGCACAAATAGTCACACCCGCTCCGTTTAGTAAAATCGCAGTTGTCCCGCGTCGCGAGTTCATTAAAAGCACATCCTAGACCATCCTTAGTCTTTCCCTATCCCTTCACCCTGTGCAAAGTGTACCAGGACCGGGACAATTGGGTAAGTTACCGCTTATTATTAGTTTTATTTAGTTTCCTATCGCAAATTCACATACATATTTTTTGGTCCTTCGAGCCACGGATAGAAATACGGATAGATTTTAGATATTCGCGAATCGGTTAATTATAGTTAATTAACCATTTCATTAAAAAAAATAGTTGGAGCTTAAATTTAGTAGCTTTATTTCAATTTAAAGTTTTAGTAGTATATGCATACGTTAAAACATTGGTCAATTTTAAACAGCACAAGCATTCAAGGTCATCACAGGTGTTCTCGAATTGGTTTTTCACGTTGGTGGTTTTTGTGTCCAAACACTTTTAGTACATTTTCACAATTTGTTGGAAATATTAACATACATTTCAAATATTTAGAATTTAAAAATGCCACCTACTAAGAAGGAAATTGCTTTAAAATTTTTAGAAGCTAAAAAAGAAGATTTGTTTCTTCGCATACAAAATTTATATGATCTTAGTTTGAATATTAAATCCGCACCAGTTTTAAAAGAATTTAAAATTAAATATCAATTGCTGGAGGAAACGAAACGTGACTTCATAAAAACTGTAGATTCAATTAATGAACTTAAGTTAGAGATTGATGACAACTATATGCCAAATTTTAAACCAATCGATAGCATGTTGGATATATATTGCAACATTCTAGCCACTGCAAAGCCTTTATTTGAATCTAAATCAGAAAATCAAAATCAATCAACCAACGCCACAACTGTAGTAAAACTTCCAAAAATAGAACTGCCTAGTTTTGGAGGAAATATAATGGAATGGCCTGTTTTCTATGAAACTTTTAAAAGTTTAATACATGACAATACCGATTTAGATGCTATTAGTAAACTGCATTACTTGATTGGGAAACTTAGCGGCAAAGCATTAGTAGTCTGTACTGGTATTCCTCTTGTTGCTGATAACTACGAAATTATCTGGAAAGCATTAGTAGAAAAATATCAGGATCCCCGTTCATTAGCTACATATTACATAGATCAAATTTTGAAATTTAAACCAGCGCAACGAGAATCATCTCATTGTTTAAATGCGTTTTTAGAAAAGTTCGATACTGCAGTTAAAGCGTTAAAAACTTTAAATATTACTGATCTGTTTGATTGTGTAATATCACATATCGCTCTTACAAAATTAGACAGTGAAACATTTCGCTTATTTGAATTATCTCGCCCTGGTCGCAGTCATAATTTGCCGACATATGACGAAATTTTAAAATTTATTACAGAACAAACAAGGATCTTGTCTCGAACTAGTAAAACTGAGCCTAACATTACTAAAGTTAGCAAGCCTTCGCCGCAAAAACCTATTCATTCTTTTATAGTTAGTAATGATACTAAAAATACTTCAAATTTTGACCTTTGTAAAATCTGTAATAGTGCCCATTCAATTTACAAATGCGATAATTTTCTTAGCAAGGAACCGGTTGATAGATATAGACTCGCTAAAGAAAAGAATTTGTGTTTGAATTGTCTAAGCTCTCGCCACCGCATTCGTGATTGCCATTCATCAAAAACTTGTAGTTGTTGTTCTGGACGCCACCATACATTGTTACATTGGAATAAACCGCCCGTTGAAAGAAAGCCTGCTCCGCAAAATGATAATAATCCTGAATCGAATCCTATAGCTAGCACTAGTAGCCTTTGCTCAATGTCGCCCACAAATATACAATTAGATGCTTCCTCGAAATATACTATTTTGTTGTCAACCGCTATAGTTAAAATTGCTACTCCCTATGGCCAGAGGTCTATTCGAGTACTGATAGATTCTGGAAGTATGTCAAATTTCATTACATTAAAATGTTGTAGAGATTTAGGATTACCGCTTCATAAAGTTGCTTCCTCAGTTAAAGGAATTGGTTGCTACGAAAAACCTGTGAAAGGTCACGTAGACATTGTTGTTAGTTCGCATCACGACTCTAAATTTATATATACTTTAAATGCCTTAGTAATTGATAAGATTAGTGAAAACTTGCCCGCGCAACATGTAAATGTTAAAAATTTAGACTATTTAAGGCAATTGTCATTAGCAGATCCGTCATTTGATAAACCTTCAGAAATACATGGCATATTAGGTGCCAATTTATTTGCCCAAATATTAGGGTCTGCAAAGGTTACTGGCCAACCTAATTCGCCGGTAGCATTTCAGACTACTTTAGGCTATATCGTTTTGGGCCAAGCGCCAACCATATCTTGTAGTGACAGTATTACTCAGAGTTTTTGTACTTTTGTAGAGCCTTTAGAATCCTCTTTAAAGCAGTTTTTTGAATTGGAAGAAGTTCCGCACGCAAATGTAATTAGCGATGATGATTTTAAATGTGAAAGTATCTTCACTTCCACTCACAAACGCGATAGCTTTGGTCGCTATACCGTCTCTTTACCGTTCAAAGAGAATCCCACCTGTTTGGGTAATTCCTTCAATATAGCACGCAATAGATTTCATTATTTAGAGAAAAGATTTGAAGATTCACCGAAACTTAAACGTTGTTATATAAGTGCTATGCAAGACCAAATAGATAAGGGTTATATGACTTTGGTATCGGACACTGAAATTGTAGAACCTAATTATTTTATACCTCATCATGGCGTATTTAAACCGGATAGTTCAACCACTCCATTACGCATAGTATTTGATTGTAGTACTAAAACCACTAGTGGGAAGTCTCTGAATGATGTTTTATACACTGGCCCAAAATTACATACCGATATATTCACAATTCTTCTAAATTTTAGATTAATGCCTTTAGCAATAACCGCTGATTTGAGAAAGATGTTTCACCAAATTTTAGTTGCTCCTGAACATAAACAATTTCAATTGCTTTTATGGAGAAATAAGCCCGAGATGCCTTTACAGGTCTATCAATTTAATCGCGTTATATTTGGCTTAAGATCTTCACCTTATTTGGCTTTGCGAACGATTAAGCAACTAGCTTTAGATGAAGGCAGTCGTTTTCCGATAGCGACTGAAACGGTATTAAGGGATACTTACGTGGACGATTTTATTAGTAGCCTGCCTGATTTGAAATCTGCGCAGCAACTGTATCGCGAGTTGGTAGAGTTGTTCAGGGCCGGGGGTTTCGAAATTGCTAAATGGTGTAGTAATTCTACTGAATTTTTAAAAGATATTCCTTTAGAAAGTTGCTTACCGAATGTTGTAGACTTTAGTAGCGATAAAACATCTAAAGTACTTGGACTAAAATGGAACGCCGATGTTGATACATTGTCATTTTTAGTTAATGAAACGCAACCAAAATGCACCAAACGTAGTATGTTATCCACGATAGCCAAAATATACGATCCTCTTGGATTAATTGCACCTATTACATTATTTGCAAAACTGTTGATAAAACAATTGTGGATACTCAAACTGGATTGGGATATAGAACCGCCGCTTGCTATAATCAAATCTTGGGAAGAATTTTCTAAGGAACTTCCAAATTTAAAAAGCTTTCATGTGCCTCGTCACATATCTGTATTTCCGGATAGCGCTGTAGTAGTTGTAGGTTTTGCCGATGCATCTGAAAAAGCTTACGGTGCTGTTGTTTATATTCATAATGTTATGCCAAACAAAAGTATTAAAGTTGCTTTAGTTAGTGCTAAATCTAAGGTAGCACCTGTAAAAACAATATCACTTCCGCGTTTAGAACTTTGTGCCGCACATTTGCTAGCAAAATTAATGACGTCAATTTTAAGCTCGTATAGTTTGCGTGTTCCTATTTCTAAAGTTTATGCATTTTCGGATTCTATGGTTGCCCTTAGTTGGATAAAAGCATCTCCGCATCGCTGGAATACATTTGTAGCAAATCGTGTTGCTAAAATTCAAGAAATCATACAACCCCAATTTTGGTATCACGTTAATGGTGTAGAAAATCCCGCAGATTGTCTTTCGCGTGGATTAACACCCGCCTCTTTGATAAACCACTCTTTGTGGTTGAGCGGTCCTAGTTGGCTCTGTCAGGCAGAGCAAATGTGGCCGATTAAAGAATTACCGCAAGATATAAACACATCGCTAGAAGAGAAATCTTTAGCATTGCATAACATAAACGAAACACCATTTTCGCATCCTGTTTATGATTTAATTTGTAGAGTATCGTCTTGGTCAAAATTATTGAACACTACTGTGTATGTTTGCAGATTTTTAAAATTGTTGCCTAGTAAAGGACTAATAACGCTGTCAGATTTAGATAGGGCTGAACAAGTGTTATTGCGCGTTGTACAAATGAAGGTTTTTCGCAGCGAATTGTCAATTTTGAGGAAGGGTAATTTTCCAGTGCACTTAAGGAAGCTACATCCTTTTATTTCTGACGGCATAATTCGCGTAGGCGGACGCTTGAGAAACGCTAACTTAACATTTGATCAGCAACACCCGTATTTATTGCCAAAAAATGAACCATATACAAATTTAATTATCGATCATTATCACCGCAAGCATCTGCATACAGGACCACATTTACTTTTATCACTACTTAGACAAAAATACTGGATACTCTCTGGCCGTGGTATAGTCCGCAAGAGAGTAAATCAATGTAACGTTTGTTTTAGAAATAATCCGAAGCCTACATTTCCGCTCATGGCTGATTTGCCTTTGCCACGGGTTACCCAAGCCAAACCTTTCTTAAATACTGGCGTTGATTATTCGGGGCCATTTTATGTCACTTGTAGTAGAGGAAGAGGCATCAAAGCTCAAAAGGCATACATTTGTTTGTTCGTTTGTTTGGCTGCGCGCGCAGTGCACTTGGAGCTCGCGTCTGATTTGTCTACAGACACCTTTTTAAATGCATTTAAACGCTTTTTAGCTCGTCGCGGTCCTATATCTACCATGTACTCGGATAATGGAACTAATTTTGTGGGAGCAAAAGGTAAATTAGATGAAATAAACAAATTTGTTCTATCTAGCGAATATAAATTTACCATAAATCAAGAACTTGTTTCAAAGCATATTCACTGGAGGTTTATTCCACCCAATGCTCCTCACATGGGAGGTATCTGGGAAGCTCAAAATAAGAGTGTTAAAACTCATTTGTTTAAAGTCGTAGGCACACAAATTTTATCTTTTGAGGAGTTTAGCACAATTTTGACACAAATCGAAGCATTATTGAATTCACGGCCCCTTTCTTGGCTTAGTTCGGATCCTTCAGATCCACAGCCATTAACACCTGCCCATTTTTTAACACTTACACCCTTAACGTTTTTGCCAGCCATAGATGTTTTGAATAGAGGAGTGAATCTCCTTACCCGCAAAGAAATGTTAGATAATTTAGTTCAATCTTTTTGGAAAAGATGGCATATAGAATATTTGAATACTTTGCAAATTCGCATGAAGTGGAATACTCCGGCATGCCCAGTCAAAGTGGGAACTCTTGTTCTTATTAAACAAGATCATATTGCACCTCTTCACTGGCCTTTGGGAATCATTGAAGAGGTATACCCAGGCAAAGATGGTATTATAAGAGTAGCTACAGTTCGGACACAAAACACTACTTATGAACGACCAGTGGTAAAATTATGTCCTTTACCCTCGCAATAGTTAGTTAGTAATAATAATTTCGCTTAAAGTTTTTTTTTTTTTTTTTTTTTTTTTTTTTTTTAGTTACATTCATTCTTTGGTTTAATTTTTTAGAATACTTTATTGCTGTTTGAAATTGATTGCATCACTTTCAGGCCGGGGGGATGTTTACGCCAGTTTCAATAAACTTCACTCGGTATATATCTTACTTATTTTTGTTGAATATCTGTTTTTCTATTTTTTGGTTTGTACGCGTTTTTAGTTGAAGATAGGAATTCAGATACACATTCGCATTCGCACGCTAGCCGCTTAATAGTTGTTTCCGCATTACAGTCGCACGATAGAATTCATAGTTGTATTATCCGCACAAATAGTCACACCCGCTCCGTTTAGTAAAATCGCAGTTGTCCCGCGTCGCGAGTTCATTAAAAGCACATCCTAGACCATCCTTAGTCTTTCCCTATCCCTTCACCCTGTGCAAAGTGTACCAGGACCGGGACAATTGGGTAAGTTACCGCTTATTATTAGTTTTATTTAGTTTCCTATCGCAAATTCACATACACTCGTCCTTATATGTTACACAATTTCTTGCACCAAACTTTACAATTGTTTTAAAATTTACAACAAATTTTTTTCTGTGCAGTATGTTCTATTATTATTTTGTCCTCAGGAGCAATTAAAACCGTTTCATATTAAAAGAAAGTTTTGCAGATATAAAATGTATTAGTGATAGGAATATTAACTCATTCTTATAAGAAATAACTTGACAGCTCTTTCCGGATATTTAACTTAACTACTCTCCTATGATGCCTAAAATTTGCAATATATTAACTGAAATTTACGCTTTGCAGAGGGGACGCAAAGATCAGTGGCTGCATCATAAGTTTGAACCATTACTTCTATGGAATTCTAACACTTAGCGTTTTTACTTCAACAATACTGATGCTTGACATAAACAGATGGTATGCTTACCGTTTCTTGCGAATTTTCTACTTTAGACGAGCAATTTCTGACATGGAGTTCTTTAAGCAATTTTCAAATAGGTTTGCCGGTGCATTGCCTTTCAATTGAATCCGCCTTGCATTATTTCTTCTTTTACAATAATTTTAATATAAAATTATATACAATAGATTAATTTTATTTGAATTTTAGGCATATATGATATTATCGACTTCAGCACCAACCATATTTAGGGCGATATAAATTTTCAGCGATACTTAAACCTTGAGAATCGCTAATATTATATGCAAAACTGCTTTAACTTGCTTGGTTTGACTTCTGTAATATTCTTGATTTCCCAGATAAATGGGTATAAAAAGCATAACACCCTTCCTTTTCACTATTGTTCACTACAAAATTTTGTTTCTCAGTGTTTCCTACAATTACGGTTTGAGGTCATTTGGTTAGGTATTTTATTAGGTAATTAGTTTCTTTCCTATTTGTTGCGTTCCTAAATATTCAAGTTTTTTAACAAAATTTTTTTTTTTAATATCTATGAAAATTGCTATCAGGATATTTCTCTGAACTACTTTGGATTTTATTTAATTTAAAAGATCAATTATGGTAGATGTTGTTCCTGAATTCTTTTGAAAAGCGTATTGCTTTGTTCTCCACTAGATGTTTAGTTATTTGTAGTTAGATAAAGTTTTCTTGTTGTTGAGTGGAGAATAGACATATAGGTCTGTAGTTTTCTGGTTTAGGTAGGTAATTATTTAAAAGAAATTTGCTTATGTTCAGAAATCGTGCTAAAGGATATTAATGATATCCAATATTCTGGGCCAATTTTAGTTCAGGTAGTTTAGTTGTCCCAGAAAACCTATGTGACTGCATAGCTGTTTAGTCGCCAAATGTAAACCCAGGTCACTGACAGGTTGGGAGTCCGTTTCATTGTGATGAAGTACTCGAATATTTTGCAATAATGATGTAATGTGTAATCGATCTATATCGATACATATTTCACTACCTCCTTTCCATGCAGAGAAAAATTGGGATATGACAAAAGGGGTGGCAAAACAGTCACAGACACAAAGAATTAAAAACTTTCTGTGACAGTCGGACTATGTTAAAAGCACGCGTATAGATTTAACTCAAATCTGATCTAGAAATGTAAAAGCATTTTAAATACATTGAGGATTATGTAATTAAGTGAAATGAAGACGCAGTCGCTCTAGCAAGAAGGGATGCTACGATACTGCACCTGGTACTGACACCTACGACAGTTGATCCAAAAATAAATTTTTGGCAAAAAAGCTTCAATACTGGAACAATTGTGGTAGTTTCGTACGTGAGAAAGAGGAAATTTTACCGAATCTTGTGAGAACCGAAGCCCAAGAATTTAGGTGAGCGGATCAGATTAAAATCACCATTCAATCAACAGCCACCCGTGATTAAACGGAGTGGCATAGTTCATTTCACCGTGACTGTATTCACCCGTGAATAGGAATGCTCTCTTTTGAAAACAATGGAAGCAATCTTGACTGTCCTGTCTCCGACCGTAATCTGATCTGCCCCATGACTATGGATGTGAATCTACCTTAACTGGAACTTAATCGTAGACGTATTAAAATAATTATTTCGATTTCTATGGATCATTGCAGATTCAGAAAGCAATTACACATAATCGGATATATCTGATGAGACTGAATGTTTCTAGGACAAGCGCAGAATGACGTATATTATCCAGTACTTTCCAGCGAGCAAGATATCACTTGTTTGCTTTAAAAAGAAACATTAAAGTGATAGAAAAACAAGTGATCAGAATATTAGGGTTTAGGATAATCGTTGATGCCTAACAAGAACTTAAACGATGTGTTCTCATAATATAATATAAATATAATAAAATAAAAATAAAGATGTGGTACTTCAGCGTAGCTTAACAATAAACTTATAAATATTGTTAATTTGTAAGTATATGTATAGGTATACATATATAAAATTTCCTTCTCATTTAAATATAGTGCACTTTATGTAGATGGTAAATTAATAGGGGCAGCATATAGATCTTTATATACAATTGTTCAAAAGCTCTCGTGAGATCGTGAGTGTTCTCTAAATAAGATGGCACCTCTAGGAAGAGGTTGACCTACTTTTTGTGCTGATGGAAATATATTGGAAACGACAGTGGAGATATCTCTCCAAATGCAGTCAATGAAATGTAGGAATATACGTACGTAAATGTGTGGACATTTACATTTTCTCTTAGCAATGTATATTTAACTTGTTATTTTTTTCTTGCTAGTTTTAGTAATACTAAATTTGTATTAGTATTTTAAGCCGGCTGAAATCAAGTACCTATTTATAAAATATACAAAAATGCTCGATTACGTACAAATCCAGTATTATACGTTAAGTAATATAAGGCGTAGTGATCAAGGTTAGAAAAACTTTCAAGGACAGAGTTACATGCAGGAGGTCCAAAGGCCTACTCTTTTATCGGATTGTAAAACCGCTTGCAAGGAAGCCGATATTTAAATTTTAAAATTGCCGATATTGAGAACAACAAACCTCTAGAAATATTTTTAGATAATAGTTTCTGTAAGGTACATGCACCAGTTATTTTAACCACAGTCGGTGTTACCGGATTGGTAAAACCAAAGTTAAAATAGGGAAAAAGCTTTTTGAAGTTGAAGTGTTTGTCGTAGAAAAGTTTTAAGGTGCAAGACACAAAAATTAGTTTTAGATTTTCAGAACGATACAATTACATTTTCTACTATTAATTTAAATCCCAATAGTTTTTAACGTTCAGAAAATCTATGCAAACGTTTATATTTAAACCCAGTAAAAGATCACGCAATATTAAAGAAGTGCGCAAAAGTATTTTTAAACTAAAGAACGCCTGCTTAGCGCATTCTGTTATTACCGCAGGCATAAAAATCAATAGAAAGACAATGTTAGGGAAAAGGGAAAATAAACGCAAAAAAACTATTACTCGCAATATTGATAAGCAACAATTAAGCTGTAACGAATAGAATGGGTGTACAGGTTTGTTTTCTCATCTGTTTTCTTAAGGCAAGCCTCGGCAAACAGTATATCGCAATCTACCAACTGCCTGTAGAGCAATTTTAGATCGCCCACGAGGTAATTTGAGGTAAAGTGCTGAAAATTCGCTTACATAACCTACTGGTATACTAAACCAATCTCGCCTTTATTTGCGCCTTTTGTGTACTTTCTATTGACTCCATTCGTAATTCTTTGTATCAAAATATTTTTTCTTGAAACGCTATTTACTCTTCTAATTGATGAAGTCACTGAAAACGTTTAAGTGCATCGGAGACACGTGCAAATAACTATTTAATTATGTACGTATATTCTATGCATCTTTAAATATTAAAAACCACTTTTAATTTTAGTAAATAGACGAGACTCTAATGCATTTTTGATTTGCTAACACAGAGGTTATGTTTCAAGATAATACCTAGCAACTGAGATTACCAATACTTTCTCATATCATATAATCAAATACCAAAAAAATATTTAGGGAGACTCGTTTGAGCATTCAAGAGAGAGATTCAGGTTTCGGGTAAATAAAAAGTAGTTACAAGTTATTGACAATAGAAGCTTATAGAAGCTACTTAGGTATAGTAGCTATTTCTAAATGTCATTTCTCATTAGCAATTCCTTTATATATAACCCTTGGTGACTTCCAAAATCAAGGCGCTGTGCAGATATTTACAAAACAAAATAACCAAGTTACGCTTGCTACTATTTATTTGCATTCTGCACGATTTACAATAAATCTTTGTCAATTGCTAGATATTGGGTTTCAAAATCTTCAATTATACCTAAAGCTTCAAACTCCTGAAAAGTCGCGCTTCCCTCGCTTAAGGAACATTCATCTCAGTCGAAAATCATCTGAAAATCTGGACAGGACTTTACAAACATTTAAAATAGGAAAAAGTAAAACAAATCATAGGAATATATTGCAATAAAACATGTATCAGCAAAAAAAACTGCTTTTTTCATCCCAAAACGACTACAATAAAGAATTGAAAATCCAAGAAAATTCAAATTATACCAAGCTGTCGTAAACGCGTTGCTATTGGCTGTGACGTCAAAGAGTATGATACGTGTACGACAATTCTGAATAATTAGCTTGACTTATGCTCAATCTTGATAACATAGCCACTAGGACAGGAAAAGGGTATTCCAGATGTCAATTCAACAATCTACCCTTTGTTGATATGTTGATTGTACCGCATCTTATTGACACTAGAAAAGTCGCGCTTTTACGGTTACATATTGGAAATTGTATTTAATGGATCTCTCAGATCTCGGTGCGACCTTTGAAATGTTAGAACTTCTTTTGGCGATTGCAGTCAAGTGGCAATCTAGTAAATATTTTATTAGGCGTTTTTACTATCGTACTTTACTATCTTGCAAAGTGGAACCAGGCAATATTTAGGCCTCTGGCACATTTGTTGCGTGTTTGTGTGATTTATAATCCGTACAAGTATGCCCATACAGGTACGGACAATCCTAACTGATCCCAAATGATCAAATAAAATCATGGCATACGTCTAATAATACGTGCGAAGACGACATACCCCAACTTGCAGCAATATCCAATCAGGTAGGGATTGTGCGAGTATTTCCGTATGCGAAATGAAAGGCAAATATGGATACACAGGGAGAAAATTGTAGGAAATTTTACTACATTTGTCAGCATTTATACTACACATTGTAGTATATATAGGGACAAGTACAATTTGTAGCAATGTTTACCATCAAATTGTAGCACAAAGTTTGTAGTATTAATTCTTACAATTTGTATGAAAAACAAGAATGAACAGTTAGTTTTCTTTCAACAACGTTGTAAGATAAAGTAGTGTTTATTGTAGTAAAATTGTATACAATTTTGTATGATTTTTCTATATACTGGTGAGCATAAATTAACACCTGTTGTAGTAATATTTATTCCACTCATTATTGTAAATTATTATAATTTTATAATAAATTTTACTTACCTTTATTGAAACATCCACAAAAGATATATAACTTAATACTACATTGTTGTGTGGATAAGTTTCAACTTGTGTGTTAATATATGTAGTATATAGTTATGCAAATTACTATATATTTGCAATAATTTGTACTAATTCTTATTGTGAATTTTATCTAATGTAGTATGTAAAATGTCTACCTTGCAGTTTTAAAATATTTCAGTCGCCTGTAGCACTTCTAATATTTTTATCATTAATTCTATAATTTATCGTTTAGTTAAGTTTCATTTCATTGTTAAGAGGAACAAAGTAGGTAGTAAAGATACACTATGTTAACAAACGAAACATATATTCTTAAACTAAGCAAATTCATAAATAACAGACTTTAACATAACACAAATGTTTAAAACAAAACAGCAGTCTTCTGTGGTACTTCCTAATTTATTTATTATAATTTTACTATACTACTACGCTACCGCATCGCGGGCGTATCCTCTCCGGAGCTGCAATCGACAATTTTATTCTACTTTCGGTAATTTTCACATTTTGTTCCATTGACAATTGACTATTGGTACTATTACATCACTAGGTAAGTGCCTGAAGACGGTTTATTAACTGAAACTACTACAATAATATAGCAAGATTGTAATAAATAAATTGGGAAGTATATATATTTAAACATCAAGAGAGCACTATTCTTCACAACCGCACCTAACACAGGTAAAACCAAATGGGAGGACAATTGCAGTGAACTATACATGTGCATTTCAGTGTCGCCTGATCGAGAACGCCATTCGTCGATGAGCATGTCAATGCAAATTCGCGCGTTATATAAATGTAATTGGGCATGCGCAAAACAGCACTATCCCCGTTATATCTGTTTTCACACATTCCATGTCGAACAATGATAGAAAATATTGTATGTGATATATAGCTAAATTAAAAACAACTACAATCTCTCCAAATATAAACATAAAAAAACCTGATTTAAATTATTAATTTCAACGTATACTGTAGAAAATGTCGAACTTGAAATGATAAACGTGTACGTTAGAGCCCACTTGTTTGTATCACTTATTTCTACAAAATCGTTAGTATTGCGCCATGTAAATTTTTACTACAAGGATTTCTCTCAGTGCATTGGAAAATTAATAGTATTAATTCGATATAGAAAATATTTGAGGGATGAAAGGGAGTCCCGTTATCTTCTTGGTGATGTGCACAGAACTTGACAAAATAGTTCTCCATCCACTCCTTTCTTTCACATCGAAGTGGTCATCTTATTTACAATGATAAAGTCACTACGAGATATCACCTACTCCTAGACAGTATTCCAAGATAAAAGAAGGTAAGTATGAAAATTCACCCTTGCCGAACGAATTATCGACGGTATTTAATTCATAACAGAAACACTGTTCAATGCAACCAAAGTGCGACCTGGAAAGACGGTTGTAACTGCACGGAAATGCAAGTTGTACAAACACGCATCTGATGTGCGAGAGGCCTTAAAGTACTTTCGGCTATTTTCTAGCACAAAAAAAAACCGCACAAAAACAACACGCAATCCAAATTCAAACAATCACACCAAATGATACTATCGGCACAGTAAGGTACATCGGAAAATTGACAAGCAAAGTCACACTCTATGACGTTAACCGGCTTGAAGCGCTTTAAAAGTCGTTTGAAATGCTTTCGAAACGCGGAAAACTAATCATTTTTTACTAAGTTATTATTGGTTTTTAAGGATTAATGCTTGGAGAATACACTTTTTAGACAAAATTGAAGAATATTATTGATAAGAAAGAAATTGGAAGGTTCCTTATTATGCTAGGTTCAAAAAAATCGGTTCTGTTGCCGTTTTTGTGTTGTAAAAATGATTGCTAGCAGGTCTGAGTTTACTCTTTTACGAATTATAGTTACTAACAAAATTAAAAACTCAACTAAACCTGGGGTGCTCAGGACGAACATGGATATTGAAATATTGTTCCATCTAGCATTAAATTAGATTATAAAAACCTTTCCCGAACCTGATCTTATTTACGATAGACCGCTTGGCCTATTTTTCGTTCGCGCAGGATGTAGATTCTATAAAAGTAAAATACGACAGGCTAGTTCGTAAATTTCTCATAATTGCCGTTTATAAATCATTTTTCAGATTATCTATAGTAAATGGTATGTTAAGGCGCTCTTATAAATTTTCAATTGTTAAGTGCAGATACTGGGGCCGGCGGCCGTAAGTTTCTTGTACGAACCGGCCAACAACGCACCATCGAACGCTCCTAACGCTGAGCCGCGTAATTGCGCGCCTCTCTTAAATCTCGTAAATTTCGCGAATTAAATTCTTTCGCCGACCAATTTTATTTACAACACTTTTTATCGGCTAACAAATTTGCCGTAATTGCTGGCGAAAAACTGACGTCAATTTTACAAATTCCTCCTTGCTTCCGCTGTTTCGGCCACCGCATCACCATTTCACATCCAGCAGCTATTATTCTCACGGTTACTCATCATAATTGCGCCAAAGCTTTACTGTACGTTTGCAGTATCCGCGAGCCACGTTTTCTATTGCATGCAAAGCTATGAACTAATTGGGTATTCAGGCAAAGTATACCAACTTTAAATATATGACGGAGTTCGAACAATCGAATTTACGCAGAAATTGATACATGAACGGAAGAAGTTGTTATCATAAGTTTTCTTTGTACTCTCATTGCACGAGAGGGAATTTACGATCACATCATTAAATATGTAAAAGCGGGTTTCTCTTCAGTATGCGTCGAATTGCGCCAGGCCAATATTACCATTCTGGAAAAGAATTTCCAAAGACGAAATTGTGGATTGAGAAGTGAGTCCGGAAGAATTTAACGTTGTTTTCTGAATAAATTGCATTTGAAGTACGACAGGGCGGTATTTCTTTAATACGTTTCGCATGTCATTCGTCGACTTTTATTAGTAACGTTCTCAACTATTGCCCTTATATTTTCATAGCGCTGCTATGTCCTAATTTTGATAGTGGTAAAATCCAATTTTAAAACTTGATCTCGATGAATAAATTTGAGATACTACTAAGAACTAATCTCAATATTAAAAAAATGTACTGGCTGGCTCACTCGCCAACTCTAATATCGTATATTATGTATAAGATCTTCAGTTCAGGCCTGCGGTGTAGAGTATATTGCTTATATATTCTTTAAAAGGATAGCATGCATTCGCTATTTCTTCATTTTTCATTTACTCTAAAAATATAAAATTCAAAAATGCTTTTACTGCGGACAGATCCACTAAATCCATTTTTAAATATTCTTTCTCTAACGAGGTGTGAAGATCGGTTTCTAACAGCAAGAGCTGTGCCTATCTTGAAATTCAGAAATGATACAGACTTCTATTGGTAAACCAGTAAAAGATATAGCATCCCAACTGTTTAATTAGTCAGCTCGCCCGTTGCGCTAACTAGAGCTTATTGTAAAGCGGATGCTATTCTAAGTTCTTCCAACGAGGGTCATGTCCTTAAGGTACATAGCACTTGTAAAGTGCGTTCTTTCAGGTCTTCCACAGAAACATCTGTCTTGTCAGGTATGATACACATAAGTCTTGTATCTTCTTGTCCTCCAAACTACCGTTCGATCTGTGTTCATACTGATTCTATGAGAACAGAAACAATTACTTTGACACTCCCAGAGTCATCTTCAGATAGTTCCTTGGCATTGATACAGCCAGGTAAAATGCACTCTTTCCCATATACCAAATTAGGACAACTATTCCAGTATTGGAGTATTTTCTGATTTATCGAAAAATTGATTGGGTGTTTAGCTACTGTAGGTACTACGACAATGACAAGATGTGGTCCCTGAAATTCCACCACAACATAGATTAAGGATAAATTGCAAGGAGTGCCAGATATATTTAGACTCGTTTTGCTGCTCCAAGTGAGTTTTGATCTGCATTTATGCACTTCTGGTGCTTTCAGCGTCGTCTGACTATCACTGAACATTTATCCAGCATGTTTTTGTCTCAGACCTCTCCAGTGTTACTTGAAGACCTTCCCTTGCACGTACGACAAACAATATGGTTCCAACATGACGGTTGTCCAACACATTATTCAAGAATAGCACGAGAAATATTTGATCGAGCCTACAATCGTCGATGGATCGGAAGAGGTGGTCTAGTGTCTTGGCCTGCAAGATCGCTAGATCTTACTTCCCCCGACTTTTTCGTTTTTTTGTGGGGCCACTTAAAGTCCGAAGTTTATACAGAAGTGCCAACCACGAGGGAGAACATGATTGAGCGAATCACCAACGCTTGTTCAGCGATTACGCCGGAAACACTTCTCAGTTGTGTGCATTCATTCCAAATGCACATAAATAAATGTATCGAAGTGGAAGGGCATATTTTCGAACATATTTTCTGAAATGGGTATGATAAAGTAAAGTGCTTCGTTGTTGAATGGCTTTTTGAAATGTTATTTAATGGTGAAATAAACAAAAAAACACAAAACCATGTTTGCTTGTTTCTCTTTTTTGTGTATTTTTTTGCCATTACAGCGCCATCTGTTACGAATCGAAAAAAATACATAAACATACTTGATGGCGTAGAATCCGAATCTGCGATACAAAATGGGGGTTCCCATTTAAGATTTCAAAGTTCCCCTCCTCCAACTCTTCGGGGAGGGGGGGGGGGGGAGGGGGGGGGAGGAGGGGGGTCGAGTTCGGTACCATTCAGTGAGCCACCTACATTATAACAAATCTTATTAAGATCTTTTTTTGATTTGATGCAGTGTTTTAGAGATATTCCGTTGTCTCAAGATAAAATACTCACCCAGTATATGTATATGGTAGTATGAAGTATGAACATACAAAAAATAGGAGGTACATACAGTTTTTTATTTAATTTAACATACACCTAATTATGGAGTTATATGAAATTGAACAACTAATGGTTTAAAATTAATGAAAATTTTGTCGCATAACAAAGTTAATTGCGAGTCGTCTCGACAGTGCAACTGTGGATGAAATTAATTGGGAATTAATTAACGAGTAAGAAAGAAAAACTGCGATACTTAACTGGGTAGTGGGAATCTATGGCGAAAGATCTGAAGGTTTCGAGCTTGAAGGAAGGGCTTCGAAGCGCGTCCTAAAAACACAGAATCTACACAGGATCCTTGTAAGCAAACAAAGTAAACTGGATTCTTTGAGGGGGGAATTCTTTTCTCCTTTCTGGATGAACAGTGAAGAAAGATTCTCTATTTGGAATTGAAATCATCTCCAGATGGAGAGTATAAAAGTGACCTGAGGTGGAGTTTGAGAAAAAGAATGCGAAGAGAACTTGGAAGTGGGTTAAAATACGAAATATGTGAGATATAGACATTAGTAAGTTGAAATGATCGTTAAAGTAATACCTAACATGTCTATATTTAATACAAAGGATCTTAAAAGAAGAATTAGAGATAATGAAATGCATCAATGAACGTGATTAAAGAGGAGTTAATGTTTCAACGGAAAAATAATTCTTAGAACACGCGCATTACGAAAAAAAAAAATTTAGTTGTAATAAAGAATTAAATGAAATAAAAATATCTCAGAATTCAGGGCCTCGTTCACTAACTAACGAATCACCTTAATTACAATGAGAAGACGTCAAGCGAATTTCGACAGACTTTCGACGTTATTGTAACTTTTATCATCATACATTAAAAAGGAGTATGTCCAAGAATTCTCTTATCTTATGATTTATGAATTCCTCTAAGAAAACAAATAAAGAATAATAAGCGATTGGGTATTTCATCTTACGTACCGACAGATTATTTCGTAGATCTTTGAAAGCACATCTCAGCTTGTGTGAATTAATGTAGAAGAAGCAAGCAACACTCTTAACGCACATAATTTTCTTGCAAAAAGCTGCCCTCATTCTGAACTGGCGTACCTAAACTTGCTTATTTATTATTAAGGCAGAAGCGGAAACGGCCCGCATCTCATTATACCGAAAATATCACTTCATGTGTTTACTTTCAAAGACATTCGTTGGAATCAAGCTTCCTTATCGTGAATACATTTTCTACGTTCAATTAACCTCGAAAATTAGAGACATTCATTCTACAATTTTTTCTTTGTTTTTTATTTTGTTTAAAGATAGACAAACATTTGGATCAAATACTGTAGAGCAACGTTTATCTCCAAAAACTATGATATAGAAGAAATAAAAAAAAATAGAAAAACAGAAGTATTGCATACCTAGTTCACAAAAACTACCGTAACTGCGACTAAATTAATGCACAATTAGATATAAAGTATAGAGTAAAGTTAAATTTAAATCCTTACTATCATAGCAATAACAATAATGATAGTATTAAGAATAAAAGTACTCCATATTAAATTAATATATTAACAAAATGAAATCCGGTAAATAATTAAACACACGAATCCAATGTTTAAAAATCTCTGAATACAATAAAAACCATTTATGGTCAAAAGTAGTTGTACATGACCTTTTAAACATTGTTTTAGGAAGAACAATTGGGTCTTCCTTTTTAGTATTCCTAATAAAATCGACAGGAAGATTAATTTTGATTTACATTGCAAACAATTACGTCTTATTATAAAGCCAATTTTAAAATTCGTCTCACCTGCATACAATAGCGCTCGTTATTTTCACTACAGAAGCAATTAAGATTACCTACTCTGTTTCTGTTTAGTTCTAGCATGATCTTTGCTCGTTTCTAATTGTAATTTCCAAGGAATATCTTGGAATGTCTCAGACCAGGGAGATTCTCCCAGAGGGAAGTTCTAAGCTTCTCCTGCCTGTCATTGAGTTCTTTTTTGTAAGTGCTCATGCCTATGTCGCAGAACGGCTCTGGTCTTACAAGCGAAGTTGTAGCGACCCTCCTTGCTAATAGATTAGCTTCCTCGTTGCCGCTAATTCCAGTGTGTCCTGGTACCCAGCATAGTGCAACTCTGTTTTCTTTGCCTAGGTTATTTAGTCCAGCAATTAGGATAGTAGTCCCACCCATTTAGTTACCATACTTAATTAAAAATTCTTGGAAAAAAACTGACCTAAAACGACATATTAAAGTAAAATAAACACTGTTTGTCTTGATTAAACCGTGGAAACTGTCACTATATGATTCGTGAAAAAGGATGCATTCAAAAATCCGTTTCTTGAATGACCATTGTCGCATGCGACAATAGCCAACTGTCGAATGAAATGTACATAGTCTGTGTAGGTACATTGTGTGTTTATTTTCCTAAAACTAATAATAACAGATTACACACATATATATTTAAAATATATTATTTAAATTAATTTACAACAATTGAATACATTTTATTAATTTTATATGATAATAATCGGATTACGGTTAATTTCTTTGGTTAAAGTAAACAATAAGAGATTATAAAAATGTTGACAATAGGGAAGAGCAATCATTAGGTCATATATCTGTAATCTTTCATAGATAGCATATTTTGTGAAAATTTTGATAATAATAATCCTACTAATGCAATTAACAGAGAGCATTTAAATGTTTGGAATTTATATTTATTTTGGATGAAATATATGTATAATCTGTTATTATTAATCTTCACGAAATAAATTAATCGTTATCCTATTCAATGCAATTAACCGAAATGCATTTATTTGTGATTAATATATTTTCTAACACACCTAATGGAATACTATATTACAGGTAATCTATGTAAATCAAACGTAGTTTTACACCTTCATTATCATTATAAAATCTAATTTGAAACAATTAAAACAAAAAGAGAATAAATGACAAAATAAAAAAAAGACATCGCGCTTCTGTCCAGATCCGAACCATCGTACTACCGCATACTATTCTTGCGCTTCACCACTACGCTACTAGCGGCTTGCAAATCTATGTCGTACCCGAGTGTACTTAAGCGAGATTGACAAACACTGCAAACTTTAAAAAATCATAAAGAGAAGCGCCTGGGCCATCTATGGCTAATATTTTGCAAAAGTCGCTACTACCAACTGACAAAGCCGGGATCAAAATTGAGGTTAACATCTGGCGATCCCCCTTTGTTGGTATAAAATAAAAATTAAATACATGGAATGGAGAGATATAATAGTCGGATATGTATTTACTAAATCAGAAACCATTGCAACGAGTTTCCTATATATTTCGGCAAACTATTGTTCCCTTTATAGGCACCCAATCGCATAACCACGTTTCTTGTATCATGCATGCTCTGTTTGTGATCAATACACTTCAGTAATCGTCCAATTTAGCACGAATATATTATCAAACACAAATGCTCGTTTCATAGAGACCTGTAGAATTAGTCTTCCATTCTATGCATTGCAACTTACACAGCGTAAGCCTAGTAGCGAATAGGCAATACCAGAATCACAATATGGTAACTAACTATAACTAACGTTTAACGTTCTTTCAGCTGTGTAGTGGGAACATTATCTCTACTCTATCAGCGTTAGTTAATTGTAATTATAATAATATATTTATCCAACAGACCAAAGTGCACACAGAGTAGTACAATAGGTATAGGATATGTCATAACTAGTTTAAAAAATTACATACATAAGTACCTACCAAAGATAAAGAAAATCGAGTAATAATGATAGAGAAACAGGGTATTCAAAAATACATTCATGCGATAAATATTCTTCTATCGCGTAGAAAAACTTCTCTAAGAAATTCTTTTAAAGCAGCCTTAAGATTTCTAATACACACATAATAAACCCGCCCATAGTATCAACGTTAGGTAAATCGTTCATAAACAGAAGGAAAAGTAATGGCAAGTATTGAATCTCGTGGCACCCAGGAGTGTATAGGTAGTTCCTTGAATACATTTCCCCTAAGCGTTGCAACTTGTTTTCTATTAAGAAGGTATGAGGTAGCCACCCATGCATAGTTCCTCTGAAACCATACATTTCAAGTTTGCGCGGTAACTAATTATGATCGCTAAGATCAAAAACCTTTGACAGATCCATAAATAAACCGCAACATTTCCTACCGAAGTTCATAATCTTAGCTACATCTGCGGTACTCTATACCAATTTAATTTTTTTTTAATTTACACTTTTATCCACTGATTGTGCTTCCATCTTATTTTATTACATAATATTAGTAAGGGAGATAGATATACTCCACGTGTAAAGTGCAATAAGTCGAAAACGCTATAACATTTAAATGGAAATCCATGATCTCGTCATGTCAGCACGGTTCCGTTTCCGGAAGATCATCGTTGACTAACTTATGCACAATTGGTAAAAAAATAGCAGAAACTCTTGATGAGGGTGGACAGATGGGTGTTATTTACACCGATGTTAGTCTTGCATTCGACAACATTGACTATTCATTAATGTAGAATAAACTGTTAACACTCGGATTTGATTGGCTTCCTAAACTCTTATTTGAGAGATAGGCAAAACTACGTCTACTTTACGAATCGTATATGTTTGTGTCAACCTCAGGCGTCCCACAAGAATCTAACCTAGGGCCACTACCGTTCATTCTATTCATCAATGATTTAATAACTACCCTGGACTGTCCAGTATTGGCATACGCTGATGATTTAAAGGTCTTTCAAGTCACTTCCTCGAACAATGACATCGACTTTCTGCAACAGAACTTCAATAAAATCTATGATTGGTGTATTACAAACAAATTAAGACTTAACATACCTAAATGCTGGATGTTTTTCACTCGACGACAAAATTACTGGCACTCATCATATAGTACTGACGGAGTTTCGTATTTAAAACTTACATCCGTGAGAGACCTTGGTGTAGATTTTGATGATAAATTCGCCTTCGCAGAGAATGTTCAAAATCATCGCTCGGATTTATTACAAGAACTGTCAGAAACTTTTACAATATATCGGCCATCAATCCTCTTTTTTTTGAGGTTATGTTATCAGTAAGTTGGAATATGCTTGTACTATTTGGTACCCCATATACAATATTAGTAACTTGTTCTTACATAGGTAATCTCATTACTAGTACATTACTTATAGTGTTAGAAGTTGAGAAGTGACTATACATACTTTCCAAAATCATGTAGCCTAGATACCTGACTTTAAATTTCATGTATTCGTAGTCCTTTAATGCGTATTTTCCATAAATATGAAAATGCGTTTTCTTACGCATCACAGATGCAATTATCTCTGAATAGATTACAAATGTTTTTTGTTGAACGAAATACATTTCTACCTATTTCTTCAATATAACAGTAGAGAGGTCTATTCTCGTACAAACGTTAAGAAAGGAAATTCTTTTCATCCTATTTTCAACCGAAAATTTACCCTTACGTAACTATAAACAATCTTTAAATCCTGAAGCCGCCGTAATGATGCAGCCTTTGTGAAGGAATGCCCATGTAATTTAGCTCCAACAGCTTCAATAAACTGGAACATTCATTTAAGTTACACTAGAAAATATGACAATGTGCTGGGGAGTACAGTTGCTGAATATGCAAATAACCAGTCTCCAAAAATACTATAAAATTCTCTTTAATATGGTCTGTCTGTCGTAGCGAAACCATCACGACTAACGAACAAAGCTGTGCATTCTTTCAGTGTTCGCTTTGAGGATAAAGCAGAGAAGGATGTGAATTTTAAAATTCACAATTTCTGTTTTATTTTAATATTTTTTTCTCTTATTTGTCTTTGGTGTATTTGTTAAACGTGGCACAATTTGTTATCGGTGGAAGATATATATGATTAAAATATCTACGAATTTGATATCATTGTTTATGACGGCAAAAAGCAATCTAGTAAGCGTGCGGAGAAAAATAAAAAGTAAAAAAAAATATTGAAAAAAAATCTAACAAGAATTAATTATAATGTAAATTTTAAGAAGTAATCAAGATCTCAAATTGTCTTTAGTTTGTTCCAACCAAATAAAGAACTGATTCTTTATTACTTCAACTTAAGTGTTCCTTTTAAGGAATATGTGGAGCGACTTCAGCGCATACATATCATAATTACCCCGTATTAATTATAAAACAATTAAACTCTAAAAACGTGTTCAGTAAACAAAAAGAAACTATCTAGATAAATCATTTGTAAACTCTAGAAATAAAGTTAAAACGTTATGGAATATAATGAATAAATAAATGAAATAAAATCATAATTCGACGCCATCAGTAATATATGTACATACACACCTCTTTGTGATAAATCAGACAACATAATTTCAGATTTCAGTATTTCAGTTAATATCCGAACTATTTAAAACAGATTTCTATGTTGCTATCTGGAACTGTGTTTCTTCATATAATTCTAATATCTGTTTGGTATTTACCAAAGAGCTTGAGATCATGTTAAGCTTCCCTTTACAATGCATACTTGTGCGTAGTTCTGATCTATATCATTTGTCTATTTGATGCTTTCCTGTTATGTGGACAATCAATCAAATTTCTCCAATTTGTGAAAAAGCACAGTTTAATAGTATTAACAGTTACGAGCCTGTTGGGATATTATTAAATTTTATAAGTAATCTTTGCTTGCCAGTCCCTAAGCAGCATGCGTTTGTTAAAGGCAGATCAACTACGATAAATCTTCTAGAAATTATGTACTTTACCAGCGAGGCATTATAGATACTGGAGAACAAGTGGGTAGCGTTAAATTGATTTTAGCAAGCATTCGATGCCATAGACCATGTCTTACTGCTTTCTAAACTCGATGATTTTTTATTATTCTTTTCCTCTAGAATTTTCTTTTGATGTGTCACGTACCTAAGTAAAATTCAAGATAACAGAGCAACAATCGTATGACCTCACATTTCCCCAAAACAGCAGTTGCAGGTTTCTTCGCATATTAAGTACCTATAATTTCTCGAACAAGTATTCTTTAAGATATCGGTATTTACCCTAGCAATCGCATATGCACTTTTTAGTATTGAGTTACATGAATAATAACATTATATGCGTTTATAGTACCATCGATAGGTAAATCAAATCTCTACTTTTATATTTATCTATCTTTGGCGTATTAGATAAATTAGACGCTATTTTCTTGACAGCATGAGACTTTCAATATGATGATTATCAAGTTTATGATTTTTAATAGTGTTTAATTCAATTGATACAAAGTATTAAAATATTTAAGATAATAGCGTAAATATTGAAGTTGGATTTGAATTTATTGTAAAACTAAGGTGTGAATTTTTACGAGAAAAGGATTATCGAGTTTTACAACGTGCATTAAAATTTTGAAAAGAAAATATGCGGTGAGTGAAGTTATCTTTCTTAAGATACACTACTAGCTACTCGATCGAGCATGCAAAGCGTTATTATAAGTTACTTAACATTAAAAATGAATACAAAAACAAAGATAAAAGTGTTATAAAAAGTTCCTTAAAAAAAAAACTTAAGCTAACTTACATAATATATAAACACATCCGCAGTTGATGGTGGACGAACACTACTACAAAACAGGCGAAATGGCACTGAGGAAGGTGATCGATGAGAAGGATCTTCTACATCAATAAATCGCATACACAGTGCTATGCTAACCGGCATTAGGTGTAGAAGTGTTGTGTTGTTTCGGCGATTAAAGGTCGATGGATCAATAAAAGCAAGGAATGAGTGCTTAGTGTCTTCGCGCGGAGCGCGCAACCTCCTTATATAGCCTTCTCAAAGTGACGTCTTGGGCCAATGAAATGTAGGTTTGGCAAAAATAAGAGCAAATGATTGGTAATGATGAAAAATAATAGACGGAACAAGGAAACACCTTTTATTTTCGAAAAGACACAATCCTCTGTAAGAAAATAAATTCCATGCGATTCTAGAATAAAGACTTTTAACATGCAACATACCATATACCTTATATATAACTTATTATACGGCATCAACCATGAAATGCTCAATAAATAAGTATTCAGGTTTATAAAAAACACAATAATAATATTTAATACATGATAAGATTTCAATAATTATTATATCATAGTAATCTCCGATTTATCATTGCATTTCCGAATGTTTCATCAATAGATGCCAAACCCTGGAAATGTCAAAGTATATTCAATAATCCAAAAAATCACTTAAGAACAAATAGCTACTGTATATATTGCTACAAAACTTGTAGACAAACATTTTAAATTAAATTTTCTTAAGTAAACAACGGTTTAATTTTACTAATCACCATCCAGAGTCATCTGTAATGCTCTCAACAACTTCAGAGATAAACCAGATCTCAAATTATACAGGGAAATGAATGGTAATTCTGCCCCACCCCAACGGTTTTGCATCCACTCTTAACGAGTAGGAAATTATTTAGTAACCCTCGGGACGTGGGAGGGAAATATATCGCTCTGGCCAATACTCCTTATAACACCCAATGTATCATCTAATATTTAAGTATCTTTAATGTGATTGTATAGTTATTAATTAGTGAAGTTTTTCTATACGTTATATTAAATAAAGAAACAATTTACAAGTGAAATTAATTTATTTCAATTAGTGCCCAAATTGTAACAAAGAAATAAACCTTCTGTATATACTCTCAGGTGAGTAGATTAATTTACTATATAAGAACCACTATTATAAAGATTCCCCTATTATCTCAATTCAGACTAAGAACTTTGAAATTTGTCGATTTATAAATATAAGTAAAATACAAATTTCCCGCCGAATTTCCATCAACATCACTTCCAAATTAATCAATGCGCCAACTCAATGAACATACAAAACTGACAAGTGTTACATAAATGATCCCCACAGAATCATGACCAACCTCATATATACAAAATTACTAGGTTTTACACTTCAATACATTAACAAATATCTAACCTTGAAATCTCTTGTACGTAATACAAAGATTATAAGTTCAAAAGATAATAAAATCGCTACTGCTGGTACAAACAAATCCTTCAATATAAATTCCGTGTTAAATATATCATTTCAGCTCCCAATAAGTGTACCGAAAAGCCAAAAGCATCCTACAGCCAAAATTACATCGAGTGTTGATCTTCAAAACCCCAGGATTAGATTAAGAACCACTCCAAATCACTAAATAACTAGATACATATCTTCTTTGCACGAGACACGTAGTACTCTTATCCAAAGCAAGTAAATTACAGCAATTTCATACTTATAAATAAAGCAATTTTTAGATAAAGGTTTCGAAAAGGTACTATACTCTCAGGAAAATCGAAAAAGAAGTCCCTTCTCCAATTTGTTTTCAACAAACTCATATTTCCAAGACGAAACTAGCCCGGCAACCCCCAAAAAGATATCGTTTCCTACGATACTACTGAATTAAAATTCCCAACGTTCATTCATCGAAAGACACAAACACAACATCAAAGCTATAGCAGCAAAGCTATAGCATATCGCGTATGCACACCTAAAGAGTTTAAACAGATCATAAAAAAACAAGGTAGTATTGGTTTCTTTTTCGATAATTAATTGGTTCTTTGGAGTTATAACAAGCATCATTGTTTGTTTTATACCCATATCAATTATACTTACGCTATAGAATACAGCAATCAGATTAATTTATAAATAATTCACTAAAACATGTTGAGTTACATGTATATATTGCTAGGTATGTTATTTTATGTGTATTATGGTTTATGAAACCCAGAGAATCCATGACAATCAAAATAGTGTTATATAAGTGTACTTTATTTTTCTAATTAATAACACCAAGGACTATTCTTTATTATATATGCAAATATGAAGAGGCATACATCACTTAATTCTTATTATTGACCTATTCAATTGACTGAATTGCGAAAAAGCTATAATATAAAAACTATTCTATACCTTTACATTTATTATAAATAATTTAAATTCCTATTTTAAAAATAGGATATTTTAAAATGAAGTAAGCATAATTTAATAACAAGGACGATATTTTTCAGTGCAAAGTGGAAAAAAGTTTTAGGTCAAATCCTTCAGATCTTTTAATGTCAGCAGTTTCGAATCTGACACTTCATACATTTATCTTACTTATAACGACTAGCAGAGATCTACGGGAAGTGTTGGCACTCTAATTAATACATAGATAAATCGAGAAATGATTGCTATGATTAATGGTGTGGCGGCGCAGATAACCAACCTGTTTTGTTGGACAAGAAACTTGTATCAATCATGTACACCACATCATACGCGTATATCTTCGCAAAAAACTTATGAACTTTATTGGTGTAGTTGTATAACTACTATTTTATTTATTATAAACATATGTGAATAAGAGAGAAAAGTGGGCAGTAATTTTACATAAAATTCACCATGTAGGTATATTATTAGAAAGGATACTGTATAACAATGGATACCACATATCTATCTATTTTATCGAGTGAAAAATTTTATATGACGTAAACCTATTGTGAAGTTGGAGGCCTGAATTATCAATGTCAAACGGAGTTCGAGCACAACAGCAAAATTGTTATATGTAGGTTCGAAAGGATCTATTCAATATCTTTACCTCACAGAATTAGTAATACTTAAGTTAAATAAATATATATACTGCTAGGGAACTTGTAGACAATATTTTTTTAAATTTTAATTAGATTTTTATTACAAATTAAAGAACTGTTTAATTCAATTAAATACCACTCGGAATCATCTGTGATATTCTTTAACAAATTCACAAGTAAAAGATAAATTAACAGACGATTCTAAATTTATTTATGTTAGTGTGATTCCAACGAAAATGTGACAAAGAAATAATCTTTCTACATATAACCTCAGGTGAGTAGATTCATTTACTATATAAAAATCACAATAATACAGATTTCTGTTATCTCAAATCAGACTAAGTATTTAATTCTGTCGTTTCACAAACATAAGTAAATTCAAATTTCCCACAAAAATCCTATTAAACAACCTTCCATAAGTCAATGCGCCAACGGATAAAAATAAAGTATACTGACAGGAAAATCATACACAAATAACCCAAAGAATTGTTACGAACCTCAAACATACAAATGACTAAAAATTCACTAAATAATAGGATAATTAATCAACAAATATTTAACCTTAAAATACCTTGTACGTATTTAAAAAAAATGATAATTTCGCTCCCTACAGGTATAAATAACTCCTCCAATATATGTTCCGAATTACAAAAGTAATTTCAGTTCTCGTGAAACCCACAGCCAATCTCGAATGTTGTTCTTCTAAACACCAGGATTAAATCAGGGAAGATTCCAGACCATCAAATAACTGGCTATATATCATCTCTGCACCAAACAGGATCTTAAGATTTCAAAATAATAAATAAACAAATTTCTAGATAAAATGTTTCGAAAAAGATACTCTACTTTTCAAAAGATCGTGAAAGAAGACAGTTCTCTTTCTGTTTTCAATAAACTACTCATTACCAAGGCAAAAACTCGCCAGGGCAACACCAAATAGAAATAGGAAATTCGTTACCACAGTTACACACGATTTAAAAATTTTCCAACGACAAACACTAGTTTGAAAAATACAAGCACACCGTCATACCCATGGTTACATTAACTAAATCGATACGACCACGTTAAGTTATTAGTCAGAATTTTACAAAATACAATACAATGATAGTAGGTGACAGTATAATACATTTATATGAACTACGTAAAATAAATTAATAGTAGACAATTCTTTAGATGATTCATAATTAAGAGAAAATAACAGCAATACATATATACGTCAAATATTATTAAATAGGTAAATAATAAGAACCGAAAAATGGCACCATGGTGGTCTATTGTTGGAATTACCGTACCTAGCATAAGCCATGAAGAGGCCGAATAGCACTAGAGACGGACGGACTCGAGTTCCTACGTACCAGGCGTCATCAGCGTCACTCCAAGTGGAAACCCACTTTCATCGTAATCAAATCTGAAGCTATATCTACGATTCTCTACTATGGAAGTAAAGGTTTAGATTGTCTCCCTCTATGGGACATAAGCAAAACCATCAATCCAGGAGAGCCACAGCGTAAGCCGGTAATGCAGTCACAGATCTGGCATTTTTCGGTTCTAATTGTGTTTGACATTTTTCTTTCACAGGTAAATAATAGTTTTACAATTGTTTATCGTACGTCAGAGGAAGTACCGAAGAAAACCGTAATAAAACTCGTACTTTAATGGGAAAACGCCGGTGAAACAAATATTTCATGCAGTTATTGCCCTCGCGTTGATAATTAGATAAGGAACAGGTGTTGTTGCATTATATGAGCAAATTAACCTTCTACAAACACTGCGGGCATCGAGAAGTAAACAGTTATAGCGTCCGGCAACGTAGCTGTGTATGTATATCCAACAGTAAGTGTATCTGGGATATTATCAAGATAAGGAGAGATCCCGTTGCAAAACTAGCTATACCATAGTTTTTTTTATAAATAGGTATCATTAATAAATAATCTAATAATGCTTTAGTAAGAATAATCTCAGCACAATTACTTCTGCTAGTAAATAATTAGATCAGTTAGAGTGGTTTTAGCATGGATGAGGAGTTTCGATTATGTGAAAATAAATGGGAGAACCCGAAAACTTGTTAGTTTAGATAAAAAAAAAACTAATTACCGTAAATGTTGAGCCGTATCGAACATCGCCTAACTGAGCATTAGCTCGCTAATATTAAGCGATCTACCCTAATGACCAAATCATATGTTATGTGAATAGAGGTCGTTAATACGAATCCAGAACATGCTTATTTGTTGAAAACAGACTAAAATTTACGGGGTTGGGAATCTTTTAGTTGTATCATGCTTGTGTACTTTAAAAATTGGTACTTACATTTGTGCATTTCTGCTTTTGTTCTTCGTGATTGGTTAATAGAACTAGAACTAAATTCTTCCATTAATTTGATATTTTGTTGTGAAACGTCATTCACAACAATAATTTAGTTAACAATCTTACTGCCTACAATATAATCCTGCCATTGGGGACAATAATGGGTTCAAATTCGGGGAAATTCGTTCAACTGTTAAAACGTTTGAAAAAGAAAATTTAAATAAAGTGGTCCAACGTTTTACTTGCAATAGAATGAAGATCATTTGGTTGTACCACATTGCGATAGCATATATACATAATCATATTCTCTTATACTGTTTTTTGTCTTTTGCTATTCGCTTAGCTTCATTCCATGCTTTTCCTTTCTTGTCCAACAACTTTCCTATTGTGCACTCCCACGTTTTTTTCGGTCTTCCTCGTTTCCTTCTTACCGTTGTCTTGGCTTCCCATATTATTTTAACTTGCCTGTCGTTGATTCTTTGGAGACGATTATTATATGAACAAATCTTAAATAATAAATTGAAAAACATAATGAAAGGAAACCTGATAGAATCTCAAAGTGGCTTCAGAACAGGAGGAAGTCACAAGTACAAAAAAGTAAACTGTAAAGAGGAAAATATATGGCGTTCATATATTTACAAAAGACCTTCGACAATGTGCCGAGGAGGATACTATGGGATATTCTAGAAAAAAAAAAGAAGTAGGCAACAAAATTAACAGAGCAACACAAGTAGGACTGAGGCTAGGAGGAAAGATGAGCCCAGTGCTTTTCACAGTATTTATGGGTTTTATCATAAGGGAATGTAATAAAAGAACTAAGAGCCTAATTACAGTATACAAAAATCTACAACCAGTTGATATAAAAGGGTGTGCCTCCGCTGATGCAGTAATCATTGCATCAACTGAAGAACAACTACAGAAGAATCTAGAAATTTTGACAGAGGTACTGGAAAATAACAGCATGAAATTCAATACGAAAAAAAAAACAAAAGTAATGGCAATAACAGAAACACCAGAAAATATAAACATAAGCTTAGACGGAGTACGAATAGAACAAGTACAATACTTCGAATACTTGGGAGTCATAATAGAAGAATCAGGAAGCCGAGAAGAAGAAATAAACAAAAGAATAGAAAAAGCAATTAAAATTTGCTACAGCATAAATAAAACCTTCATTAACAAAAAAGAAGTATCAACCAAAACAAAAAAAGAACATCTACAAAGATATTTACAAACCTACCCTGACATATGGATGTGAAACTTGAGCAATAACAAGAAAACTGAGAAATAAGATACAGGCAACAGAAATGAGGTGTTTGAGAAGAGTAACAAGAAAGGATGAAATCAGAAATGAACAAATTAGAGAAGACTTTGGAACGCAGTCAATATTAGAATGCATAGAACAGCAACTAAATTGGTGGGGACCTCTCCAAAGAATTGCGATAGTAACGGTAATTATGTTTGTTAGGGTTAGTTGCAGTATCAGTCATACCTTCTGCCATTTTGTTTTTTATATCAACAGAATACTTTCGTGGACAAATATCCCTTGGATTACGAAGACCATCTATTGCCTTAAGATATATTTGTTTCGATATCTATTATGCTATCCATTATTTCAACTATGTATGTAGTTTTTGTAGTTGTATTAAATACCAAATTGTGTTGAATCAAATGCAGTGTAATGTTTAATGTAAGTAAATATTTGGACTAGATCAATCAAACTACAAATTCAAAACAAATAAAGTAGTTTGTTTATTATTAACGGCTGTATTATGTTTATCACCTCATTTTATGTTACAAATATGAAGTTTGGAATATTTTTATTATAGATTCGCAGAGGTCAAAATCCAACCACTGTTGGTGTGGCAGAAGTCACAGTTTTAATAAATACACCTCCTATAAGATGTGTATCTTGTAATGCAAGTACAAGTTTGAAGCACGAGCTGCAAGCGATTCAATTTAGGAGCATTACAAGTCATTGTTACACGTGTTTTTTATAGTGTTTCTTCTAATTTGCACATTAATCGCCTATATTACATTCCAGTAAAAATCCCACTAGTGCGTTAATAGGTTCTATTAATGCACGTCGTTTGTTTTAGCTCTATTGTAACATCATACTACAAAATAATTTATAACGTTGTCTGTTACACATCCAATTTACGCAGGATATGGATTATTGCCAGTGGGAAGTAAAACAAGCGCCATCTTTACGACAATTTACGTATTTCATTTTACATATAAGGAAAAAATTTGTAAATGGGTAATTTCAAGAACAAATTTGGTTAGTCTAACCTTATTTCTTAATACAACTCACTTTTTTAAATGAACATTACTTACCATTCAAATGAACTCAATGGGTTTGTCAAATTAATAAAATAAAAGAAACAAAATAATACATTCACTACATTCTTTTTTGTTAGGATGATTATAATTTTCGTTAGTTCAACAATCTTTTCTTAAAAAAACCTGTTTTGTTAATTTGACACCCAACGCCCTCAGTGAAAATATGCATCCAAACGTAAATCTTCTTTGCTTTCTTATTAAATTTACCATAAATCGCACACTTTAAAATTGTTATTTGAAATAGTTTTTCAGTGTTAAATAAAATGAATACTAAGAGTTGAGAATTAATGGTTTAATTGAAAACGTTTGTTGTTGTTAAGGACGTTTCAGAACGTAATGTCAAATTAATGGAAGAAGATAATACCCTTTTAATCAATGACGAGGAACAAAAGCAGTTTTTATTATTAACCATTGAAGAGTATCGCAAGAAATATTCGAATTTTAATAAAAATGTATTAATTGGTAATATCTAAAAAAAAAAACGAATTAAGTACACAATTATATGATATAACTAAAAAAAATCACACCTCCCTCAATCTTAGTCTAATTTCAACAATTAAATAGGTTTTTGATTCACATTAACGTTCTCTATCGATATAACATAATTTGGTCATTGTGGTATAATATATAGACTGCCTAATATTAGGATGAACCAAAATGAAAAATAAGGGAACAAACCGACGTTTTCAAACTTTAGAGGGCTATAGGACTTGGTTGTACGATGTTCGATATGACTCAAAATTTACTGTTATTAGTATTTTATCTGTACGAGTAAGTTTTCAAGCTGTACCGTTGATTTCCACATACTTCTACAATAAGGACCATATGTGTGTGTATGGTTAAGAAAGGCTTCGGAAATAACAAATGTGCTTCATTTCATTACATTAAAATCTAAGTAAAAAAAATTAGTTAATTAAAGTTAAAATTATGTATTACATGTATTTTTGCTTCTGGTGGACTGTCACTGATATATCACCCGGAAGTTTCGGATGATTCAGCAAAATAAGATCGGGTATAGCGAGGGTGGAAAGGTAGTTGGATATCTGTAGAGCGCTTGGGTCTCTGCATTTGTGAAATATTGTAAACCATCCATGCAAATTCTGCTTCTGATTTGCTGGGGAGCCGAGAGGAAATTTTGTATATGCTGCATTTCTATTTTATGTACAAGTAAGGGAAATGTTTTCATTTCTGTTCCTACTGAATATATTTCGTAGTATAAACTTGCTTTCACCGAAAGCATAAGCGTTTGTACTGGATCTATACAAGCTGTTCGATAATCCCCACTCCCTTTGATTTTTGTTTATTATACTAATGTCATAAAACACTAAACTAACATTCCTCTCTAATGTTAATATTTTATTGTTGATCCATCACGGAGAAAACTTTGAATATGATTGTTGACATTTATTGTTTCAACTAAAGTTCCACAAAGAATCATCAGAATTCTTTGCTGAACTTGTATTCGATTATATCATGGATAAAGATCGAAGACGATTTTAATTTGTCAAAATTCTGCCTCGATGAAGACACACATTTATGTGCCCAATATACAGAGAAAAATACAATACTGAATTCCAGAAATCAAAACTGACCGCATACCGAGTAGCCTAATATAATACTATTGCTCTCAATATTGACATACTGTAAATCAATATCCTTAAAAGCAAAATAAATTCTAATGTAATTGAGAAGTTTGTGATTCAATTGATGCCCAATAATGTACTTGGATAAATTTCTTGCAAGGGCGATTAACAAAAGTTGAAACTTTGAATTCCAACAACACCAACAATAAATTCAAGGTTGGGAAAGTTTAGAAACTTTTGAGGCCGGCAAAAAGCAAAAGGGGATATTATATCTCATTACGAACACAAGTAATACAAAGAAGTTAAAGCTACGATACAAATATTCTTTACTACATTAGGTTAGATTAAGGTCATGGGGCATAAATTTACTGATAAGTTCTACGATAAGTTGTCAACAATGACATTGAGTAAGTTTGATTTTGAATACGGTTACAAAGGGAAGTCGCATGAATTCATCTGTCGATAGGGTCGAATAAGCTGCAAGATGAGCGGCACTACGCTGAAACCTATTCCTTCGTAGTAGCCCACCACAAACTTATCTATTAGCAAAGTGGGTTGTGCATGACTGGCTAATTACATATAATTCAGATAATAACGGTGAATCGGTAAAGTTAAGTTTTACGTGATTATGTAGTTTATGTAATCGTTTATTTGATGCAAAGGAACCGAAGATATGAATCAGACTTACTTAAAAAATAATATCTTTATATTATCTGTAAAGAAAACAGAAACTCCTTTGAAAATGCTCTTCAAAGGATCTCTCTTTAAAAGCCTCAAAGGAAAGCGTCCCGGTACAAAAGATCTACCAACCAAAAGTACATACATACATAACTAAGTACGTAATAAAAGATATGGAGCAAAATTTATTATTAAAAACTCCTTTCTATATGAACATTACAATTCTATGAGGATTATCGCATTTATTATACAGGCTGTCAAGGAGGTGACTGAAGGACGAGCATAATAATAGACACTAGTTTATTAATTTCCAACCATTGTTTCTGAAATTTATGGATTTAAACATGCATCGCTACCTCTCTCTATAAATAGATACCTTTTCGAAAACACCACCGAATAGTGTAGAAAGAATGTCATCGGTTCATTAAATCATCATATTCTCACATATATGGTTACGTAGTGCTGTGATTTACCCTTTAACTAATATAGAGAATCCAAAACAACAAGTGAAATAAATATCTAAATAATTTTTAAACAAGCAAAAAAGAAAATTTAACTAGTCAATGGAAATGATTTTAATTGAACACAAGACTCTCAATCCCTGAATTACTCTCTCGAATTAAAACTTTAATTTAACCACAAAGATAATTAGTGAGTATGTGACGTCAGACTTTTTTTGCAACTTAAAGAAAAAGGTTTATTAAATAAAATAACAGAATTTTTATTAATCCGCCTCAAACAAAATGAATTCATTTTATCAACAGGTTAATTTACAATTATTCGACGGTGCAGAAAGAAAACCTTGAGCTGAAGGTTCTGGCCTAATCTAAAAACTGCGCAAAACTAATTTTAAAATAGGACACTTCTATTACCTACGCAAAGCCAAAAGTTTTGTTTGTTCAGGAAGATTTTCTTTCGAAAACATATACATAACCTTTAAATTGATATCCACGTGGTTTAACAATTTAAAGTAGTCTGCGTGGACAAAAACAAGAATTTTAAAAAAAATTAAAATGCTAATAACAATAAAAATGCTTCTATTCGCCCAAACGAGGTGATAGAAAACAAAAATGATACTGCGAAAAGAATAAACTGAAAAATTTAATCTTAAAAAAAATTAAGGTGCAAATTAACTAAAATGAATCTTCCTAAACAAAAATAATAATTGATCTTATCTCTAAACAGCGCTCATATAAATTCAACAACAATTACTATAATTATGATTCCCTAATTGATTATAATTAACCGAAAAATGTTTAAATTATACAACACACAAAAAGAAATAACAAAATGGCAAAAATTATTAAAGAAAAACGTCTACTTACATCGGTAATCGATCAGAGAATTCCCTTTAACAAATCTCTACAATCCGTTAGCAGACACAATTCCCCCCTCAAATTTTCTACGCAACCATAGAACTTATTCATACAATAACATTACTTAATAGATAACGCATTAAAACAAACTGCCGTACAATAGACTTATAATTGAATAGATTAAATATAATTCTAAACTCTACAAAACTAATATAAGAAAATAAATTCATATGCTAAAATCTCTTATACAAAGCAAAACATAATTATCAATATTACTTCGATACATTAAAACACGCCTTTCCGACATCAAAAATCACATATGCAACTCAGCCGGCATGTTCGTTAAACGGTTTGGTATTGGTATTCAAACCAAGACCACAGCAGTACATATCTAATTGTTTTGTCTGTCCAATGAAAGCCTTATTGCAATTCGTGAATCTAGTTGTGAAAAAATATTTTGTTTTAATTCAGTTTATCTTTCGAGCTGCCCAAGAGATTTCTAAATTTGTTTCATGATGTAAAACACCTGTTCATATTCTACTCTTTAAAACCACCGCCTATACATCTCAAACCCTTTTGGTAGGATAGCAGTTAATAAACGCTTTGGCACAAGTTTCTACCGAGGTTAAAGTCGTGAAGCCTTTAACATAATATAATAATAATAACTTTACTAGTCTGTTAACTAAGATATCGATATCTGCTTTTTTGTATTGCCCGATATAAATCAACAATTTGAATTTAACAGGTTGGTTTTTCTTCTATAAATACCTACTTCTAATTTGTTATTGTTTTCTATTACTAAGCTATGTAGGAAAGGAAGTTCTTCACCTCTTCTACAGTAAAGTATTGAATTTTAAATTTATTTTCCTGATGCAACAGCAGTTTTGGTAGCATCAAAAACTACAAAATAAAACAATTGTCCCGAATTAATAAACTAGTATAGCACGTCGTTATCGGATATCTTGGGCGTCTATCAGAGTTTGAACTACTTCGGGAAGAATTTTTATAAATTATAATTGTGAGCGTCTAGATTAGGTTTATAAAGCATATTGAAAAATTACAACTATGTTATCAGTTTTTTTAGATACAGTAACATTTTATTTGTATTATGCATTATTTCGAAATTATTACAAGCGTCTGTGTTTTCAATAAACAATCAATCACATCGAAATCAAGTGAACAATCCTCAGAAACGTTTCTTTGAAAAACATATTTCATTACTTTGACGATCTCACCGCTTTACCAAGGAAGAACCGCTGGAAAATCGGAGCCATTCTTTTTGCTCTCGTCACCTACGATCCACATATAAAAACGCGATATCGTTTTTTAGCAGATTTGCGTCTTTTAAATCCCCATAGTTGAAGGAACGATGTGGTATTCTATGCAAAGGGTCGATTTTATTCTTGTGTGGAGCGCGGATACCATAAAACATTATTCGCTTCGGCTGCCTAAATCGTCGTGATTCCGTCAGTAAATTTCTTACCCTGTGAAAAGTTATGCCTCCTATCACACAGATATCAAGGGCGGCTTCGCCACATTTTGAGATAAACGTCGGCGATGAAAGATCGATCAAATAATGACGAACGTAAAACAGATCTAAAGGAAAACGAGAATTCTACTAGTGTAAATAATAGACGCACCACTCAAGCTACTAGTAAACTAAAAAAGAACCTAACATTAGCTGTTCTAGCGCTCCTCAAACTTCTAAGTAGTTACAAACGTGCAGTAATTTCAAAAGGAATGATTTAAAATATGACACAGTACTACTTTTACTCAATTTTACATAAATCTTGTTGTAAGACAATACATAAATCCGAAAGAAATGATTTAAAATATAATACTTTATTACTCAATTTTATATTGATCTTTATCACAGGCGTGCAGGAGCTCCGGTACCTACACCAAAGTAATTTGGTTGTGTTTAGCCAGGGTTCTTAGGTGTTTCAAACAGTCTCAAACTGATTTCGAGGTTATCTGAAAGGATGCTAGCGTCCTCAGGGCCGTCTAGATATCCCATACGATATGAATTAGCGACCCTTTGGTTATTCCCCCAATACTCTTCGAGCACATGCCTCTATTGCTAGTATTACCGTTTGATATACGGTGATATATTGCCCCAATGCTATATATTCCTCACGATTTAGGGTTTTGCTACATATGCCAGTTCCGGAACCTGTAATACTTTTCGATCCATCTGCGTACCAGATTTATCTTCGAATCCTCGGTTTCTGTTTTCCTCTCCACTCATTCCAATCCAAGAAAAACTTGAAGGGTTTATTGAAAAAGAGTTTGGGAATTATAGTATCACTACCCATTTCAAAGATAGGGTTTATGATTTCGGCTCTTATTCTGGCATGAGTTCTCCAGTTTCCACCACAGTTCAGTCTGTATGCCCTCTTTATTGATTCCACTCTAATGTGGATCCACGAGATCAGGCAGCCATAGGTACATCCAGTACATCATGCGTTGCTTTAATCTTCATATTTTCCCGATTGTTTTGCGGGTTGCCGCATCATATAGTATGAATGATGATAAGGTTATCGGTTGGTTTGCCTTAGCCTCGGCGTCAGAGCGTCGCTAGTCGATTAAATTCCATTTGCATCATCGTCAGACAATCTGCAAATTAAAACACTGACATGTTTTTTCTTTCACTCCTACAACATTAGCCAATAATCATCTAAATAGTTTCTTGTTACAGGTATTTGTCGTTCTGTTCTGGAATAATTATCCATTTACATCAGCAAAATACCAGAAAAATACAAGCTTGTAAAGCTGAAAGTATTTATAAGAAGAAAAGGTATCTATTGCCAAATTACTTTTATCATATTCAAGAATTCTTTACAGTCAGAATTAATATAACACAATATGTTTATATCTTATATATTCTTCACTTTTGAGTTGTTTTCCATTATTATATTTATAACACAATATTGAATGAATATTGATGATTTTGTGCAACCTCACGGTTACAGTTTGAATATTATATTTTTACTACATCATGTACCTAAATATATGCTAAAATTTGACCCAAGCGTTTATTCAGCAGAAGACATGTCGCGTTTGCATTCATTCAACTCAATGCTTTTGTATGCTTTTCTGTTGATTATATACACTTAAACCTCGCATAGTTTACGTTTACTAATGATGATATACACTTGAGTGTATATCATCACAAAGCTTTTAGATTGCTAATTATAAGTGCACAAGTGAAATTCAAAGATATTGATATTTTGATGTGTTTATTGTAACCAAGTGCTTGTTTAGGCTATGTGTAGCAACAACAAACCCCTAGAAAAGAAAATAACTGTCTAGTATCAATTAAAGAGGATACAATTTTAATTCAAGCGGCGCCTCCACCATTATTTAACCTACACTGTTTAGCTTGTTGGGTAGCTTACAAATGTTTGAGCAAAGATTTTTTAGATTACATACACTATATTATTTTTAAAATTTGCTGTTTTGTATTGTATATGGTTTTCGTTTACTGTTAGAAAACATTTCTTTTTCTTTTAGCAAACTCATAATAAGAAGAATTCTGAAAACGTATGCAATGAGGTAATCAGCAGTCATTAATAGTTCTAAAGTTGTCTTTCATAATAAATATGTTATTGTAAGTAACTCTATTCAGCAGGCTGTGCGACCTCTTGCAATTTTTTGAAAACGGGAAATGGGATAGTTAGTAGCCTGTAATAATCACAATGTTCTCTTTTATTTGAATTATAAAACGCGATGCATTTATGGAAAGTTCAGATTCATGACTATGCATACTCTTTAAGAATAAATTCTTCCAATAAAACGATCTACCTCCTCGGAAGCTATCGTTTTCATTAACTGAAACTTTTGCAATGAATACTGAGTACTTTGAGCTAAAGTTAGATTGAAAACATTAGAGGTAGGAAATTTCCAGTAAAATCATTAGTATTTAAATCAGTTTTTCTTAAATAAAAGGAAACTTGAAAGCGCGATTCTTTTAGCGGTTTTATTATAAATTAGCATCTCAAAATAAAGAGGCAATATTATTGTATAAAATGTTTTACGTTGAATATATATAACGTGGTATCAAAAGGTGCGCACTATACAGGGTTTTTCACGGTAGCCGTTCGTTAGAAGTTTCCGAGGTTAGAAAAAACATGGAACTCTGAATTTTTGGAATCCGGGGCTATTCAAGATTCTCTTTCATTTTAAAATATTTTCAGGGTATTACCGCTTCCGGTTATACCGGAAGTCGCCATAAACTTTCTTATTTTAAATGGAACAGCCTGTATATTATTTCATTTTTAAATTCCTGAGAAAATTTTATGATGAGTTCTAATAGGTTTCCTTACACCTATTTTCAACTGCTACTTAGATATCTTGATTTTTTTGAAAATTTTGAAAGATCTAGCGTTATTTGCAACACAGAATCTTTTGCCCATTTTCGACTGGTAATAAACACTTCTAGGGTAGATGGAAGCACAAGAATTACACTTTCGAAATTCACATTGACAATTGATTCGTCGCATACAGGCTGTCCAAAACTGCATGACCAATTACAAAATCCTCAAAGTTGAAAAAGTTCTTTTTTTCAAATGGAACACCCTGTATATTATTGGATGATCAGATGCAGAATTTAATTCTGCATCGATTCGCTATGACTTTCCCTATACCTATTTACAACGGTTTTCTTGTTATGTGAATATTTTCTGTTTTAATGTGATTTTTGACAGAAACTGAAACATCGTATGTGTTTCATTTTAATTAGAAAATGGAAACAAAACATGAACATAAGAAAATTTGAAACGTAGTAACAAATGAAAAACAAAAAATTAGGAACATAATGACAAGAAAAATTAAAATAAATTGAACGAAATAACTACAATAACTGTTCTATGTGACCATCATTTTGGTTCAAACACTGAATCACTCTAGTACTCCTCGCGAAACCGATCTCCGAAGTTCGTCTGGGGTTATATTGGTGAACGCATCGTGAACACGGTTCAATAGTTCCTCTCTCGTTAATACAGGTGTAGAGTACACTTGCTCTTTTATGCGACCCCACTGGTAAAAGTCCGTCCAAGGGCGTCAAATCGGGTGATCTGGGTGGCCAGTTCCAGGGTCCATGGGGACCAATCCACCGATCCTCGAACATCAACGTCAATTGTTGATGTACAGCTAGTGTGGAGTGCGCGGGAGCACCATCTAGTTGATATCAACTGTTTGCTCTCTCTCCTGGAGGTAGAGTATTTAAAAAATCACTAACAAATACTCTAAGTATCTCTAGATATCTAGCCCCATTTAAACTTTCATCGTAGACTTGATATGTTACGCTATTGTCCATAACCAGACAAAAAACAGTAAAGCTAAACCGGTCCTGGTGATTATTCTCCCTTAAGGCGTGTGGATTATCTTGTGCCCAGTAGTGAATATTTTGACGATTTATAATTCCTTGCCTGCTGAATTTTGATTCGTCAGTCCAGATAATCTTATAAAGAAATCTTGGATCTTCTGTCACTTTTGTGCACATGAACTCGCAAAAGGCGATGCGTCTTGCCTCATCAGTAAGGCGTAACCCTTGTACAGTTATTTCACAAAAAGGATGCATTTTGTGTTTTTTAAATATCCTATGAATTGAATTTCTTGATATGCCCAATTCCAGCGCTGCTGCTGGAATTGAACTCCGTGGATAAGCTTGAAAATAAGCCAAAACATTCACCTCGTTAGCTTCAATATCTATTACTGGCTTTCGGTGATTACGAGTTGCCTTTACACTCCCAGTTTCCAAAAACCGAGTTTCAATTCTTGCAAATTTTCCAGGGGTCATTGCTGGTAAGTCCGGATATTGCTCGCTAAATAATCTACATGTGCGTCTGACAATTCGTTCACATTCAGCGTGCGTATAAAACAAATTTAGCAGATCATTATTCGGATATTCTTCAATATTCTCCATTATTAACTGTATTTCATAGAATTAGCAAAATAGAATAATTGTACTACTTTGACATAAAATCAACAACTGTCAAGTCACTTGTTCTAATTCCTCTTAGGGCCGGTTTTACAACCATGGTTTAGGGTGGGCTCAATGCTGAACCTCACTTGAGCTTAAAACACGGGTTTTACAATGCCTGTTCAGTGTGTGAACCAAGCTCAAAATTAAGTTCAACTAAACGCTTGTTCTACGCAGGCTTAAAGCTGGTTCAACAAAATAAATTACAACCAACTCCGTTTGTTTACTTTCAAATTATTGTTACTATGTATTGTCATTACTGTCAAACGTTCATTGTCATAAAATGGATGAACTAGTAGGTGTTCTAACAGATGATAAAGAATTCCTAGAATTATTGAACGTAGCGGAACATCCTCAGGCATCAAAAGTATACCGACTCCGAGAAAATCATTTTACAAAGTGGAGTGATAGGGAATTTTTGGAAAGGTTTCGTTTGACAAGGAGAGATTCTTCCTTAGCTGTGAAATTAACCGCACGTTTTTGTTCTTTGGCCATGTTTTCAACTACAGAACCTACAACTGCGAAGAATTAGGAAAGACACAGCTACACCTCCTTTACCTGCCATGAAACGTATATGCTATAGAACAAAATAACAATTAAAGTAATTAAACCATACATACCAACATAAATCTTCGTGTTTAAATTCACCAGCGATCACTTTCACTGCGCAAATTCATCAACTGATGCAACTGATAACCAGCTGTCAAAAGAGCAGTCACGTTGCTGTCAAATAATGAATGTTACCATTGCCAACCTTCACGTATTTTTGTTGAACCTATACTCTCCTGAACCATAGAGAAACCGTGCTTGTAAAACCCGTCGGTATTTTATAGAAGCGGTTCTGCTGAGCTTTGGTTTACCTGAGTCTCGACTGAACTTTGAATTGTAAAACCGGCCCTTATATTCAATGCTTACTGGATACGATTTTGTAGTTTTATTAGATTTTAGTAAAAAATATGGAATAACAAGAAAACCGTTGTAAATAGGTATAGGGAAAGTCATAGCGAATCGATGCAGAATTAAATTCTGCATTTGATCATCCAATAATATACAGGGTGTTCCATTTGAAAAAAAGAACTTTTTCAACTTTGAAGATTTTGTAATTGGTAATGCAGTTTTGGACACCAGTTATTACCGGTCGAAAATGGGCAAGAGATACTATGTTGCAAATAACGCTACATCTTTCAAAATTTTCAAAAAAATCAAGATATCTAAGTAGCAGTTGAAAATAGGTATAGGGAAGCCTATTAGAACTCATCATAAAATTTTCTCAGGAATTTAAAAATGAAATAATATACAGGTGTTCCATTTAAAATAAGAAAGTTTATGGCGACTCCCGGTATAACCGGAAGTGGTAAGACCCTGAAAATATTTTAAAATGAAAATGAATCTTGAATAGCCCCGGATTCCAAAAATTCAGAGTTCCAGGTTTCTTCTAACCTCGGAAACTTCTAACGAACGGCTACCGTGGAAAACCCTGTATAGGAGTCTGGTTGTTGAGGACTTTTATAACATTGTAATAATGGAAAAAGTTTCAGCGCCTTTTGAAATCAACTTGAATTCCATTGAACGTCGTTTCTCTTCTACCATACACAAATACAGGGCATAGGCATTTAAAATTGGAAGATACTCAGGAGTAAAGCAATTTTCTTTTTGTTCAAGAGGGGAAAATGTTATTAGTAAAAGTTGTTTAGAATCAATAGCTATACTTAGATATGAAATTATTGCTTTTCCTTTTAAAATAAAAAATTGCTTCTTATCCCCGCTTATAACATCTAATCTATTTAAAGTATTCGTAATTGGGGTAACTAATATGAAACGCAAATTAGTGGTAGTCATTAGGTGTTTTGGTTTATTTTTAAGTTATGAATTTTGTGTATGTTCTCGGTAAATGAAGACATGACTTTAATTAATATATTTAATTTATTTATTTAATTTAATTCCTTTGACCGGCAGGTATAGAATATACACACAATTCGACAAAAATAAAGTAATAAAAGAAGAACACTTTTATTTCTTCTGGAATTTTGTTGAAAGTTTTCCTATCTATATACATAGGACACCTTCCAAGGCAAGACTTTGTTTTTGTCTTATTTTGTTTTTTGCTCTGGCTATTAGAATGTATTTATTTTATTTATTATATGTGTATTTAGTATTTATAATTAGAAGAACATTCTTTTCTTTTTGGATTCATATTTCTTATTACATTATTATTATTATTATTATTATTATTATTATGTATACATTAAAGATTGTAAATATTCTAAATACTGTAAAAACTGGTCTGCAAGATGTGTACTTAGATACACCAATTATATTTCTAAGTGCAAGTTTTTGAAGTTTAAGCACTCTATGAGTAAATGCTGACGCACATTCTTGATTATAAAACTGTATAATAATACTTTACTAATACATCACCAGTTACATAATTGCATACACGACATAATGTATAACACACCGAAAATAATGTGGTTCCATAGCAGTTACACTGAACTAAAAATGGATCCTGAGACAATGAAAACATTCATTGTTCAAACGAATTTTACACTATTGTCCCAAGAACAGAGTTCATCAAATAAATGAAAAAGATTTTGTTAAATGACGAAGGAATTTATTGGATAACAAACTATCCATTGTATTAATGAAACATAAATCATTGAAACTGAAGTGATGAATTGATCGGCTCCATGAAATATGTTATTGTTGCAAAGAACACCAGTTTTATAATGAATGTTTTCATTAAACCTACGTATAAAATCATTATGGTACATAGGTTATCTGTTCGTTCTTGCAATAATAAATTGCAAGCCATTAAAACATCGAGCAGCATATCATTTAATACTTTACTGCGTTCATATGGTGAATAAGCTGCACGTAAAAATAACAACACATATTCATTTCCTGTTCATATTATCAACAAAATTATTTATTGAACGTATGAAAGAATAGTTGCTATAACGAATATTGTCGTTCGACCAATGTAAAATGATTCGCTATAATAATTTTATTATTACTTAATCAAAGATCGTAAATGATACTTACAATACTTACAAGAAAAATATATTTCGTTTTATCAATGAAAATCACTTAATAATGTAGATTATTGTTATAACAACCAGTATTTTTCTCAGTGTATATGATATTCTCAATTTAAACTATTCTCAATGTGTTAATCGAGAAATTTCGTTTCCATCAGCTGGCTTATTCTTTGCGACTTTGCACAAATCAAATTTGATGCATTTATTTTACTACGTCCTGGTGTGAAAATAGTGAAAACCATCCTTTCGTATTCAAATGCAACCTATTATTATCAAACCACAACATCAAGGTATTGGGCATAAATTGTGTATTAATAATTAAAGCATCTAGATATGAGTCTGACACTAAAAAGCAAATATTATATGCATATATAACCAGCTCACCATTAGTAGTTACATTTAACATATCATTTAAAAATAATAATAAAAAATAAAGGACCTACAACAGATCTCTGTGGTACTCCATACATGGTACTCAGTTAGTCCATAATATCTATTCGAAAAACCTGCGTTATTCATTTTAGTCAGCATTATTGGTGGTTTCGGCCGTCACCAGCAGCAACGTACATACTAACTTCAAATGTAATAAACGGAATATAAAACAGCTGTCTGTTACTTTCAAACATCTAAATCCTTTATACAAAAAAAGGTTTCAATATGATAGTTTACTTGTTTTAAAGTGTAATTTCAAAAGTAGTTTCAATCCTGGTCCTAATGCACCAAGGAAATTAATCAAATGCATCAAAAATGCCCAAACTTTAACCAAAATTACGAATACCCAATTTAAGCTGATTAGATGTTTCTGATATGAAACGCAGAAAGCGGCCCAGAAAAAAAATTAAATTGATGATTTCATATTTAAGTAGCTGTTAATTCTAAACAACTTTCACTAATAACATTTTACTATCTTTTAAAAAGTTTACTTTAATCTTGATCCTGTTTCACTTTCTCGGTGTCTTAAGTTGATTTTAAATGGTGCTCAAACTTTCTACTTTGTTATAATTTTTTAAAAATTTATAATAAAAAACATTTCATGTGGTGCATATGTTTTGACAGATATTTTATAATTGCGGAAGAAAGAATAATCACCCTAACAGCATTTCCAAGTAAAAAAAAAATGATAAAAAATATATTGGATTTATAATGGCTATAATCTCGGATTTCAATTTTGCATCTAAGGAAAGCAAATGAATCCATCTGAACCCGAACCAATTATCTTCATAGTCTCTCTTCTCCCTATATAGTAAACGAGAGATTTTTTTATATCTACTTAAGTATTCATTTGTCGTACAGCCCTTAAGGAAAAAGTAAATGCTTTCTTCCTTCTATAATAATGACAGCGCGTATCCGAAATTAGAAAGATTATAAGGGTATCATGAAAACAGGTATGTCTAATAATACTATATCACTACCGGAGACGATTTTCTCGGCTGAGTAAGGACGCGTCCCCCTTTTACTGCGATGACGTCACATCCCACTTCACATCCTTCATCGATCCACAATTGTTCGAATGCTCGAAGGCGACCAACTACATCGTTACCGCAGTTACTACGGTCGTTCTAGAAGCCTCGGGACTTCAAAACGCAAAGAGGAACACTATAACACGACGCGCTAGAGGAATCCCGCGGTATTACGTCACTTATACATAGTTTGCAGGAGCTAGCGGAATGTGTAGGAGATTACGTGGTAATTAGATCTAATGGAGAGGTGGTGGCGGCGGACGACTGAAAAGCGGGTGGTTCGCCGACACTCCACTTCGGAAAATAAAAGTTAAGGCATGTAAAGTGCCAGGGCTTCCGATATTTAATTAAAAATAAGCGCTAAATTCTTACTTAGATTGCCGTCTACTAAGAGAAGCCTGACAGCTTCAATGTTGAAAGCGTTTTCCAAGCACGTGGTTTTAAGGGAAACACGTTATTTATTTCGTAAAATTGACAAGTTTGAAAAACTTTACGTTAATTTGTGGTGTAATAGCTATGAGATTAGAGAACTTTTAGATAAATTACTTTTCTAGCTATTGTTGCACTGGTCAGTTGATGTTAATTGCACCCATACATTTATATCCAGTATGTATTCACGATTATTAATAATATCTTTTTAAATTTTGAAGTCGATGGCATTTTTTGTGTCGTAGACAATGAAATATTAGATCATCAAACCATATTACTAGAATTAAATATATTTGAAAATACTAAACAGCAGAGTGAGTGTCGTATGTTGTGGTCATTTAGTGAAGAAAATATTAGGATTTTTTTTCCAAATAGAAAATATTATACTAATAAAAAACAACAAAAGGATGGTGTTAAGGATTCTGTGAGAAATTCAAATCGGTTTCTAAAACATTTGTTCATTTTAAAAGATAAGTATCCTCATGTGAATGCTTTGAACGACCAAAGTAAACGGGAACTTTCAATAATTTAATACAGAAAGTAAAGGGAGCTATTACCGGAGGTGAATACGAGGTTTCGAGAATAATGATCGTGCTGTGCGGAGCGTGGTTGCCGAGTTAACCAACAAAACCAGCATTAATCATAATATCATACCTCATAACGATAATAAAAATATTACACACTCCCATGAAGTTGCTTCAGCATTTAATAATTCTTTCATAGGTTCACCTGCTGATGTCATTAAGAATCTTTGTGACATGAGTCACGTTGAGCCTCAGACGAAATCTGATATTTATTGCACCCTTCACTAATTCACTTCAACAAAAATTGAAAAATAAAAAATTTCGGATTTCATTTCCAAAAAGATTTTAAGTATATTTATCAAACCGTTAACATTCTTGATTAACATGTCATGTCCGTCTGGGAGTACTTTCTTATAGGTTAAAGATGGGCAAATTAGCCCCATCTATAAGAAAGGTGCGCCCCAAATTATAGAGAACCATAGACCTGTTGCTATATTCAATTCCCTCTCGATTTTCGAGTATTTTTGTTTTAAATAGGCTCATGTCTTATATTTACAAACATAACATATTACGCAACAAACAACATAGTTTCAAAACAAATAAATCTACTCTCACTGCATTAATTCCATTTAATGAGCAGATTGCTGATTATGTTCACGCGGAGAAGTGTTCTACCTCGGTCTTTGGACACTTCAGCAAGGCTCGATCGATTGTCTCGATCACCGTAAATTGATTTCTAAACTTTGTTATTGCGGGACTAAGGTTGTTGCTTCTGACTGGAACATCTCTTTTTTAGATGGTCGAAAGCAGTATGTGCTATTCTCGCGATGGCACCGTTAACTCGGAGACGTTGACAACCAGCATGAGTGTTCTACAAGGTTCAGTCATGGGCGCTATTCTTTTCCTGCTGTACGTATGTCACTGATATAGGCCTCCATCTTAAGTCTACACCGTTATATATATCCTATGCGGATGAATTTCCTCCGATAGTCCTTTTAAAAGTAATAGTAATGGTGCGGAAGCTAACCTGGAAACCAAACACTGCCGTCAATTTCAAAGACCTTAATTCCTTTTCCACAACTACCAGAACAGTGTTAAGCCAGTTAGGATGACCAGTGAAGGGAAGATATTAGAATCCGCTACAAGATGTAAACTTCTTGGGTGGCATTTTAATCAACATCTTAATTGAAAATCATACTGTGAAAACCTAATTAGCAAGCTTAGTTGCCAAACTTATAACTTTTATACCTTACGAACCATTCTTGACGTTGAGCAAATAGTTTCTATTTATTGTGCTCAGGTAGAATCGAGACTGAGATACGACGTTTGCTTACGCTACAATTTCACTATCTTTTCTGATGCTTTCTCAGTGCAAAGCTGTGCAAGCCGCTCTTTGCGTGATATGAACTGTTACCCTTGGTATGCATATATGTTCTTGAAATATCAACTTATATTTTCAAAAAGTTTGCAAGCTTCATTCCAAACGCACACATATAGTGTAAAACGCGTTCCTTTTTCAAACTATAAAATAACTGCTAACGCTCCACATCGTATTAGAAATTTTTTAATAAATTACCATAATATATAAACAAGCCAAAACCATTCATTTATTTAAAAAGACACTCAGGGAGTGCATGCTCAGCAAATGCTACTACACCCGGTATAAATTTTTTAACTAATTTTATGTGTGTGTGACGAGTCTTTAGCTTTAAGTGTTTAATTGATTTTTCTGATTCCCATGTTCAATTATTTACATCTCCAGGAATAGATAAATAAATACTTACTGAGCAAACTTTCAAAAATTACTTTTTCTCCACTTACTGCTTTTCTTCAGTTTTCAGACTTTAGAGGAAATTGTTGTTAAAGAAGACATTTTGTAGATGCACCTCCCTTCATTCTTTAGATATGAACAACTATTTGTGTTTAATCTGCACTAGTAACATAATACATTTTAAAGCACCTTATCATACACTTTTCTCTAATCCGAAACTGCATGTAACCTTTCGTTTCTGCTCCCTTAGCTAACTGCTAGAAATTAAGTGTCCTAAATCTGAATTCATTAATGTGTATTTCTGATGAGTGTTTATCTCTCTATAATAATTTAATTGTAACTATTTACACTTTTAACTAATTCTACATTGTCTACTTTACAAAGTCACCTTACTGAGGGCATGTGGACATTCGCGGATTAAAGAAAGCAGAAAGACCAATAAATTGGCAAGAAAAAGAAATAACGGCTTCATCTAAAGGCCCAGATCATATATAGGCCTAGAACCTATTTTAGGAGTATCCAAAGGCACAACAGAAGTGCAAGTAAGGAGTTGAATTTAAGAGAAACACAAAGAATACTACATATAAGTAGACAAATTGTTGGTAAGGTCTTTATTAAAAGATCATCAAAAAGGAAGACTGAAGAACTACTAGAATTTCTAACAGAACATCGTACACTGAAAGAACACCTACGCAGAGATGGAATCAGTACTGGAGATACTTACTGCCGACTGTGTGGTAGAATAACAGAGATGACATAGTATCTATATAACTGCAAGATTTTGGACGCAAGAAGAACGCAATTTTTATCAAGCCACCAATGAAACCAGAGGCATATTTCGCTCAAGTAACCAGAGAAGGAAGGGTGTGAAAATAGTTAAATACAAAAGATCAAAAGACTGTTAAACCCAGCATTTTTTTAAATTTTATGAAAATCCATTCATGAGTAACTAGACTAATAGCGGAAAGTTGACATTTTTCAAACATAATATGTAATTTTATCAAATATAATATCAAAATTATTTATTTGATAATCGCGTTTTAATTCATTTAATAGTCCATATTTTGCTCAACATATAAATAAGTCAATCCTTCATAGCCCAAAATTTCCTCAATGTAACCACAATAACTGTAATAAAAATTTGGATACGCAAGAAAAGATTTGAAGGCAACCGTTGCACATAAACAAAGAAAAAACTTCAATCAACTGTTTGAGATACAATGAATATAACTTTACCTTCTTTATTTTGATATTCTATGATGCTTGATAGCAGAATTCATAAAATTTGTACAATCAAGCAATATAAACTCAGATTTATAATAATCAAATAGATGAACAGACAAAGTGTACTCTATCCTCTCTGTCCGTCCGCATCGGAGAAGGTTCGCCGGCGATGCAACGTCACATTTTTTATGTGCATTTCAATGTTTGATGAAGATTTTCTAAAAGACAAAAACCGATAGCACTACAATCACTTTTATAGTATATACACAATGTACAATTAGGAAGTACTTACGATTCTTTGTTTTAATTTATATACCTAATTATGGACATAAATGGAATTAAATCAATAATAATTTGGTTTAAGTTATACTGCATAAAGGTTGTTGTTGTGCCCTGTATTTTATTACTACTGTTGAAGCAAATGCCCTTCTTGGGGCCGACAAACAATTGCCGGCTTGATTCTCAATTACCATAACACGACTTTGATCTTAAGCTGCAGCTATACGTGTTCATCGACCATGCGACAAGTGTTGCACTAGAACAACGGGAAACGACGCCTGTAAAACGAAACAAAACTAACGTCTCTAGTGATTTGTCAGCTGTCTTTTCACGCTCTAGCGCCTCTCAGGATTTTTAAGTCAGGACGAAAAGCGCCATGAAATAGCGATACCAATTCTAGGCACCTTTATGTATTGCGAGAAGTTATTTACATACGCCCATACATATAAATACTCAGTTGCCTATTTAACCTGTCGTACTTCAGAATACAGAACTTCTCGAAGATACACAGTATACAAAGTTTAAAGTTCGTATGTGTGTAAGTATCTATTTTATGTTCATATTAAGCGTATTTAATAATATAGAACAGAAGTCAGCCTTTGGAATAGGTAGATTAGTATATCAATATTAAAGTGCCCCTTCTTTCTAGATTACATTGAAACATATTTGTTTATTCCATAAAAGCAACTTTATTAGAGCTTACTGAACCCAGTTCAAAGAACAAGGTTCTCTATATTCTGCTTACTAATGATATAACACGCAATATTGTTGAGTGCTAGAGAGATATCGGATAAAAACAGACACAAATCGATAAAAATTTTCAGTCACAGCCTCTAAATATATTGGGGACGGCTAATCCCTATCTCTAAGCTGGATATCTGGGCACTCACTCATTCATGGTACCTAATGAAGAAGCAGATATTCAGACCAGAACCTGCCATGGGAATAGCACCGACGGCGACGGAACTAAACTGCAAATCAATGTCTGGGCAAATCAGAAAGTGCTCCAACATTAGAACATCTGTCCTGGTATAGTGCATGCGAGAGACTACATTTTGCCTACTCATATCAGGACCAAGGCACTACTTGAACTTGACCATGTCAAAGTAATTTTTCTGCCTTTGCAGACCACTGCAAACTCGGCACGCACCTACACAGAATCAGACTATCTGATAAAACTGTGTTTCCAGGACGAAGGTGAGCACATCCTCTGTCATTGCTTCGGCGCACGAGAATCAGGCAATCGATTTCTATAAAAGTTGCCTTTTCTCTAGAAAATCTAAAAAAGACCTCATTCAAAAAGTTTCATAGCTTCCTCGAGGGCCTGAACGTTTGGGTAAACTTTAAATGTTATAATCCTCTACATTAGGGCAGCCAAGTGGCTGCAGTGTAAGACACGATTAGTGGAACCACGCGGCACTATTTTCTTGACAATGCTGAAACACTTAAATAGTGGTCTCAGGCCATCCATCGTATACAAAATAAGTAAACGCAAGTCATCGCAATAAACATTTATTTTCGACAAGTCCGTGTGTAAGTAGATAAACTGGACATGCAAAGCTTATGATAAGAACTATACTCAAAAACTACGTTTCCTTTTTCTTTATTTGTTCAGCCATATAAGAATACTTTTTCCAATTATTGGCTATGTTTTCGAACACTGCATCCAAGCTTACAAATTTCGATAATGCAATTAATATATTCCCCCTGCGGTATTCGCTGAATAAATTACGCGAGTATTCATCTACCGTTGTCGAATAAACATTTGATTTCCCGTCCATATTAATTACACGAATTGATTAATACTCCACGTCTCAATAATTATATGACTAGTAGCAGTATCGCCGTGTTGGATTATTAATCGAACGAGGCAATCAAATTTAACTGATTATTAATTTTCTCAATTTTAAATTATGATGGCGTTAATAACATTAAATTCCATCCCCTTCTGAATGTAGAATATTATAAAATTTGTTGTTTAAGTAGCATATCATAAAAGATTTCGAACAACTTCAAAAATAATTTCTCTTGGTTTCATCACAACAGGTTCAGATTTTGCTTTTAAATTTTTTTCGTATGTCAACTAATCCTACGGAAACTGCACAGGGAAATACGTTTAAATCTCAACATGGATGGGTTTGAAGTTGGTAAGCCTCCACTCACTTAGTACATTGATGGAGAGATATTATTATATACTACGTGATATGAACCCAAGCCTTACCCAGCGGCACTATTGTGCAATTATCAAAAGCTTTAATTTGTTTTAATCACCATCATTTGTGTGAGAAACTAACAATAAGTTATCGTATCATTTGTACTGGTTTAATAAAGTACAATTTAATTAAAGTACAGGAATGAGGGTGGAGAATCGCATTCCATTGGCTACGTGGCACAACAATGTCTTCACGGATGCACAAGAGAAAACCTTGGCCGAATATTTGATCCGATGTGCTGACATTTGTTTTGCGCTACCCCCAAAATAAGTGCGAAAGTTGTTGCGAGCCACCTATAAAGCACAACCTAACGACTTTGTTGTGCCACGTAGCCCATAGGTGTTCTTGGATAGAAAACAAAGACTGGCGAATATTGGTTTGCGCATTAGTAAAGAGAAACTTTCCCAGAACTTTCGATATTAGCTTCCCAAGTCAGAAGATTGGGCAACCAGTTTTAATAGAACAAATGTTGATGTGTTCACTTACAATACCTCTCCGATTCTTCTACAACTTGAATAATGTGCTGGTACTTCGTTCAGCTTGAAATATGGGATTAACCGTCAATTGGTGAATGGTTTGATTCATGGGCACGCAGTATGTGAAAAGATGCCAATATGACGTTCTTTTGCATGTTGTGGGTGATTCTCCTAATGTCGGAGAATGAAATACCGATGGTTCAAGATGACTGTTGCCGCAGCTGTTACCTATTCTCCCCATAACGCTTATGAAGAAGGGGAGGGGGACGTTATTTGGAATCCCAGGTAGGTACATTTTAGTTGGTAGAGCAACTCACAGTATTTTTCTATTTCCTCCCTCTCTTTGACCATGACATTAGGATTGCTTGGGCACGATATCTGAATAACTTTAATTGTTATATTGATCTTGCCACAATAATTTCTGAAAAATTAACCTTACGCTTTGGAAAACGAAATTATATTTTCTTTCATAGAATACAAGAAAAAGTCGATACCTTTATAAAACCCTATTAATATCTACCTTACCAAAATTTACTTTTAAACTTAGACCGCTAGAAATATAATTGACTCCTATGTTTGAAAACAAGTGCGTTATGTGGTATGACTCAAGCTTGTTATATGAACTTTTCTTGTGGGGGTATCCAATGTTCAGTTGCAGGAGAAAGCTCCTGCAACTAAACAGTTTTAAACAAAATGCCGCAAGGTGTGAATAATTGTACCAGTGGAAAGAATAAGGATGTCACCTACAACATTTGAAATCCACTTTATGTTATGAGGCATCGTCTAAAATCTACAAATTCTAAATATTATATAATCATTTACCCAAGAGCTGCAAAATACTTTATTTAAGAAAATTAAAAAAAAAAAAACTGAAATCGCCACTGCACATGGTTTCCACCAATTTGCTGAGATCTTTACTTTAGCTGGGATATTCTAGTAAGTTTATATTTTTCTTTTGGTATTTATATGTCTTATATTTGTAAGACTGGTTAGCATTTGTTTGTTATAACACCTCTTACATTAACTAGAGATTATATCTACTATACTTTTTCCTACTGTAACGCATTTATAACACCTAACTATTAATAGAGTTGAACAATTTAACACTTTTATTTTAGTAACAGGATTTGAGCAGCGATTTACTTTCAAAATTTTGTTGACGCAGTTGATATTTAATAACAAGGTTGAGGACGTTCTGTGACCTATATAGCTAATTTATTCCGACTGTTCTACTTAATCGTTGTCATCGATACTCCAGTGTTAAAGCTGTACATTCAGATCAGCCTTGAAATAATACCGCACGCATTTGCCTCTATCTACAAGCCAACGCCAATGCGACTCCACCTTGAACGCCAACCGAGTATAAACGAAACTCTTTGGCAATTTAAATACGGAATTTTTCCAGTCGGTCGTAGAAGCACGGAAACTTTTCAAAAGGGGAAGATAAAAGTTCAGTTCCTTTTGATTCGTGCTGCCTTTTCCGTATTTCTTTTCGTTTTTTTTTTCTCCATCTACTTCTTCGTTCCTGTGTGTGTAAGAAGATGAAGATTTTTCTTCATGTAGCTACTGTATTATTACCTACATTTCTTTTTGAGGAATGTACAGTGAGAATTTGCAAATGTTGCGAAAACTCACCAATTAAATACAATTGAATCGATGAGTTCAAGAACCATAGAAGCCCAAAATTTTACATTTTAAAATAAGATGTTTTCTTACATTTTAGAAAATGTGTCAAGTTAACCATGACTGAGATGGACTAAAAACAATTGTATTAGAACTGTCAACGTCATGTAAACGAAGCATTCGGTTCGGGTGTGTATGCATTCCTAATTTTCGTCACTTTCCAACCATTTTAAATTAAAAAATGTCAAGGCTTATATGAGCCTTGTTGTTTGTAAAAGATGTCAGTGTTATTCCACTAGTGATTTGGTGAAGAGCATATCTTCCAAGGTTTACCTTAGCCGAAAACACTATGTTTAACACTGCTCTTCACTTGTTTCTACTGAAGATGGCAACTTAGTTGCCGAAATACGTATTTAGATTTGTTATCTAATTTTAATAAATAAGGGATTTTTTCACCTTTCTTTTGGGATTTTTGTTATTGCTTAACAGTTGTCTGAGTTCTTGTTCTTAAATTTATTTCTCATTGTTGATATATTGTCATGAAAAGTTACGTATTGCTGTGTACTGAATGTACCAACAAAAATGAAAAATGAAATTTAAAAAAGAAAAATTAAATTAGCTAGCTCAAATGATTTTTATAATGCGCAAAAGAACAATTAAACTCAGGATTACTATCATGAAAAGTAAAATGTGGGTGAAAGAAATCTGACTTTCTTTTCTACTCAAAAAAATTTTAAAAGGTTTCATTAAAAATAAAAGAACAGTATTTTTAATGACATAAAAATTCAATAATTTTATTATTTAAAAAAAAAAAGAAAAAAAAATTAATTACAAGCTTTGCAGAAAAAAAAACCTTGGACAAAAAGGTCCTGGTCTAAATCAAAACTGCATTTGACTTTAAATTACAAAAGGACAATTCAAAATCCTTTTACAAAGCAACAGAAAACAAAAAGTTCAGGAATAATAATTTTTTTTTCAATTCAAACCACGTGGTCTCAATATTAAAACAACTAAATTAAACGTGGAAAATTCAAGTAATTTATATAAATGAAAAATAAAAGCAAGCACAATGCTTTTATTCACCCAACCCGAGGTGATTAATAAATAATTACAAATCAGAGAAATTAACAACCAACAAAAAAATTAACTCTTTAAACTTAAAATATCTTCCTGCACGTAAAAATAATAACAGATCTTATATCTAAATTTTGTACACAAAAATACAATATCAATTATTATTAAATGAGTTCCGTGATGAACGAAATAAAATCAGAAACGTGAATTCAAAACTTGAAATCAATAGTCACAAAATGTCAGCAATGAAATACAACTTTATATATCTACTTACTTCCGTATCGATCAAGGAACTGAACTCACAAGGTTAAACAATCGTGTAAGTATAAAAATCTCGTATAAAAAAATGCGTGCGATGCAATGCACACAGATCTGTCCGCAAACGGACGAACTCGCAAAACAAAACAATATATTGCAACGAATCAAATCGTTCATCATTAACACACACACACAAGCGAATCAAAGCAACTTCGACGGCCAGCTTTACGATTCTTGCTATGCGATCAAGGATGGTTAAATAGCCCAGCCACAGAACGTACGGACGCCTTAGAGGAAGTTAACATTCGTGAACCTCACGCACACATCGACCAAAACTCGAAATGTCACTTCACAATAAATTTAAATAACAACATTCACCCAACAATTTAGTTTTAAAAAGCAAATATCTACTTAAAAAACAAGTACTCACTTGAGAATTTCCTTTTAATTTCATCCCAACGAACAGAATTTTGTATTTGTATGTCAGACCGATCTGATAATTCTGAGAAAGAGTTTTTGTCCAGAGAAAGAATATTGAATTTTCGACCTGGTTAAGAATAGACGTTGTATTAAGTGTAATAATTTAATAGTTCCAGTCCATGTCCAAACTCTGTAAAAAGCGAGATTCGTATTTGACGGGAAGCCCTTCCGGCAATTGTATTTACATGTAATTTCAAGAAAAACAATTTTCAGGTAGATTCATTTATATTAAAATATGCTTCAGGAATTACACACTAAGAATCAGATAAGTTTATTTCGTTTAAATTCATTAGAAAAGAGAATTCATAAATTTAAAAACACATTTGACAGTTCTGAAAAACAAGGATTTAATTTACAAAATTCGATCTCTAGACCTATTTTTACCTGTAGAAAACGAATATCATAAGGAAACCCTTATTTAAAAATGAATTTAGGAAATAATTTTCCAATATTTATAAATAATTCCGATGCGTTTTTGTTTCCAAATTGTACTAGCTTTTCCACCAATTAAAAACGAGATAAGCACGTTCCAAACTCGTATCACCATAGCGAGGCAAGGGAAAAATTGAAGAAGAGAGGCTTTTGAGACGCTGTCTAGTAAACACGTATCTCGTATCGCTCCTAAGATAACATAACCTCATTCCGAATACTAAGTTCCAAATTATCCAAACCTAAAATTTTAAAAGACCACGAACTAAAAGTGAATTAATATATCAAAAGTCAAGATTAACCCTACCACCTGAAATCCAGTCCTGAGAATCCTCACCAGCCGAATTACCAAACTCCAGAAACCGGTTTGAGAAGGGACGCCACAAAGGTCAGTGAACTTTACCCAACTACCGATCTATGATTTCACGGTCAATCCGAGCGATTAGCAGATCGAAGAACCAATAAATAATTCAAATTTAAGTTAATTTAATTGTAAAACCAGGTGGAATATTCAAAAATTAATTCTCTCCACCTCATTTAATAAAAAGTTCGTTGGTAAACCTATTTAATAATATCAATTTGAGTACTAAAATAATATTTAACGGTAAAATAAGAAATTAGATTTCTATGAGCGATTAGAGTGCCATCTAGTGTATAAAAGTATAAGTACAAATTACAGAATTTGTGTGCCATTGAAAAAACGAAACTCGCTTTAAATACCTTAAGGGTAGAATCACAGATTCACGTATGATTGTTAACATATTTAGTTAGAGAACCTTCCTTAAATAATTTAAAATTAATTAATCATCAAATTTACAAATCGTTTACAATTTCAAAGGTTTATTAAATAAAAATTTTATACATCGTATTAAACATTTGTTTTATTACTGCGCTAAAGAAAACAAGATCCAATCTAACCAAAAGGGCCCCGAATCCAGAAATCGACCCATCTCATTGCTCACCGACATTATCAACAACTTACACTCAGAGTTGGATTCATTTAACGCCCAAGACACGTTACAATGGTACATTTTGGCACCAACAACGTGGGTCCGCTTGAAAAATCTTGTTAATTCAGTAGAGTATAAAACATTAACTTGTTTATTGTTGTCCATATCATAAAATTCAATCTAAAACAAAAATAGACACTGAATAAAAATTCAGTAGAGTTCAAAACGATTTACAGTATAATTAAATAAATAAAACCCTTCAAAAATGTCACATAGAACACGCAGCAGTTCTGCAGGTGATTCTAGCTCATTACAATCAACTGAAATGGCTAGACTACTTAGCGTATTAAACAAATTAGAAGCTAAGCTCACTACAAATCAAGAAACTATTGAAAGCAAATTAAGTACAAATCAAGAAGCTCTTGAAAGCAAATTAAGCAAATTAAACACTAATCAAGCAGAATTAATCACTAATCAACAAGCACTTGAATTAAAACTAACTACAGAACAAGCGGGTATAAAAGCGAATTTACAAAGCATAAACGATAGGCTAACGCAATATCAGGTAAATATAAACGAAAAGATAGACCAGATACACAACGTTCAAGAACACACACAAACACAGATTCTGGAAATACAACAAAAACAAAAGGATCTCACACAAGAAACACAAAATCTAGAAACAACTATACACACAAACATAGAAAGATTGGAAACAAACATGATCAACAATCACACACAAACACAATCGCAAATTCAACAAACACAAACCCAAATCTTCAAAACAGAAGAAAGACTAGGCGAAGTAGAACATGTAACCTTGGAACAACAAGCGAAGATACACCTAGAAACGGAATATCTGAAGAAAAAGTATGATGAAGTTCGAGAGGAATTTAAAGAAGAACTGGAGAAAGTAGCAACTCAAGGACCGACTGTCATTCATTCTCAAGGATGTCACAACACTGCAGTCTTCACAAAACCCGAACTATGGCCGAAATTTAAAGGACACCAAGATCGATTACACCCGATGACTTACCTTAAAAATGTCACAAGACTTACAGCTGGAATAAAAGATCAAACGGAAATACTAAACCTCATCCGTATATCACTTCAAGAACGAGCTCTAGAATGGTTTGAATCCATAAGCGAACAAGTCCACACAGTAAGAGATTTTTGCGAAGCTTTTAAACGCCAATACTGGGATCAGAACCAACAGAACCGAGCCAAGGTACAGTTATTAACCGGAAAATATCGAGAGGGACCACTTAAGAGAGAAGTATACGCGTGCGATCTCTACAACAAGAGTAAACACATAGAAGGATTAACAGACAAGGAAATTGTACAGCATATCCTCACACACTTTATACTCTCCGACTCACACGCTGTAATCTGTCGAGATGTACAAAATCTAGAAGATTTAATGGAAATTCTAAGACGTCTAGATGATCTCACCGATCTACAGAGAACTCAGAGGATTCAGAACCAAAACAACTACAATAACCAGAATCGCAGAAGTTCACCGTCACGACAGAACCCTCAAAACAACAACTACAACAACAATTACTACAGAAACAACTACAATCCACGCTACAATAATAACAACAGTGACACACGCAACAGTCAGATCTCAAATCAAGCGAACAATCACACACGCGACACAAACAACCAATCATCCAATTCAAACAATCGAGAACAATCAAACAGTTCACAAGAAAGTAATTACCGCTCAAACAGAAACAACTTCCATCCAAGAGGAAGAGGAAGAGGAGTCAACCACTACCGCCGACAATCTGGAAGAAGTCCTCAACGCAGAGACGGCAGCCAAACCAGAAACTCCAGAACTCCTAGTCCAGATGACCAAGAGAAAAAAAAAACGTCTATCTCAGACCTGAGCAGACCAGGAACATCCTCACAATAAAACCAGACGTTTATTCAACCACGTTATCTAGTTTTAAGAATGTTCATAATTTTAATGCGTTACCTAGTTATAAGAATTTAGTTAAAATAATTGGCACATTTTACCAACATCCATCCGAATTCATAGAGATAGAAGGCGAAGGTGAAGATGAGACAGAAATCGCGAATTTTCCTTACATCACAATAGAAATCGAAAACTTAAAATTAAATTGTCTATTAGATACAGCCGCTGAAATATCGTTAATGCGAAACAGTAGCCTAAGCGAAGACATCATATTAAGAAAAAGCATAAAGATCAACAAATTGGATTTAATATCGACGAGTCAGAAGAAAATGGGATCAATCCAACAAAGAGTCGACATCGAAACGAAGATAGGCGAGGAAAGTTATAATTTAACATTCTATTTATTCGAGAATATGAAGTTCGACTGTATTTTGGGAATCGACAACATCAGAAGATTAAATTTAAATCTGGATTTTGAAAAGGAGAAAATCTACATCAAGGACAACGTAGTAAAAATGAAAGGCATATCGCAGGAAGGCATACACCAATTCAGAGTGGTGGAAAGAGAAAGAAACTTTGAAGAAAGAGGAAGGAACAAGAATCCAGGCTATGATATTTCAGAAGCCGCAGAAATGGATCAAGAAGAGAAGGAATATAATGAAGAATTTATTATTAAAGATTTAAATGAATTAAAGCTGAGTAATAGCTTATTCGAACAAGGAATGATAGAAGAAGAAGTAAAGCAGATTGATTTTCCGAAAGAAGAATTAAGAGAAAGATTTAAGGAAAACTTATGGTTTAACAGAAGATTATTTAATTCCGAAGTTACGTTTGCCAAAGACTACGAACACATTATAGAAGTAACAGATCACTCTCCATTGAAATGTCGAAACTACCCGATTCCACATCATTATCAAGCAGCCGTTGAAAAGGAAATCCAACAACTCTTACACCAAGGTATCATTGAAAGATCCGATTCGTATTTTATAAGTCCCATAGTAATTGTACAGAAATCCAACAACAGTCTTAGGTTATGTTTAGACGCGCGCGAAATAAATAAACGGATATGGAAGTTAAATACGCAGAAGAGTATGAAAAGGTCAGAAGAGAACTGGAAAACAAGGCTAAGAAATGGGAAATGAAACAATCGAAGCAGCAAAAGAGAAGGAAGACGTACAAAGAAAATGATCTTGTATGGGTCAAAAATCTTCGAACGACAGACACATCGAAGCACCAAGCTGCCAAACTTGTCAAGCCTTACATCGGACCATTCGTAATTAACAGAGTATTAAATGAAAACAGCTATGAATTAAGTGAACCCGACACCGGAAGAGTAAGAGGAAGATACCATGTAAACGCTCTACATGACTTCAAGAATTAAGTCCTACATCTATTAAAAAAAAAAAAAAAAATATTCAATCATACTTCTTTCACATTTTTTTTAAATCGACCAAGGGGGAAATGCAACGAATCAAATCGTTCATCATTAACACACACACACAAGCGAATCAAAGCAACTTCGACGGCCAGCTTTACGATTCTTGCTATGCGATCAAGGATGGTTAAATAGCCCAGCCACAGAACGTACGGACGCCTTAGAGGAAGTTAACATTCGTGAACCTCACGCACACATCGACCAAAACTCGAAATGTCACTTCACAATAAATTTAAATAACAACATTCACCCAACAATTTAGTTTTAAAAAGCAAATATCTACTTAAAAAACAAGTACTCACTTGAGAATTTCCTTTTAATTTCATCCCAACGAACAGAATTTTGTATTTGTATGTCAGACCGATCTGATAATTCTGAGAAAGAGTTTTTGTCCAGAGAAAGAATATTGAATTTTCGACCTGGTTAAGAATAGACGTTGTATTAAGTGTAATAATTTAATAGTTCCAGTCCATGTCCAAACTCTGTAAAAAGCGAGATTCGTATTTGACGGGAAGCCCTTCCGGCAATTGTATTTACATGTAATTTCAAGAAAAACAATTTTCAGGTAGATTCATTTATATTAAAATATGCTTCAGGAATTACACACTAAGAATCAGATAAGTTTATTTCGTTTAAATTCATTAGAAAAGAGAATTCATAAATTTAAAAACACATTTGACAGTTCTGAAAAACAAGGATTTAATTTACAAAATTCGATCTCTAGACCTATTTTTACCTGTAGAAAACGAATATCATAAGGAAACCCTTATTTAAAAATGAATTTAGGAAATAATTTTCCAATATTTATAAATAATTCCGATGCGTTTTTGTTTCCAAATTGTACTAGCTTTTCCACCAATTAAAAACGAGATAAGCACGTTCCAAACTCGTATCACCATAGCGAGGCAAGGGAAAAATTGAAGAAGAGAGGCTTTTGAGACGCTGTCTAGTAAACACGTATCTCGTATCGCTCCTAAGATAACATAACCTCATTCCGAATACTAAGTTCCAAATTATCCAAACCTAAAATTTTAAAAGACCACGAACTAAAAGTGAATTAATATATCAAAAGTCAAGATTAACCCTACCACCTGAAATCCAGTCCTGAGAATCCTCACCAGCCGAATTACCAAACTCCAGAAACCGGTTTGAGAAGGGACGCCACAAAGGTCAGTGAACTTTACCCAACTACCGATCTATGATTTCACGGTCAATCCGAGCGATTAGCAGATCGAAGAACCAATAAATAATTCAAATTTAAGTTAATTTAATTGTAAAACCAGGTGGAATATTCAAAAATTAATTCTCTCCACCTCATTTAATAAAAAGTTCGTTGGTAAACCTATTTAATAATATCAATTTGAGTACTAAAATAATATTTAACGGTAAAATAAGAAATTAGATTTCTATGAGCGATTAGAGTGCCATCTAGTGTATAAAAGTATAAGTACAAATTACAGAATTTGTGTGCCATTGAAAAAACGAAACTCGCTTTAAATACCTTAAGGGTAGAATCACAGATTCACGTATGATTGTTAACATATTTAGTTAGAGAACCTTCCTTAAATAATTTAAAATTAATTAATCATCAAATTTACAAATCGTTTACAATTTCAAAGGTTTATTAAATAAAAATTTTATACATCGTATTAAACATTTGTTTTATTACTGCGCTAAAGAAAACAAGATCCAATCTAACCAAAAGGGCCCCGAATCCAGAAATCGACCCATCTCATTGCTCACCGACATTATCAACAACTTACACTCAGAGTTGGATTCATTTAACGCCTAAGACACGTTACAATGGGACAATATATACAATACCAGTGAACGCAAAATGTACACCTGACTGAAGTTAATATAAACAACTGAACAATAAAATAAACAAATTAAACAATCCAAAACATTCACTAAATCTTATTTGAAAATAAAACAATTTGAAATTTCTCGCAACATTGACAAACGCTTAACAGTATGAACAAAAAGAAAACTGAATTTACAAAAACCCGGGGTGCCAGCCCACAGCAGTATGTAGTTGTAAAGTAAATACACTGCAAAAAATTTACAGTAATTTTACTGTGTAAATCGGGAATATTACATGTAATAACGTTGTGAATTTACTACGTTATTACATGTAATATTCCCGATTTACACAGTAAAATTACTGTAATTTTTTGCAGTGTACTCTTGCAAAACACTGTGAACAGATAATCTTCGTTAAGTAGTGTGGATACAGGGCCAGACTTATCGCATTGTTTCAATACTTGAAACACTTCGTTCCAAATCATATCGCAGCACGTGGCTCGTTTATCTCAATAATACACCTCGTGATAAACAAAGCGACGTGATGGATTTGTGACGTCATCTGGATGTACGAATGTTCTCTATCTGTTCTTTACTAAAGAACCTACCTTTTCATTTTTGTATAAATCTGAAGTAACCCTAATAATATTCCACAGCAAACTTATACATAACAATTAATTTCCATCCCACGGATATAACAATATTTTTAAAGAAATCTACATTCTTCTATTATGAACGTTATGTTAAAGTTTCTTCTAATGATTCTAGATATAATAAAACAGAAAAATAAGTGCCCTATTTTCGCATTATTAAAAAAATACGCAAGATAAGAGCAGCAACGTATAATCCGAGATACTTTTTTCTAAACTTGAAACGTTTGTGTATCTGTGCGAATACGGAACTCTCATTATTGTATATAAGGGCACATTCTAAATTGAAAAAAAAAAAACTTTGAACATGCCCATAATTTCAAAGGAATGGTGCCAGTAGTCGCCACAATGCAATATTAAAAAGTAATGATGTTGGACGTACTTGCATTGCTATCAATGTGCATAATGAAACTTTGTAAGAAGAGAGAGAGAAATATAAATCTGGCGCACATATTGTTGTCATCTCTCTCCGTCGTTATGTTTCTCTTTTTTTAATTCTCGATTACGTATACCTAAAAATTTGAAATTACATAATCTTTAGTTAGGGCATTGAAACTACTACTTACATTTTACAAGAAAATGTAGTTGAAAATCGAGGAAATTAATTAACAATCTGCATGTGAACATCCTTTACTCATTTTGATGATGAGGGCAAGCTGAGCGCGCGTACAAAGAAAGGGGCTCAAGGCTATTTCGGAATATTGCAAGGATTAAATGATTTTGCGGGCGATATTCTCAAAGATAGACCTCATTCATCCTTTTGTTATGAACCCCCACAAAGCTCTAAGCGTGTGTACCGATTGTAACATGTCTAATGCTGGGCCTGAAATTACATGCAACATAATAATCTACAAGTTATACGATTGTTTGCTATCATTAGAAATATTCCTTAATTAAACTTATTGCTATCAACATATGAAATAAACAGCGGTAATTACAACCCTTTCTTTGGTACTGGGCGTTATTGATTATATCGAAGAGCTGTCGCTTCTAAAGTTTTCCCACCGCAAACAAGTTGGCTTAAACTTATGGCTCAAAGTTTAATTGTGCTGGTTATTGTGCAGTGTGTGTCTTCACTGAAATTAATTGTAGCGAGTTATAAATTTTTGCTGTAGATTAAATTGCTTTTTAAACTATGAAAGGATTATCGTTGCAAATTGAGCCTATTTGCATGACTTAAAGAAGAACATTTGCATGAAAAAATCTCCTTTTATGTAAATATTATTTTTTTATTGTTACTTTATTAGACTTTCCAATGGAATATACTGACGTTTCAAAGAAATCATTAATATATGTCAACATAGACGTGGTCGCGGTGGAATGGTTGCTTCTCAAAATGTGCGGAATTGCCTCAATAAAAAAATAGCGTGAAAATGCGGTTATTCAAAGTCAAAGTGTTCTAGGAAAAGCTGAAACAACCGCCATGATGTATGAGGACAAAAGAAACTTCAACTTCAGGTAGCTACTGGAATTTGAATGATTTCCTCGGTGAAGTTGAATTTGGTGCAAGAAATGGAAAAGAAAAGAAACTAAAACTTGAATTGAAAGAGATAAAGCTATCTACGCTAGTTAAAGAAGCAATTGTTTCGGCCGCTGCTTATCTCGCATCCACGTCCATAGTATTGAGTGAAGGAATTGTAAAAAAGACGCAACCGTAATCAGTTTTGCAGGATCCGACAGCGGAGATGGCGCACCAAGTCCCATAAGAATCCTGCAAGACCTTACGCGCCATCTAGATGTCGGACTTCTCAAATTGAGTACGGTTGTGTCGCTTTACAGTTCATTCACTCAACTGCGATGGCCAACGTGTACAGTTGAATACGGTCAACAAGGACAAAAGGCCTATGAGTTTTTTGTATAATAAATGTGTATAAAAAAAAGAGCTCTAGGAGCTAAAAACAAAATTCCTGTAGGCTATTGCGGAAATAAGATTAACAAAAGTATAAAAAGAATAAAACAACAGAATAAAAAAAATTACATTGCAGCACTTTATGGCGGTTTGAATTGAAACAGATTCAATGAAAACATAAAAATGCTAGAGAATAAACATAATATTTTTAGTTTCATCTAACATTTATATAAAGCGAGCACATTTTCTCAGGTACGTCTTCCAAATTCTGATTCGTAAAACTTAACACTGAACAATAAGAGTAAGAACTGCCAAAGTTATAATTTAATTTTAGAGACAGCTGAAGCAAAACTTGTTGTAGAACGTGACGAAGGGTGAAATGATTAAAAGTGCACGTTTTGACTACTGTGGGTTAACGGAAAGCAAGAGCACAGTAATTAATTTCCACATGAGTTTACTCCGAAAACTGCGGGAGTAAATAAGGAGTAGAGGCAGAGAAAGATGTTTCGGTAAATATCGCAAATCCAATATCAAATATAATATTTGGCATCGTATAATTTTTCATAATGTAAAGTAATTGGTTTATACAATTATTGATGCCTCTTCATAGGAAGAGAACCGAAAATATTTAAAATTAGCAACAGTATTCCTATTCATAGAAAGACTAATTAATCTATAGCAACTAAATACCATCAAATTTCATAACCGTTGTTATTTGCTAAAATAATTGAAAAAGTGATTAATGCTCAATAGTCTAATTCACAATTCGGGTTTATTTCGTGAAACAAATCTACTGCATCTTATAACGCTTTGCATGAGATGTATGTACAATGACATGGTTGAAATGGTAATCATTTTTAACGTATCTAATTGTGAAGTGTTGATTTGTAAATGGTTATTCGATGCTACTATACCCATTGGAAGAGCACTAGGCTAGGAAGCTGGCGTTTCAAAGCGAGCAGGCGAAGAATGTAAAAATGTGCGCATGCGCGTGAAGGCATGATCGTCATCTTTATCTGCTTAGATAGATAGATAGATATATATTTATCCAAAAAATACAAAAGTATGGTGGATAAGTCAGACATACATACATAATATGGATAAATATAGATATATAAATTAACACAAAAGACATTAAACATTATTGTACCCCTGGAATAACCAAATACTCGTCAAGCGAGTAAACGCAATTTTCAAGCAAAAGATTTCCCAAAGCAGACCCCCTTAATAGCATCGGGCAACAAGTTAAAAAGGCGAAGTCCAACCGAGATCGGAGATCTTTTGGTGATTTCAAATCGATTTAGAGGCAGTCTGAAATTTGCTCTACTTCTCGTGTTATATGAATGAACATCAGAATTTAGCCGAAATTTATTGCTATTTTTGTAAACATACACTAGGATTTCTAGAATATATACACTAGGCACAGGCAATATACCAAACTTCCTGAACCATGGTCTGCATGTTTGATTACTACTTATGCCTGCGATGCAACGAATTATTCGTTTTTGGGCAAGAAAAACATCATGCGCATGCGGCGAAGAGCCCCGAAAGACGATACCGTAGGACATTCTGGTGAAAACCCGACCGTGATAAAATGTCACCCAAGAATTGTGATTCAATACTGTCTTAAGATTTCGGATCTGATAGTACGACGTATTTAAACTGTGTATTAATTGGCGGCAATGATCATACCAGCTAAGTGTTTCATCCAAAAGCACCCCAAGCAGGTTAGCGGAAGTTTCGCGTTTTCATAGGTTGCCATTCAAGGTAATGTTTACATCAAAATTCATCCTCGATTGAGAAGTGTGAAAGAAGTTAAAAAAAGTTTTTGAAACGTTAATGTGCAGTTTGTTGCGTTTAAACCATTCACACAGTTCGACCAGGAGAACATTTGCGCGATTTCGAATCTGTGCAGGATCGGTTTCAGAGACCACAGCACTTGTGTCGTCGGCATATAAAAACAAAGAAAAGTCAATGAAGTATACTATATCATTAATAAAAAGTAAAAACAGTATTGGGCCCAGAACCGAACCCTGAGGTACTCCCAAACACGTCGGTAAAACAGAAGAATAGAAGTACTTGTTGACACTTCCCGATCTAAATGAAACTTTAACATACTGCGCGCGGTCAGACAGAAATGATCGAAACCAATCAGCAACCAATTAGCTTAACATGAGCATATATCTACTTTGCTTGCTCGTACGCACTGGACACGCTGGCTTCCTAGTCAAGTGCTCGTCTAACGTGTAGATATTATTTCTATCAGTATTAGTAGAATCGCTGATGAGTTGTATTTGTTAAAAAGGACGTAGTGAAAAAACATTACCTCGTCTGAAAGGTATAACAATACGCATAACATATGGGGTTCCAAAAAGTTTCGTTAATAAATACACAACATCATCCAGAAGTTCTAAATTTAAGAGATTTGAGGTAATGAAGCAGAACTAACCACACCCTAAGTATGAAACCGATAATTATGTAGAAGTTGTAGATCAACTACTATTGAGGTTGCCGCTGTATCACTGTAATCCTAACCCGATCGAATTCCTATAAAACATGGTCAGAAGGAAAGTAATCTCACGAAATGTGCATGGAAGTTGCGATGTAGACTCATTGATCAGAAGAGCACTAGTGCGTTAATAACTCATTACCACAGTGCGTCGCCGTTTGTTTTAGCGTTATTGTAATCAAATTAGAAAAACACATATATAACGCCCTTATTATATGCCAGACACCCTTTCCAGTTCCCTAGGATACAATATATAGGTACATACATACCAGTTAGCTATAGAGTCTATATGCATAGACACTTCATGAAATGTACTGGATCTTTTGGCAACCAAAATGAAAATTTACCAGCATGGTATACCTACTCAATATTATTGCTCTCTTGAAACATATAATATAAAAAGTTGATGGTCTACAAGATGCTCATTTCTAACATTCTTGATCCTTAAATTTTATACTTGAAAGATATTGGAATAGAAAGTGGAGTTTTTAATTTTTCTCGCTAGGGATTGCTGTAGCTCTAAGACAGCAACACCGAATCGCCTACGTGAAGTAGTAAATAAATCAATACTTTGTATAGTCATTCAATGCATACATTTGTCATAATGAATTAATTTCTGAATCGCAGGCTCATTATAACGTCAATGCTATTTAGATTCGTCGCTGAATTGACGGTGACGTTACCTGTTGCAAATTTTAAAACATCAAACGCGTAACATCTTCAAAGTTCCGCTTAGCCGTACGTAACTTCCTCAAATTCAATTAAATTATTAATTAACTTCTATATTAACAACTCAGGCGCAGTAATATAAGCCGCTGTTGGTTTGTGCGTGCTCCGCTCAGCTTCCGATGTAACATGTTTTCCACCGTTCACGACGAATAAAAACCTTATACGAGGAGGATAATTGCCCTGGGCATTACGTTTCAGGGCATCGACTACTTGTTAACACGCGTGTTAGGCTAAGAAAAGATAGCGTAAGGGATAATTGGGAAAACTTATCGATGTTCATCCCTGGCTCTAATTTGATTTATTGTGGATAGGTTGACTACGGGGATTTTCGCCGATTTCTTTGCACAGGATCGAAATCGATACCCGGCAATGTGTGTACATATACAGTGTGTCGCATTTAGGATGAAGACACCCTCAATATTTTCCCTATTTGGGGGAGGACAGATTTGATGTTTTGCGCAGTCATAAAGATTGACGAATTACATTTTTTGAGATACTAAAATGCGAACGTGAAACTCAATCTACTAATATGACTTAACAAAAAGGGCCAAGCGTTTCTACATTTTTCCTAGCATCTGCACTAGATACTACACCAAAAATGCCATCCGCATAAAATATTAATTACTACTTTAAAAAGTTAACTAGTAAAGTCCAGACCGTTTACCCAGCCAATTAAATAGTGGTTTGATGACGGATTACGTGGTTTGAGATTGTCGGTACACCCTGTATACTCCTTTTTCTTAATTCCTGCCTCTCACTTGTAAAAAGACTCTACGCTTCGCGTTGTCGTCGTTGATTTGATAACGGATTACGACCCACCTCAGAAGACCCGCTAAACCCTTCCCACTTGTAAAAAGACTAGTCGTTGGTTTGATCCACATTACGACCCACCTCAGCAGACCCCCTATACAGCACCACTATCCGCTAACTCCTGTCTACACCAGTGATTGGTTTGAAATCGTTGGTACACCCTGTGTATTCATTTTTCTTAATTAGAAATTACACATATTGTATCATCATTATTTTCCGTTGTAATACTAAAATAATCGAAGAAGACACAAAATTATTTTCTGCTTTAGATAACCGTCAACTATCGATAATTTACATACTTGGTAACCGACGTCTTCCGAATCATGGTTATTACATCAATTATAATGTTAATGTTTTACCATTTCTTCGATCCCCTTTGTGCTTATTTCACACCAAATTCGTCGTCGTTCAAGGTTTTGATGTTCGGTGCACGACTACCTGCTGATCACCGAAAATATTACAAAATCGGACCCTTCTCGCGGCGCGCGGGGATCGGCCTTGGGCATTGTCGGTTCGTTACCGAAAATCGTGAAAAATCGAAATTTCGGAAAAGATTTAAGATCCCGCTTTTAACGACGAGCGGGGATACCAGACTAGTACCAGACGACCGATGATCTACGCCCCCTAAAAATACTCCGGCGCCTATTCGCCGTCTACGATCGGATCCTGTGTAACAAAACATACCGGCTAGAGGTGTCCACGCTACTAATAGCGTACTGCTTTTGGATGCCTTTTAGTATTGTTAATAGTGTCGTTGCTAAACAAATTAAAAAGAATGAGCCCTAAGATAGAACCTTGCGGTATTCCATTGTAGAATACCCACAAAATATAACTTTGAGAACACATGCCGTCATCTGACCTCGTGACGACAAAACTCATGGTAAATACTAGGAATAGTAGTAATAAAACCAAGAAATGAGCGACAAAATGTAATCTGAACAATCACATATGCAACTCTATACGTCGACAAATCTTCCTATTTCAAGCAAGAGAATCCAATCGGAAGTAACACCAATTTCCGGTCTTTCATGAGAACGGATAATACCACAGGTATTTAATAGGCAAACGAGGATCTACAATACCGTATTCACGTCGGAAACAATGGGATTACAACGGTCCTCCGAGCTATAAGCCAAAAGCGACTGATTATCTCGAATATTGGAAGTGAAAAATGATTCTTTGACCGGTTCATCCACCATGTGTCGAGGGGCTTGTTGAACTCTCTGTCCCAGATTTCTACGCTGCCTCTCTCGTGATCTCTCTTTCCATTTCGATATTACTAGACGTCGCATATCGAAATAGTCAAAATAAACGCCGCATAAAATCGATGTGTGATAATGACGGTTTTCATCCGCTGATCGAAGTTGCTGATTTTTCTCCGGATGTATGAACGTCGGGAAATTGCTGCAACACACGAGTAAAAATAGGTTAAGGTCACTGTGATTGAGATGGGTTTTACAGCTGTAGACATCGAGTTTTCTTTTACATTTAACTGTTCAGGGAAAATATAACTGGCGGTATATAAACGATGTATAATTTACGCACATTTCCAAATTATGACATGAAAATTATTAAAACCAGCTTCCACACATATTTCTACTTAATTGATTTTCATTTATTACATACAAAATAATATCTTGCGTAGATATTTATTTTATTAAGCCAATTTTTTTCAAAAACATTTCAGCTTTATTGGGCTTTATTCTAGTTATGCTACTTACAAGGATTTACTTACCCATACAACTAGCATTTCCAGATTTTAATAATTTTAGTTTCGACAACTACTAGTTACAAATTATACACAAAAATAATAGAAAGGAGATTAAGAGGGGAAGTAGAACACAAACTGGAGGAGGAGCAAGCCGCATACAGAGCAAACAGACAAACAAATGATAACATACATGCCATTAGGAATATCATAGAAAAAAAAATAGATACTGGAAAAGAACTCTACTTGACTTTCCTAGACTTAAAAGCGGCGTTCGATACAGTCAATAGAAGTATTATATGGAAATCCTTAAATCAACTAAGTGTAAACAAGAAATTATGTGCAGTAGTAAAGAATATATATAAGAGGGTGTTTGGCATGGTGCAAATGAATGGAAAGTTGTCAAGAAGGTTTGGAATGGACAAAGGAATAAAGCAGGGGGATAGTCTGAGCCCGCTGATGTTTGTAATTTTAATGGATAGACTAATAAAGAATACAAGAAAAAGGTCAGAACAACAGCAAACAATAATCGGATACAAAAAATTAGAACCAATAAAAGTAGACAGCTTGCTATATGCGGATGACATAGTACTGATAGCAGATACACACAAAAAAATGAAGAAGCTAGTAGAAATATGGTCAGCGGAAATAGGGAACTTAGAACTAGAAATAAACAGCGAAAAATGCAAAACCATGATTATAAACAAACGCGGAAAGGATAATAACGAAACCATTCAAATAGGGGGTAAACAACTGGAAAGGGTATCAACGTATGAATATTTAGGGAGCATAATAACAGAAGATGGAAGAATAGATATGGATATTAATAACAGAATAAAGAAAACGAATAAAATATATTACGCACTTAATAAAACAATTATAGGAAAAAAGGAAATAGATAAAAATATCAAATTAAATGTATACAATGCAATAGCGTTACCAACAATGACATATGCATGCGAGTCTTGGCCACTTCAAAAGAAGCAGGAAGGAAAGATAATAGCTACTGAAATGAAATTTTTAAGGAAAATAACTGGGAAAACAAAGTGGGATAGAATACGGAATGAACAAATAAGACATAAAGTAAACCAGGAAGTAATAATAGCCAAGATAGAGAAGAAACAGTTACAATGGTATGGACATATAAGTAAGAATGGAAGAAGAGACACTCGTTAAAAAGGTAGTTGAAGCTGGAAATATGGATAGGAGAAAGAAAGGAAGACCGAGAAAGGGATGGAGCGAAAGAATAGAGGAAATAGGACGGAGAAGGGGAAAGACGATATCAGAAATGAAAGAGATGGCCAGAGACCGGAAAAGATGGAGGAAATGGGTCAATAGTTGAAAAGAGACATATCCGACGCCTACAGCGGGCAAAAGGATCTCAGAAGAAGGAGAAGTTTCGACAACGGTTTTATGGGGTGAAACTGGTCTAAATGCATATAACATTTTTAAAGGGTGACCGAAACACACTAAGGTTTGTTCAATAATGACTTAATGGGTTGGCCCTCACCTCACTCTTATGTACAAAGGAGAATGTATTTATTCTTGTGGTGATTATGTTCCTTAGGGCTCTCTGAAACGGGCCTATGCCTTTTTTCCTTACAGTGTCTTCGTTGATCCTATAAAACAGGTATTTCGAAGTCGCATTATATACTTACCAATCTATTACTGCTAAATTGTACCCTATTGTAGCAGGGCTAAGCCATTGAAATTTTTGATAGCCTCAAGAGTAGCTTCATGAATGAGTGTAAGATTACCACTCAGCTCCAGTGTTTAACGCAAACCTGAGAGCTTCCTTTTGGTGCTACCATTTCCCGTAGTAGACTCCTTTCCATGATTTACTAATTGTCGCAATACCAATCCTGTAGTAGTAGAGTATATATGCCACAGTCTAATTCATATACTTCCAGGTGTAGTGAACTTGAGTAGCAAAGTGCTGCGCAGTTTGAAAAAGGTGATGAGATGATTCATCCTGTTCCACAGAGAATGTACAGCCTGTTTCTTCGTGCGCTTCCACTGTTCAAAGACATTCTTACAATAGCAGGTGTGCTTACCCTTTTGGTGAAGTTGAATTTTTGCAAGTAATAAACAAATCAAACGCTAAAATGAGTGCGGGACCGGATGATATTTTCTACGGATTATTGCAACGAGTTGCTTCATCCATTATTAAGCCTTAACAGTACTAGTTAATTTGTCGTTTAAGACAGATACTTTTGCAAGGCCGCTAAAATTAGCTTGTGCGATTCCAGTCCCTAAGAAAGACTCTGAACAAAAGAAATCAAACTATCGCCCAATATCCCAAACTTCTTCTTTATCCAAGTATATGAACATCCTATGCTAACTCGTTTATGACATCACTTATAAATAAATAACAGCATCATCGATCAACAGCATGGTTTCAGGAAGCACCGTTTCACCATCACTGCTGTGCAGTCCTTCATAAATAGTGTAATATAAGGAGTTGAACAGCTTATTCATAAATTGGGTGGACATGGAATCCGTGGTGTGGTACCGAAGTGGTTTGTCTCATACCTTACACATAAGGTCCTATTTGTTACCATCACATAATATGAAGTTCTACGAGACGAATCCCAGATGTAGAGCAATCATAATTTACGACAAATTACCTCAGTCAATAAAAAATTTGCAATCATTGAGAGAATTTAAATTCAAATTAAAAAAAAATCTTCTTGAAAGAAGCTATTATACTATAGAGAACCTGTGGTAAGTTTATTAAGCTACTTAGCTGTCTAGAATCATCATCTGTTGAAAAAGTAACACTGCAATACATCATGGAATTGCTCTGCCATGTATTTGTAAATCAATCTACTTTTCTAAAATATTCTGACGTCCATAAATAAAATACAAGAGCAAAAGATAAATATAAAGAGCCATTAAATAGACTAAAAAAGAGCAGACGATCCCCTACTTCGATGGAAATCAAATTATTTAATTTATTGCCAAATAATTTGAGGTCTGTTAGTGGAGTGCGACGTTTAAGCGTCGACTGAGGGTGTTGGTTCTTGAAGACTACATCTTTCCGTTAGGGAATTTATTTCTTTAATGTCAAATGTAGTAGCCTAAGTTTTATAAATACCTATTGCACTATATGCTGTAATGAAAATTGACAATGTATTTACAGTACTGTATACTGGCGTACACAATAAAGTTCTATCTATCTGTCTATTAATCATGATATTAAATTATTGCTGTGCGTTATATCTAAAGCTTTCTATATTGACCAAGAATATTTAACTAACAACCTTTTAGATTCGTAAACTCTTTATCTATATTCTTTTATATTTCTAAGCACATTGGTATGTAAAAATAAATAAATGCGGATACAATTTGAGAAAAAATACATCTAATTCTCAGAACGTATAATTAAATTTAATAAACATCGTTAGCAATCAAATTTTTCATGTAGTGTAAGTTAAATATACATGAAATAAAATTGAGCACAATATAACATTTTTAAGTCAAAGTGACAGCACGTTGAGAATTCAACAGCGACATTATAGAAGTATAGCGGAGCGAGGGTGTATTTTTGGATTATGTACCTATATATAGTAACCTTAATCCGGGAGCAAATTGCAGCCATAGTGCGAGATTAATCGGGGCGGGGATCCCTTGAGCCCTAATGACCAGGGTAGACCCCTGCTTGGCAAAAACTCCCCTGGCACTCGCGCCGGCCGTATATACTATGTACTTCGGCACAGACATATACGCACGTATGTATGTAATTCCCCCCTCACACTACCACCATACATACAGACATAAACTCGTACAGTGGTTATGGGCAACAGTATCTATCCATGAAATGTATTACTAGAGAGCCTTCAACGAGACGCAAACTAAATTATTTAATAATTAATGTTACCTGGCCCATAACTTCATTTTACTTTCACTATGCTCTGGACAATTTTGTCGGGTTTATAATATAAATTAATTATATATGAGAATATAACGGACTGCTGATACCCATTTATTAGTTTAAATGAATTTAATGAATAAGCAACACTATTTACTTAACTTAGCAACAACTCAAAGATCCTGCTTTTTTGCGAAAATTATGAATCACAAGAAAACAGTTAAATAAGTGAAGATCAATAAACAATAATTGCTTTCGCTTTCAAATCATTGTAAAGCTATAACTATTTTTCAAGGCTTCTTTTATCGCAAACATGTTAGGCAATTACATTCGTTTGCAATCATCAATTCAAAATTTTGATCCGATCTCATCACCAGTTATACTTTATGTTTTTACGCCAATAGCCATATGAAGACAAGGAATTACTCCATTAATACTACTTAAAGGCGCGTATTACACTATAAAAGTTCTTTGACAAAGATCTTTTATCAAACTTTTTTCATAAAATATATTTTACCATCAACAGTTTTCTTCTACTCTCCCTTAAGACTGTGACTAATAGGTATATTGTGTTATTCGGCACATGGAAAGCTTGCTTTACATAAATAGATTATTCTTTATTTTATGGCCTGTATAATTAATAGGTTGTGCAATGCTAGATGATCCAAGACATCCATGAAAGGGTACTGTTGCAATTCAGTTAGTGTTACGTCGCAAATATTAATGACATTAATATTTGCTTTAAAAATTCAGATCTCCTTGAATATGCGGATGATTTAAAAATTTATAGAGTTGTATCATCTGTCCGTGAGTCTGACGAATTCTAGCGTGATCTTGATAGGGTGTCTGAATATTGTGTCAAAAATAAACTGTTTCTCAATCTCAATAAATGTAATATATTCAATTCACACGTAATAAAAAAATTATTAACTTCCCTTACACAATCAATGACGCTGCCTTAGAAAGGTTGATTTGATTAAGGATCTTGGTATTTTATTAGATGCTGGACTCACATTTAATTCTCACTTTAATAATGTTAGCACGTGTAGACTCTTTTTTTAAAAAAAACATTATATTCTCTCCCATAGTCAACATGGTTTTAAAAAGGGTAAGTCCACAAAGTATGTACTCACACATAATCTCACAGATAAAGAATAAGCAACTTCCATTTTCTGTCACTTAAGGCGAGCATTCGACTGTGTGCAGCACTCTATCCATACTGAGAAGTTAGATTTTGTAGGAATCAGGGGGGTGGCATTAAAATGGCTTCATTCATATTTATCGAAACGAACACAACTAGTTAAATTTTCTATATTAAATAATAATAGAAAACATATATTTACCTCAGACATGCCGCAGACATTATAAGCCACGTCAGCTCAGAGACTTATTTTTCCTTAAAAGATTACTTAATAATGGTGTTGATTGTGCTGGGTTAGTGGAATGAGAAAATTTTAAAGTTGCGCGTAGTGCAAGAACGTATAGTATGCTATAGTCCTTCGTGCGCACATGTGTGTTTCAGAAGTCTCATGTCAACAGATTAATGCGTTTGTATAATGATCATCTTACATTTAATAATGACCTTGACATCTTTTATGACTATCCCTCCGTATTTAAAAAACATCTTGTCAGCACACTTTTCTTCAATTTCCTTTTTGAATTTGGGGCAATCCAGTATAATATGATTTAAATCACCACACTCTTTCTCACAAAACTTACACACATCATTCTTCAAAATACGAATTTTGTTTAAATGAGCAGGAAACTTTCCATGTTTAAAAGATATTCTAAAAATCTGTGACAGTACCTTTCTTTTGACGGTAATTTGGCTATACCAGCGACTGTTTTTGATACTCGAGAAAAGCATATGGTAATTCGTAGGTTTATTTTCATAGGCTTTGGTATATTCTTTTGGCCAAGCTGTAAGGCGCCGTTCTTTTAAAGACTTTAAACAGTCCGTATATTGGATCAACAATGTTTCTGACACGTTTTCAAGGCATGCTGCTTTCGCTAAACTATCCGCTGCTTCATTTCCCGGTATCTGTGAATGACCTTTGATCCAGATATAATGGACTAATTTTCTCCGTTGCTTCAAATTAAAGTCAGCAATAAGGATTTCCCCAATGAGTGGTGACGACTTCTGGTTATAGTTATCCATGTTCACTAGTACACTTCTGGAGTCAGTAAAGATGCAGAAGTAGTCGTTGTTAATGTGAAGTATATGCTCCAATGCTTTTTTGATTGCGGTGGCTTCTGCAGTGAACACACTGGATTCTGGAGGTAGAGAATATGTTTTGCTAAGCTCCATCTGTGGGATAAAGACTGCACAACCGGTTCCAGTACCGCACTTCGCTCCATCCGTAAAAATATATGTGTATGTAAGCTGAGAAAATTGCTTAGTAATTTCCTTAAATGTTAACTTGTTACAGTGCAGATCTTCTGTAAATTTTGGAAGTAAAATTACCGGTTTGTGATGCGTTATGCATTGAAATGGAAGACCTTATAAACATGAACCTAAATCTACTAATCAATGTGAATTATTTAATAGCGCAAGAAAAAGCAGAGGTAAATTACAGGTTATATAAGTATTTGTGTAACATCCGTATTAATATCTAGTTGAGATCCTTTGTATATATTTATCCACCTAGGGTAATCCTCTTTTCCGATGGCCTACCCTGTCTGTTTTTAGTCACCCGATCGGCCCCGGGTGTGAAATATGTCTTATACCTACCTTGGCGTCCATTCGGGTTGTCAGGTTTTTAGTTCGTAAGTGGCTAATGGTGTAATACCGAGGCCAAAATAATAATAATAATAATACCACACTTCTCTCTCAGATGTGATTTATAATTAGTATGTATAATTTTTTTGCATATACCTTTGATTGTACAGTTCAGTTTGGGTTTATGTTTGTACCTATTTTATGCATTTTCTTACTATTCATATATTCTAAGAGTACAAAGTCCCTGCACTAGTCCTGTTTTTGTACTTATTGTTTTAAATAAATAAATAGCAACAATTCGATATCTGGTTCGGATTGTACGCTTTGTTTGTCCAACATAAACTTTATTGCAGTTCCCGCATCCTATTTTATAAATACCCGATTTTCCAATGTCGTTCGGTTTATCTTTCGGGTTACCTAAAAGGTTTCGTAGTGTTTTTCGCGAGGTAAAAAATGTGTTCATATTGTGCTCCTTAAACTTTTAAGTTTTTCTTAATTCATTCGGTCTTCGGTTGAAAATTGACATCTATGAATTTCGGAAACAATTGTCCCAAATTAATAAAATCGTGTAGTAGCGCGGAGTGATCGGGTATTTGATGTGTCTATTACTACGCTGCAGTCCTTGCATATCTCTGAAAGTCCAAAGAATGGTGGCAAAAGCACAAACATGGAGACTGATAAAACGGTTTTGAAAGAAAAAAGCTCCGAATTTGCAGAAAGCTACTGGAGCAAGCAGGGAAAGGCAATGAAGAGTACTGATCGGTTACTGCAATTTATATAAACACATACAACATCAGCATATCAGGGGAAGCTAGATTCTGCCGAACAAACTAGAATATTATCTAATTCGTCTACTAAACGAATCAACAACCCTGCAAATCGTATTTCCTGTGCCTTAATCACAACAACGCACGAGTAACTTATATTTAATCGCTTTTGTTCGCCATGAATACAAAGCAGATAATCGGCCCGCATATTATTCGATGTAGATTCCGTTGTATATTAAATTCGTATAATTCATATAATCGGCAACCGTTAATAAATCCGTGCTGTTCAAGCTATCCGAGGGAGATCTATGTGAAAACGATTCAGTCTCAGCAATCCGTGGAAATTTACAGGACCTACGAAATTAAATACAGCTTAATTCCGTTTGGAGCGCGCGTATAAATCAAAACAGGTCGAGTCGGAAAAGGGATAAAGCATTATTTCGTTGTACAAAATCCGGCAGATAAAATCTAAATTACCGCAGCGCCATTAAGTTTTAACAGCGAAGCATTCCGCACCCTACATAGGAACAACTTTCTCGGTATATATATCTAGTGCAGCCGTCGTCGTCCGCTAGTACCGCCTAGATTCGAGACGAAATCGCTGCGAATTTGAAATTTACACATTGACCGCATTTTCGAGTTGATATTGGACTGCGAGACATGCAAGGGAACATTCCGCGGCTAAGGCCGGAAGCTCTTCTCTTCGATTATTCGTTGCTTAATTGAGGTTAGATATTTTGCATTCAAAGATTAAATAATAGCTTTGCAGAAGTCTATTAAAGTATTTCAACTTGATATAGGTATACAAATTTTGCCAGAAACACAGGAGATGGTGTTGTAGAATGATATATTTGGTCAATAGAATTAATTTTAGTTTAGTACTACTAATTCTACTGTTACAACGTATTTTTCTTTTTTTTGTATAATCGGGATCACCCATAAATCAATTCAAATTCACATTATGATGTAATTCGCACAAAACAAAAATGTCAAAAAATATTCGATTAGAGAGTGTCATCACGTTGTTCATATCGAAACATTGTTGCATTTTCAAAAGACATGTGTTTAAACAAAGCAAACTGCATTACAGTACATACACAACGTAACTATTGGATTTATTCAGTTCATGAAACAGCGTTACCATAAAACCTTTGTTGGTCACTAAATTATGCAAGATAAAGACGAACACAACACAGTAATTTTTGGGTTAATGTTGTTCCTTATTTTAAAAGTAAATAAATAAAATGTTCAGGGATAAATCAGCATAAAATATTATCAATTCAAAACAAAAATGTTATTATTATTATTATTAAAAATGTTAACGCAATATTAATGTTTTAATCAAATATAATATTTCTTCGGCACTACCTTGTTTTGGGTTGACATGAAAACAGTAATACAAATTTTTCTGTTGAATTCATGTATCCGTTTTTCTCATTGTAGTTTTTATGTACGCACTGTGCAGATTTGACATTAGGAGTGAGATGGTCATGTATGTCGTTTTCTCATATCTTCTCAAATGTATTGTGATCTCCTTTACCCTTGAAAACATTCTTGAAAGCAGCTTCTTTTTATAAGTATATGCTGTTACGTCTTCCGAGCCCAGGAAACCCCAGAAGCCCACTTGTTCTTGTCAAGCTATCACAGTGGTATATAGAATGCATATACCCATTTAGCCTACAATGACCGATAATTAGTCCTACCATAATTTTACCAGTCTTCCTGTTTTTACTCAAAATCGGAAAGTCTCTTATAAATTCAGATTTCTATTGCTACAGGAGCTGTTTCGTTTCTCCTTGCACTGATTTCCAGCACTATTTGAACTAATTACATACCCAGTCGCTATTGGATTTTGCAACCCGGGTATCCAGGCCGTTGTTGCAAACCAGTTTGGAGACGGCACTTGCGGAATTTATCCCTTTAAGTGTTTATGTTACAACAAACCCCACAGAAATCATCACTAGAATTTTAGTTTTATGATTAAATCTACTGAAGGAAGTTTTCCTGAATCTAAACCTATAACGACCACTTTACTTTGCTTACTTTTAATTTATTTACTGATTTTAACTTAATGGTTTGCTAATGCTTATAAATCATTACCTTATAACTCACTTACAAACAAAATGCCGCGCGTAGAATCGGTCAGTGGTTGCGCTTGTTTGTCGCTATAATAATATTTTAGCCCAGAATGGTAGCTGTTTGTGCGAGTACAAGGTATCCAGGGTACTAATCAAGGTGTGCGCAACAATTAAAAGATTTAAAACGTGTTTTCAATTGAGAATGTATTTCTATAAAATATCGAGAATTGTACATGGTAAAAAGAAAAACAGGTAAGTGACAAAAATAAACAAATATATACAATTGAAAATGTAAATAAATTATTTGCCATATATCGGAGCGCTTTTAAATTTAGTCGCGCAATGTTAATTACTAGACAATAGAATAAAACGAGTAAAATTTATATACTGAGACGGATCAAAAGTACGCGGTCGGTTCTAAGGTATAAGTTGGTGCTGTGTCGTGGCAGAGGGGTTTGCCGGCGTCGAGAGCACAGTTCTAAGGGTAGTAGCTTCGCAGGCACTGAGATCACAGCTCGAAGGGTCAGGACAGTCTGCGTCCTGCCAGTAGCTTTGCCGGTACCGAACTCACAGCTCGAAGGGCAGTGCTGCGTCGTGCCAGTAGCTTTGCCGGCATCAAACTCACAGCTCGGAGGGTAGCACTGGATAAACAACATAATTTATGTAGTTGATATGGGCCTCGTTATTTTCATTTTTCAATTAATTTTTACAAAGTAAGCTATGCCTTGTTGGTTTACAATTATTGTTGAATCATACGTATAGGACGTCGCTGGGTAATAGAAATATTTAAATTTCACATTTCAAAGTTATACAAACGGTTTTCAGAAACGTTGCAAAGTCAGCGGCATACAGAATTCATCAACAGCCGACTACTCCATATCAAATCGATGTAATCATAGTTTGCCACCCGCAACAATTACTGTTGTTTTAAACAAATTGCAAAATAAATAACACAATCTTTGTATTACATACATACTACTTTTTATTGTATTTCTTTGACAATTATATTTGGTTCGTTTTGAATTTGTAGCAAATAAATAATATTCTATTTTATTTATTTGTCATTTGTGGGGCGTTCTGGTGAAAAATTGATCTTTGATTACTTACAGCTCCATTTTTTCATTTAAAAAACAATATTTTCCACAAAAATTTTATGAAAGTATTTTTCAAAAAATCTTTTAAGTAAGATTAAATAAAAATATTATAAAGTTTAGTTTGTATAAAGTCAAGTTAAAATAAGGGAGTAAATAAGCGATTATCGGCATAAATTTAATAAGTGATACCATTTATGAGTGGATAGTCCTTTATTGTAATAAGAGTGGTATTTATTTAAATTGCATTATAATAGATGTGTAATGTATATAAAACATGTATGAAACAAATAATAGCTCAAAAATTTGCTACATTATTTAAAATAGACGAACGTTTCCAATAATTAGCAAAACAGCAGAATGTTTCATTTAAATTAGCAGAGAAATAGCGCATAATGCAGATGTTGTAGTTGTTACAATCCGAATAATTGGCATTTAGTAAATAAATTACAATGGTCAATGTCATTATTTGGCGGCATAAATGAATCTAGTGAATTACAACTCTACTAATAACAATGTATTTGCACTCGGAAAAACGATCGATGCTAACTATATATTGCTTTTAATTAAATATTTGCTTTAATTAATAGCAATCAGGAACTACTAGAGAATGTCCTACGATATTAAACTACTTTATACAACAGCAATAATCCCATTTCTTCTCTCTCTCTACAACGGGGTGTAAGGAAACTTCTTATTTCTTGTTAGGTAAAGGCATTAAGATCATAACGACACGACCCTTTTGCTCGACCGCAAAAACTTAGTCGGCAGATAGCACTCCCGACAAAATGAATATATTTAGGGTAGTATTTGAACCTAATGTAAGCGCTCAGAGACAATGTTTCCAAAATAAGTCGTTTAGATATAAGAAATAATAATGACGCACATTAGAGAAAATGAAGCTCCCGTGCTTATTTGCCCTTGTTTCTAAAGAACGCCTTTTTATATAACCGCAACGCCCAGCCAATATTCCTTTTATCTTCCATCGTAAAACAGCCGATTAAAGGTTGTACGATCATAATAAAGGTTCCAATGATATGTCTTTATGTTAGCCATTTTAGGGTTCAATAACGTAATGGAATTTTTCTAATATATAACTGACCTGAAGCCTTAACTAAACTTCACATTACTGGAACAAATTTAGAATCGGTAGCATACATGGTTATACTCCAGAAGCAGGGTAGTTGAGTGTTAAGAAATAAAATATAGTATAACGATGCGATCTATTGTACACCCATAGATATGGAAGAATTATTTCAGTAACTTCTGCAACGTTAAATATTAGTGAAATGAATAATTATAATTTTACAATAAGCGACTTACTTCAGTACCCGCACCATATAAACGCTAATATACCACATGCTCGAGTAAAAGTCACTGTAATAAAAGGATTTTAGAGTCAAAAGGTTACAGCTCTATCGAACATTTATGAGTCCAGTTCGGATTCTCGTCTATTATTATGCTGAGCAACCTCCAAATTTCAACTACACTAATTTTAGAGCCACCCTACCAACATCTACAGTAGACGCAGGGTCAACTCCAAAAACTAGCTACATCGACAACAATCAACATCATAGAAACCATAGTACATGCCATTTATCCCTCAGCAAACATCTTTATTCCGGTGAACGCAATGCAATTCGTTGTTCGTCACCAAGACCAACCTTAAGAGTAACACGTTTCGGAAAAATATTTGCGTATTCGTATTAAGAGTGGCCGCGCTATATACGGGAATTTCTGTATCCCCTACTATAAAAGCTTGTATTGTGTTTTCTTTAAGTTTACCACAAACCCTATCATAGTTCATCCACTAATTTCTGATGTCAGTTGTAGCGGTCGCAAGTTTTATTATGAAATTATCATCGTCCGCATTTAACGTGATGTTTATTGTTTCATCGACGCAAAGGTCATTAATGAATATTAAAAATAATATAGGACCCGACTCGCGACCCGGTGGAACACCCTATATCAGCGTACCGCTGCCAGAAACATCCCTATCATTGACTACTTTTTAGCTTCTTCCACACAAGTAAGACACAAACCATTGAATTTACGCGATATCTTTGGAACTTATGCAGTAATACTATATTGTCATCTGAATCAAAACGCATGAGCAGGTCCAAGAAAGCACTCAAGCAAGGCGTGCGTACAGCATATTTTGCGCAACTATAACCTAATCTGTGAAATGATTGTCGGTTAAAAAACTAGTTTTCGGTGCCAAAAGTGACACTAAATTTCATTATATACGATGTATTGGAAACCATTGGTTTTAAGTTTGGTTTATTGTGAGGCATACAAAATTAACTGGCATTAATTATTTCATTTAAAGATCTGTATCACATTTAATCTTTTAATAGAAAAAGAAAATATGTTTGTTTTGGTTTAAAACATTTACTACCTTTGCTGGAGACTTCTTAACCTTTGCAGGAGGGTCACTTTGAGAATATTTCCCCTTGTAATAATAGTCTCACTCGCATAAAAATATATTTTAAATATAAACAGTGATTTTGGCATGTAAAGTTAAAGGTAAAAGAAAAAATTATACTTATGTAATACACAAACAACAAATGGTTTTATTTGCAGTCTTCAAAATTCTTAAGTTCAGAATATCGTATCTACTAGAAATAAATTAGATTTCTAAATATAAGAAAGGGAATAATTAAATTCAAGAATATCATTTTCCACGTTCAGCAAAATAATTTTCTCAATTTAGGCAAATAGATCTTCATCTTAAAGAAATTCTTTCTCGCTGCTGTTCAGAATCTGAATTGTTGGCAAGAGATATTTTGTAAGTGTTTATTCCTGCAATATTGAGCACGCAAAAGAAAATCACGAGCGGTTACCGTATCGTTTTTCTTGTCGTGGAATGGGTTGAGCATATTTGATCTACCAAACCACGGCTTTTTATAGTTTCCATTATTAGGGGATTATTATGGGCGTTTCAGCCTCGGGGTCCATCTTGTCTCTATTGTGCATTGTTAACAAGAGAATAACGGCGGTTTTCTCCTTCGTTATGTGAGACACTAGGGCCATGTTGTACTGAAAATCAAAAACGTTCGATCTTACTATTGTAGGTCCACCCATCAAAAATGTATTTCCCGTTTTTTGGCCTTCATCGTAACGAAAGGAAGTCGAACATTGTTTAAGTAACGACTGGGCAACAAAGATTTTGGTGTATCTCATGATGTTATTTTAATCATTTTCGCCGTGATTGATTTAGGAATGCGTCTTCGTGTTTTGCAGTGTTACATGAAATAGCTTGGTACTAAATAAAGTTTTGGTAATAACGTCATAACGATTCTTTTAAATCAAAATTATCGAACAGGATTATTGATCCATACCATTACCTATGAAAAGCTAAAAATCTTTGTCCTCTGTACAATCCATTGGAACATCATATCAAAATTCTTAGGCATCCACTTGAACGGTCGCATCACCAAAATCTTATCGAAGTCATAGTTGCCTCTTACTCCTTCTAGTTTATTCAACATTTGCTAAATCGCTATGTGCTTTGTACGACTTCTTCGATTCATGGGGGGATGGATCACAATTGAATACAACAGTTCATGTACATATAATGTAAAACAATACAAAATAATTTTATTTGCATATACACGCGTTGGTGGTTATGCTCGTCAAGTATTTTGCAACTAACATATGTGCAGGTGGGTGATGCAAGATTAAAATGGTTGTACTGCCATCTGGTATACACGCGTTCTATTAAAAAATAGCAATAGACCTGATAATCGCTCAAAATAAAACAATATAAAAAGTATGCAGCATATGCATCCTACATTCTGATATGGTACAAATATTATTTAAATTTAGTGACATTTTTACGTAAACTAATAAAATATACACTTTCCCCTAGTTATTCAAATCCGTTAGGAATAAACATGAAACGGTACAAATAGATACTTTTATTGCTTCTAACATTACAACCACCTTCCATAGTCTAGGTGTCATTTTTGTTAATTTATGTATGTTGAAAAAAGGGAGTGTACGTAATTGGGAAATTAGGAGAAATATATTCTTCCACTCCCAACATTGTATCGACTATATTTCGACCACATTTCAAAACGGAACCAATTTACACTAGTACACAAAATATTCTAGTTTGAATAACGAACCATTTTATTCTGCACCCGAACTTGTTAATATTGAAATTCCCCTCCTACGGGATCGTTCCCAATTAAAATGGATGGAAGTGATGAAAATGTTACAACTTTGACAGAGGAACTTTTTGCGAACATACCTAGGTATACCTATGTAATGTGTTCGGAAACCAACGCACAGTTGTCGGATAAGCGCAGAAATGCAAATTCTAGTTTACGTAAATGAAACCTCATCCTACCCACTCACCAGAATTTCGGGGATGAGACTTTTGTCATTAGCAATACTTTTCCGTTTTCTTTATACCCTAAATGTGCTTTTAAAGCACACGTTTGTATGATTTATGGATATAGGTCGGTATATTGCGGAGAAAAACTGTAAAACTGGGGTTGTCTTCCTCCCTTTTACCGTCAAATTCTGGTTATTAAACTGGAGTTTAAAGTTTTATAATGTAACTAATTTAACTGATTTTTCTTTCTTCACAATATACTCCCAAATAACTATTTTGTATCAAGTTTATAGTATTTATGTCTAGCCAAATAAGTGGTTATAAACTCAAGAGTAAAAGCTAAGGTAAAGATACGAATATATAGTAGTCAATTAGAGTTGATAGCTTACAATCTACATTTAAGATTAACTAAAGGTCTTAACAATTTTGAATTTACAAAATGGATTCATTATGGAATAGAATGGAAAATATTGTTTCAAAAAAAGTATTAACAAATGTTATTGTTCATAAGAGAAATTATTAAAATTAGTATCTTTGAAAAAGCCAGAATCTGGTCATATTAATAAACCAGAAGTCACGTTACTATCTGTTAATACGAAAATTAGTTTGTTGAATAAAGGTTTGACCTCTTGATGGCTATTCTTCACTACATTGATCTGGGGGAGGTTGCCCTCCGTTTTTTCATGCTTAATTGTGTGGCAGGAGGCAGGTTGTGGTGACTGGTGGTGGTGTATCTGATTAGGCAATGATACAGGCTGGTATTCCACAAGGATCCATATTGGGTCCGCTGCTGTTTTCAATTTATACTACACACATGTTCTTTTTTCAAAATTTCACGTATAATCTTCAACTCTACGCTGACGACTCACAATTATATAAGTCCCTTTTGTGAAAACTACAAAGTGGACAATTGTTTTGAAGGTCTGGAAACACATATATAAAATAAATATATTTTAATGAATTCAGATTTTGGGCTCTTAAATTCTGGTCTTTATGGTTTATTGAATGAGGATAAAAGAAATAAATTAGACGGAGTTAGGATTAGTGATTAGTGACGGCAGTCAACCAGTGATCACCTGTACCATGTCTTCTTTAAGTATACTTTATGATAATTTTTGGGTAGTTATTCAGTTCAGTTTTACTACTGGCGATGATAGCTTTGCTATTGAAACGTGTGCAATAATAACATCTATTCTCTTCATCGCATTTTCTAGTGTTTCTGTCTTGTATATATTAATACCGAATAATTATTGAAAATATAGAAAAATTTATTTTAACCAATTTTGGCTCCCATTCTTCATTTGTTTTGATCACATGAAGTAAATAATACTTATTTAAATGGAACGAGACTGATTTCTGTGCATCTTAATTTTAGCTTGTCAAACTTAAAATTAATTTTACTCGTTTAAATATCCAAATAGCATGATTATATAAACACTGCAAAAACCATTAGTGCGTTTCGAAGATTTCCGCACATAAATTACTTCACACAATTGTACTAAATCCCCTGCCTGCTAATTCTCTCGAATTACGTCGCCCTGGCGAGCAACCTAACGTCAATTTAATTCCGGCTAGGACGAGACAAACGTAATTTCATGAATTATGACTCGCTGGTTGCCGCTAATTGGTTCACGGCATCTAAACATGTGCAGTAGATTTTCGCGTTGTTGTTATTATTATTACGACGTCCGTCGACGCTGAATATACATATGTCGGTTCTAGTGTATTTCTTTTGTATAAGTGCTCGCAATTCCTTTTACGTCAGAGAGTACATATTGCGTCATTATTTAAGGGCACCAGCTATTTCTTTTTCTAACGATAAGACTCATTTGCTCTCAGGAATTCTCCGAAATGAAATACAAACGTCTCAAAGAAGAATGAATGCAATACGGAACTCCATTTTTCAAAGCAGTTTTTGCAAAGAACGAAGCGCCATGTGTTTAGGTGTTAGCGTTCACGATCATTTATTACGCAGTAGATTTTTTTTCTCTACATCATATAATGGAGTAGATTTACGTCTAATTGAATCTGTAGAAGAATGAATGCTCTTTGTATATGAGGGAAATCTGGCCATATTTGCGTATAATATGCAGAACTTTTCCATTATATCTTTTTGCATACAATCTTTGTTTTCTTCTTCTTTTATTTACTACATATATCCTACTTGATCTGTTTTGCTAGTATCTAAGGAAGCAAGCTTTCTTATTAAAATGGTACTACTTAATGCGTGTGATTCAATCTACGAGCATTAAAAGTCATTATGACACGAGCTATTTACGGTATTTCTTTCTAATTTGCACATTAATCGCCCATATTACATCCCGGTAAAAATCCCACCAGTGCGTTAACAACTCATTACAGCACTGCGTCGTCATTTGTTTTAGCTTTATTGGAACATCCAATTACAAAACATATTATGTAGCATCCTTGTTTGCCAAGGTTACAATTCTTTATATGGATGATTTGCTTATCCCTTCAGCCATAACCTTATTGGTATTAATAATTAAATGTTCTGTCCAATCATTTATTATTTTTTTTTTTTATATAAATGATTGGACAGAACATTTAATTATTAATACCAATTCCAACCAATCAAAACTTTCATCAACTACATAACCTTATTGCTCCGTAGGCAATAGTTGAACATACTGCTGTCATGTAAAATCAATTCACATATCCTCTAGCCCATAAGAAATCTTTTCAAATGCGGATTTCAGATTAGTACCTTATCAAACACTCAGATATTTATTATTACGAGTTCTCTGATATTATGCTGTGACCATTATATGCTAATTATGTCCAAAAAGTCGCTCAATTATGTAAAGCTCCACAGTACTTTTATGCAACTTTACTGATCTGCGCTTAACTAGCCCAAACCTACTTACCTAACGAACTAGAGATTGTGAGACTGGACCTTCATAGTATTTTATTTCATTTGAAAATATTGGTATTTTGTTTGTTGTTGTTTGTAATAACAATAATTTTGTTTGTAGTTCTGTCCATTAAAAATTATACAAATTTTAACAAAATCACTCCCATCCCGCTTTGAGATATTGCAAATCCGCTTATACGCAGTTTTCCTTAGAGTGGTTTGCAATTGTTGGTAATGTTTTTTGTTTCGTTTGCAGTTGAACCCAAAGACTCAATATTAAAAAGTTGAGGCAACATTAGTACCCGTATATAATAAGTACTTCCAAGAATTGAGTCCTATTACTATTTGCAATTTTTGCACAACCCTCAACAGATACTTATATTTAAAAACAATGATATAGGTGGCATCATTGCTGAAGCAAGCCTATAGCATTCCCTTTAAAAAAAAAAACAGATGATTCTGAAGCTCCTCTAGTTTTATACAACGTGACATCATCGGCCGGGAAAAAATGGCTCAGTGAATTTTTGAAAAGGCACTTTACTAGCTCTTTGAGGATCCCAGAAAATAGGTCGTGCGCTCGAACGCAGGCCTTTAATGAAAGCAACATAAGACAATACTTTACTAAACTACCTGCTGTTATGGATCAATATAAGTTTCCACTTGAATACATAGATAATGTTAACGAATCGGGACTGAGTTCTATACAAAAACAACCACAAATCTTCGCAACCAGAGGACGAAAGGTGGGGGCCCTTAGTAGCGCCGAGCGTGTGTAACATTTATACCTCCAGCTTTCATTTTTCCACGAAAATGGTTTAAAAGTGAACTTATGGATCCCCACCAGGCACTAAAGCATTTTGTCAAGAGAATGGCTGGATGAATGGCGAGATTATTATAAAATGGATAGAACACTACACACCATACAAAGACCTCCAATCAGAATAAAGTGCTTCTACTGCTAGATGACTATTCAAGCGATAAGAGCTTGCAGGTTCTTCAAATGACCAAGAACAATGGAACCGTATGCAACCTCTTGATATCGGTTTCTTCGACCCGTTCCAAATCTACTACAACCAAACAATACAAACACAGCCAAAACAAAATCCAGGGAGGGTAGTTACGCATTTCCAGGTTGCTAGTCTTTTCACCAAAGCCTATTTGAAGACTGGTACAATTGCATATGCCATAAAAGCTTTTGCCAAAGCAGAAATAGTTCCTCTAAATCTTGAAATTTTCGAGGCGTGGATCTTTGCACCAGCCTCGCAGAATGAACAACTAACAAAAGAGTTACAAGCAACCTTAGACTTGGAAGCTGCAAGTCCTTCTACGTCTACAAAGGAAATGAAACTGAGCATTCATGAATTATCACCAGTGCCAGTAGCTCTCCCTAAAATAAAAGTGAAGAAACGACGAAATCCCGAAAAATATGGTCATTTGAACATTGCGTTAAAATAACTATATTTTCAAGTCTTTCAGCAAGAACCGTTCAAGACAAAGAAGATAAAATTGCTGGAAAAGACTGAGATAAACTGGCCCGCAAAGTGAAAAGAAAGAAAATCATAGGAGGTCCGGGAAAAAAAGAATCAAAATTAAGAAAGAAAGGTCAAGTTAAATTTAATTTATGAGTGTGTGCCATCTTAGGATGTGGCGGGTGCCTATCACGGTATAGTCAAGCAATTCTTCCTATAAGGATTTCAGAAAAAAAATGACTTAATGCTGAAATTATATAACTAACATTAATGCTTATATTGTACATGATGCAAATATTCTATCACAAAGTTTTAGGTTCCTAATTAAAGAAGTAATAGAACATGGAAGTATGTCATCATAGGCTACTTTCCCCTACACTTAGAAGAAGAAACACCAAGGTTGCGACATTTAAAAAAAAATTATTAATAATTTTGTTATATTTAAATATCTATTAACAACTGAAAAAAAAAAATAGTAAAGAATAACTAAATAGTCTCACCACAGTGAACAATAATTGCTTTGGCAGCCGAAATCTAGCATAAAACTGCACAGCATCAGGTTGCTTGTGCAAATGATGTGACCCTACTTACTTTCTGATGAGGTAGAAGATATTTTCCGTCATCTTCTCTAACATATGCCGTTAAACACAGCTTAAAATTATAATCGAATTACAAAGAAAAAAAAACGTATCTCCATATTTCCAATGACTTTTCCATGATGCACCCGCGAGAGTGCATGAGACACCAAGCGAGTTACGGTTTTATTTATGTAGACAGCGTTAAATATTGTGGCTAATTGAAACAAGTAATAGTTTCGGTTTTTACCCGACGTGGCGATAATGTAAATCGACTAATCCCGTTACCATCCACGAGAGAGATTATTTAATCTCGAGGAAAAGAAAAGTAGACTGTAACTTTCAAGTACCACTTGCATTTAATTGATTCTGGAAGAGATGTTTCTTAATTGCTCTCAAACAATGTTCCGTGAAAGAGTAGGTATATTAATCACATCGTCTTCCGGAAAATAAAACTTTGTCGCTGTGACGTGCATTCGATTGGTCCCTTCTTCGCCCTTAACAAATGCTTCATCGTTTGATACTATTTCTGTTTCGCTGAATTGGTTCCTGTCAGTGCCCATTTGTCGACCGACAAGAATAACCTGCGAGCTACAGTGACTGCTGCGACTGTATCAATCTCGATTAGGTAACAACTTGAAAGCTTATGAAAGAGTTTATCGTTGATCACTTAATACGCCTTATAGAATGTCATATAAACTAATGTAACAGAAGTTGAGATGATAAAGTTATCTGTATAGAAAGTGAGAATATAATTTGATACCTTCTTACAAATGTAATAATATCAACACTTATTAGTTACACATATACAAGGTGTTTCATAACGCCGTGCCAGGCCTAACTTATATTTTGTTAAACGGAATGCTACACTTTGGTGTATTTGAATCTGCTTACTTTTTCTCCTCATATAGGGCTTGCCACATCTCTTCTGATTATTCAGAATGTTATGACCATTTTTACGTCTAAATTAAGGTGTATTAAGAGGGTTAGTTCCTGTTGAAAAAATATTTTTCACACCGTTACTTGGTTTGGGTACATCTTTTGTTTTCGCTGGTGAGAGAATTTAACAAAAAAATTTTTTTCTTGTATACAAGGGGAGTCAAAACTCGGATCTTTAATTTTCTCATTAAACTTAAATATATACCTATATACCCTATATTTTTTATGATGTTTCGATAGATATTTAAAGGATCTTTCATTTTTGTTAACCGTTCTCTATGCCTAACTCTTTGGCTTTAATAGATATTTCAAATTAAAATAGCAAATTGTTTGTGTTTTGAAATTTTATTAATTAACAAGTTACACGCTATGCATTGTCGATAAAAGAAAAAGTATATTAAACAAAATTTTCAAAATGTTGGCCCATAACCGTCAGTACAGTGTTGCAGTCGTAGTTCAGACTAACATTTCTTAACATTTCAGCTGGTATTGAAAACATGCATTCTAGCAGTATATCCTACGTTGTTCCGTTATTTGGACCAATTTTCTAACGCAACCAGCCTAGAAATATCTCTATTCGGCGATCGTAAAAGAAAGGCTTTATTAGACCACAGAATCAATTTTGGAACAAGTTTCTTATAAAGCAAAACTCTTCCAATGGATAACTCGATAGTCATGATATCCCCAAAACTGCTTTACTGTTTTTTATGTGACGGTAATATGTCCAATGATTATCTAATGAATAATGGCGTGGTGGCAGAGGTTGCCAGAAGCAAAAGTCACAGCAAAGCATTTCTCACAAAAGCTTGCAAACATGTCAATCACAAGAGCAATTACTTCCACGCCCTCGTTGGCAATGGAAGCTCCTCCACGTCGCCTTCTCTAATAAATTGTAAGAAAAAGGGCCAATGACCTATCGACTTCTGCAGTTCTTTGTATGTGTGTATGTATGTTGTTGCTGGGCGAAGCTTTGGGTTGTGGAATACACCTTGACACTTCTAAGCACTGACATCTATTTGACGTATTGTACCAATCCGATTGAAATTTTGCCGAACCCGAAGGAATTCCAACCTCCGGTAGCGATTTCTTACATGGGATTGACACGAGACCTACGGCTTTACTTTCTATCCGAGAAGAAGGCATGTTCTGATTTTTATACCCAATTAAAAACCACCGCCTCATCCTGGGATCGAACCAGCACCTACAGTGTGAAAGGCGAGCATGCGAGCCATTCAAACACCGAGTTCTTTAGAGTTAATACAACTGAAAGTATGTGTTCCATCGAATCATGTCAGAACTAAAGAAAAAAATGTCCAAATGATTGTTTTTATTTCTACAAGTTACTGATGAGTCTAATCACGAGCTGTGTATGAAGGGTGACGAGAGTGACGTACTCTCCAGTGGACACTTAAATTAGGTAGCGGCTTTAAATATTTGCCACAATTTAATTTATCGAAAAACCATTGATATCACAATAGTCACATGGCGTGTAATACAAACTGACCTGAAATGACGTATATATAAAGCCGCATGGATTCATTCCTTCTCAACTTATCATAATGAATCACGCTCTTATCATGGCTCATGTTATTTTATTTATTTATTTATTTATTTGGAAATTAAGGACAACGACGGGACGAACCCAATACATTGTCCGTACAATGTACACAATAAGAGTAGAAGAAAAAATACAATCATAGCCAAACAGAACAATACAAGTATAGAAAATAATACCAAATTTATATTATACTCTAATCCAATAACATAAATATTTTTCAAGCCCAAAGCAAATGCGTTTGGAGCAAAACATACAATTATCAATTGCAAGTAACCCTTATAGATAATTAAACAGTATAAAAGAACTAACAATAGGTGATCATTAAAGAAATTTGAAAAGCGAAAGAGAAAAATATTAATAGTCTATTATCGATTCCTTTATGCGTTTCTTAAATGTGCAAAGGTTGTACTGGAATATATCGGCAGGGCACTGACCAATGTACTCTCACGCCAACCTCGAGGCTGGCGAATTCATAGCACTGTTAGTGTGTGAGTATGAAACATGAAAAAGATTATGATTACGAGTTGGGTATACTGGCACATTAATTTTAAAAAGTTGAGGTAAGTCCGAACAGTTGATGATTCCATTAATAACCTTGTAGAGTACGGTAAGATCCGCCACCAACATGCGTTTCTCCAGTGGCATCATGTTGTAAAAGTAAAGATTATGTGTGTAAAACTGAAAAGTCGATAGGTTGGTCTTTTTGTTTAAATAAAAAATTAATTTCTTTTGTATAGCCTCAAGGCGAGATATATAGGAAACGTACTGTGGGTTCCATACCGCTGAACAGTAATTCAAATTAAATAATACATAAGCATTATAAATAGATATCATACTCCCAAGATTACTAAACCTATGAGTCAACCTGAATATGAACCCCAGCATTTTCCAAGCTTTCTTACACACATACTCTATATGCTTACCAAAAAGAAGTTTATCATCGAACACTACGCCCAAATCGCTCATAGACGCCACCGCAGCTATTCCATGACCCGAAAACTCATACGTATAGACAATCCTATTTTTGTTTCTTGTGAATGTTATCTTCTGACATTTACTAAAGTTTAAAAATAAGTTATTACTTAGACAGAACTGATAGAACCGATCCAAGTCCTGTTTTAATAGTACAAAATCGTCAATAGTACGGACCGCTGTATAAATCTTGAGGTAATCCGCGTATAATAAAAATTTTGACCATTTAAAACAACTACCTACCTATATCATGAATATAAATCAAAAATAACAAGGGACCCAGATGGGACCACTGTGGTACCCCTGAAGGACCCGAGCAGAAAGAGGAAACATACCCATTTAACCTGACCGCCTGTGACCTATTGTCATTGTAGCTGGAAAGCCACCTATACATGCTACCGCACACACCGACCTCAGCAAGCCGCCGCCGCAGAATATCATGATCAATCTTATCAAACGCCTTACTGAAGTCAGTGTACACGGAATTGACCTGCAAACTCAGTATACACCAATAAGTTAGTATCAGAACTTCTGTTTCTCGCAAAACCATGTTGCTGGGGGATAATCAATTTTTTTTTATGATAGTGAATAAAATATTATAAATTAATTTTTCTAGAACTTCTCAACTTATCATAATGAATCACGCTCTTATGATGGCTCATGTTATTTTATGATCGATAACTTCATTCCGTTGACCAAACCAAGTTGTTGGTTGCTTGTCATTCATTTGAATAATTCACAAAATTTACTCTAGCTTATAATTTAAATTTTTTGTTATAAATTTTTATTCAGAGTATTGTGCATTGAAGAAACAAAAACACGATTGGAAAAAATAGCTATAAATTTTGCATACGTCCAAACATGCATTTCAATTATAACAAACATTACAAATAGAAAGTATAGAATGAAAACAACAAAAGAGCCGCTTTATTTAACATTCCAAAAACTCCCGCCTAAGAAGGCTTAGTCAAGTAAAGTCAAATCTAAAATCAAAACGAAAATATCAAAAGCCAAATATTTGAACTCACTTACAAATATCACAAAAGACACGCACAATACTTGTAGGACGAGATCGATAAGCTACGATAAAGTCCCAGCACGTAAAGGCACCTTGAAATTTCTCATTCAATAATGTGTTATTTTTATTGTACCTCTCCTCTAACAAGCACGGGGAATACGCGAACGCGCTGATACAAATTGAAGAGAGCGCCTCCTATTTCCGCCGTTACGTACGAAATAAAGATGACAGATGAAATATTTCACGGCAAATAGAATATTCCCGCTGAACTCGTTCACTTACGGCCATTTGTATTTTTTCCATTCCGACGGATGATATGAAAAGAGCGTTTTGTTGATTATCTGATCGGAAAAATTGAAAAGCTGGTACTTCATAAAAAAGGAAATATAGGCAAAACGTAAGGAGGCAAAGTAATCTAAAGAAAAGAAGTGAAAAGCGGTTTAAAGATAACGCGGTATATGGTGCTTTATCACACAATTTCTTCTGTAACGAACATGGCATTATGTAAACGTATGGGTATATTATAGATATATAATTTTACAGTTGTATGCGTATTAAAAGAGTTAAAATGGCTTAACTCAAATAAAGCATAAGATCTACATGAATACAAAAGAATAAAAAATGAAAGCAATAAATGTATAAGAAATTGTAAGAGAAAATAGATAAAAAATAATAGAGAAGAGATAGAAAAAGGAAGAACTTCTTCAAAAGGTTAAATGAACAAAATAAAAGTATAAAGGAAAACTTACCAGTATAAAAGACTGGGATGGAATAGTGATGGAAGAGGGAAACAATATAAGAAAATATGAATAGATCATTTTAACCAATTACTAAATGACAATAATCGGGAAGAGGAGGAAATTGTGGATGCAGAGAATGGAGAGAACCAGGTAGAGCAACCAGCAAGAGAGGAGGTTGTACGGATAATTAACAAAGCTAGAAATAGTAAGGCATCAAGGGAAGACGACTGAACATAGAATATACGGAGGACATCAAATAAAGTAGCGGATTTATCAATTAGTAGAAAGGATATGGAGAAAACAAAGGATCCCAGAGGAATTGAGGAAACGACAGATATTAACAATACCCGAAAAAGGATACCAATAAAATTGTAGTAACACTAATAAATACCGCATAGAAAATCGTGTCAGTAATTATATATCAGTTTGGTTTTATGCAATGGTGATCAACAGTGACCGCATGGTATTCCATATTATTGATCTGTTGTGACTTAATTTAATACCACTAATTTTTTTTGTCGCCACAAACGTAATGGCTGCAGTAGGTGTAGTCCGCATGGCCCCTGTTATATCTATGCATGCAAGGCTTTACACCTTGCTCAATTGAAACGTTGCTTTTGTCTGTAATGTCTTGGGTCACCATACCAAAGCCGCGTATTTAGAGATCGGTTTCACCAGCACACTATAAATCCAATGTAGCATATCTGGTTTGAGACCCCATTTGTTACCCTGTGTGCGTCTTGGTGCCATAAGATTCAAAATAGCTTTTTTAATTCCAGGTGGGTCTCGAATCAAGAGTCACGCCAAGATGCCTTCTCTCATTTATTATCAGTTCACTATTTACATTTATATTTAGAGGTTTGGGCCCTTCCAAAATTCTGCAACGTGTAAACATCGTAATCTTTGTTTTGTTTGAGCACACATAAGCCCTCCTGCTCCACCCATCTCGATTCATTCGTATTCAGAGCCTCTTCTATGCGATCTGTGACTGAAGTATTAAATTTGCCTCTGGTGATGATAACGAGATCATGAGCATACAAAACCGTACTCGTAGTATTACTTTCACAGAATTTCATTCAATTTTTTAACCTCCACGTTCTAACTGGGATAGAGTAGACAAGCATTGCCAATCTTTCACTACCGTGCTGAATAACTTTATTTCTTATTACTGCTAAATTTTGCAGCAAGCACACAAAGACAACAAAAATATTACCATATATTTACTGCCTAGTTTAATTAAGGAAAACAAAGAAAGAATCCAAACTCTAACTCAATTTGTTTAATTATAATATTAAATTATAGTAAACAAGTCCTATGGGGTTACAGAAAATCACATATGCAGAGATATAAGAAATTAGAAAGCTCGAACATCAAGCAATCTATAATACCAATATAGATAGAGTAATTGGAGATTAAACAAACGTTTTATCTTGAAGTTTCTTATCAATACGAAGCATTCTGAGGTCTATTTCCGTTATTGAATTGACTGCCCACTCAGAAAGTTTCGATTATTACTGTTTTACTGTTTCCTCTTTTCCACAGTTTTGTCAAAATGCAACATGTCAACAGTCACGTCCTAAAAATTGGTCAATTCCGTTTGTAAAGAAGTTCTAGATTTTCCGATGCGCTAAAGCATGAAAAGTATGAAGAATATGTTTGTCTTTTATTTATGTTTATAGCTAATAAACTAAGAAAATACATATTTGATTAAAAATTTTATATAAATAAATACAATGTACACTCAATATTTTATAATATTCTTAATGCAAAATATAGAACTTCAAGTACAACCTTCTTCATTAACGTATAATTAAAGCCGGTTTACAACTGCGGATACAGATACATACTACTACACGCTAAAAAATATATACAATTCCTACGGAAAATTCCAGTAACGTATAAGGTAAATTTGCCAAAAATTGGGAAATTTACTAGAAAACTTTAGGTATATTTTCTAATTTTTGGTAAATTTACCCCATACATTACTGGAATTTTCCGTAGGAATTGCAAATATCTTTTAGTATGTACTGCAATTATTATTTACGGCCTGTTTTCGTTTTCGACCCTACCCACAGAAATCGCGCTCACTGTTTAAGGTAAGGGATAGACTTAATTGACAAAGTTGCCAAATTTTGTATTTGTTGTAAACCTGAAGAATAAACGAACTCATGACAATTGATGCTAGAGTATTTCTTTTTTTTTTTCTTGAAATATCGAAAGAAGCTTGTTTTCGCCACCGCAATCGTCTTATATGAATCCACGTGATTTTTTTCTATGAGGAAATTGTCTTATATTGTTAAAATTTACTTGTAGAAAAGCTACAAAGTTACATACATTACTTTGCGTTACCTTCTTGGAAGGGGACAGGTGCTCGTAAATATCGTTGTACGCTCTCAATGCTTACTAGCTTCGATATTTTAGGTCATCGATATCCTTATCCTTAACAAACGAAATGTATCGTACATACGGTGCGGTCTATCTGCGTATGCCTATGTATCGTAAACAGAAACACATTAACACGGTCTTAACATTTAGGATTTTTTAAAAATAAGATCACCTTTACACTTTTTCGTTCATAATTATATACAAAATTGCTTTTGTCCTTATAATTTCAATATTTTTGTTTGTAGGTGTATTTTAAAATCACCCAGGTATAGTACCAACACATGCGTAGATTTTCTAGATAAGAAATTATGATTTTCATACCTTATGATACAAGATAAGAACGTGCACCCAAAGATCAATTAAAAGGATTATAACATGTTATACAGAAATATCTATTTTAAATAATTTCCTTTATTCAGCAACTTTATATAAAGTAAGTGAAACGCTTGCTTTGTGTGATACTTATTTCTTAAACATTAACGAGATAAAATACCTGAATATAACACAGGTATGTACCTAACCTAATTTTCCCGATAGCCTCCCAGATTACTGTGTCTTGCGAAATTTAAGCGGTCATGTGTAATGGAAAAAAGTTACGAGTTGGCTCTTCGTGTTTAAGTTCCTCCGGCTAACCGTATGCATAAAATGCCTACCTATTTTCGCTTGAGCAAATTTCTTCGTGGTTTGGCGACCGCAAAAACTTCACATAAGAAGTAACCGTCATGCTTCACAAAACGTTCCTGCTCCGCCACTAAGCGAGGTAGGTAGATACTTACAAAGTAAAGGTAGCGGCGATATAGGTGGATTTTAGGGAAGAAGAACCGTCGGCAAAAGCTACCGGTTTCCTAATTCGCAATTTTCCGGAATTCTCGTCACGTGCCCATCTCAAAGGCGTGTTTCATGTACTGATATAACGCAATTAGCGCGATAGGATGGAGGAGGAGGTCGGTGTAATGAGGCTCGGATTAACTTGACGGTAGCTACCATCTACTGCCGCTGTTGCCACTACCACCGGTGGCTTTGGCGGCGGTTGCAATCTCAGCGTGCCGTTGTATACAATCCATTAACACTCTTCACTTTATAAGGCGACTAGAAAGCAACACACTCTTTCCACTACTGAAGAAATAATACTCGAACCTGCATCTTCCTCTCTCCCTCACTTCCTGTTGAAATTAGAACCCCTGTTACTTACGGGTCAATTGCTTTAGGAACGTAGGTGTGTGCCCACATACATATAATTAAACCTGTGATGTTTTTCCTTATCGCACCACGAATTACTTTTGCTTTCTCTACCAACTCCTCGGCTCGTAATTAGGATGGAGTTTGAATTAAACATACCACTCCGATTTAATGAGCTTGACGTCTGAAACACGTGCCATCTTCGCCGAACGATGTTTATCTCCGGCGAATTCGAGTTCCTTTAGCAATTAACAAGAATTATTCACGAAATATCTCTAGACACGTATTTATTTTGCTCCTCTGTTTACTACCCTGATTAATAGGCAAAGTAAATTGAACTTCTTGAGAACCAAACACTGGCAGTAGCTAGTAGTATACGTCTAAGGAGATTCCTTTAAGATAGGTATGTGCAGGCTCCTAGTCAAGAAATTCTATTTTACATTTTAGGAAAGAACCCTTTTCAATAAAAATTTCATAGAATTCAATGTTAGATAACTGAAACACAATCCTGGCTAGTCAGAGACATTCGGAAAACAGATAAAGCCATACAAAAACAATCGAGTACAACAAAACCTTTTTTTCAACAGTGACCCCGATTCAAGTCTTCATTAAAACGGTGTATTGTATGTTTGTATTTGTTATAGATATAAATATTTTAAATACTGTACATACATACAACAATTAGTCATGAACAACAGTGAAACTAAGATCGATATAATTGCATACAGCTGTCCACAATAGTGTTGAACATTTCTTTAATCTTGCAATTACTTCAAGCTACCTGGATTTCTTAAATGACACCATATATTTTTGCTTGTGCTAAATTAATCCTTACGCAAAACTCTTTCAATTCATATTAAATATTTATCATGATATACAGTGCCCGTCAATATAATAGCACCAGTTGCAATATTCTGATTCGAAAGATGTAAAACTTTCACCTATTTATTATATTATTTTTTGGAGTGTAAAAAACAGTTACATTTTTTATGCTATCTCAGAGTGTGTGCATTTGTTGTCAAATTTCGTAACTGTCAATCAGTTATAAAAGATCTTTTGTAAACACTTATCATTTCGTGCAGTTAATAAAATAGCACCAGTAGGCCTTTTTAAATTTGTTTTGCAAAATTTTGTGAAAAAAAAGTGAAAACGGAAGGTAATAACATTTTTTTAATATACTTTCTATAAAATCGTGTAATAATTTTATAAATATTGTATAGTTATTGTCTTCGGTACAGACATTTTTTAAGATGTTTAAATCCGTATTACGGTTAAAAACTGCGTCAATTTTTTTGCCCAAACGTCCTCCAAAATCTTCGGGAATATTTTTAACTATATGTAAGGTAGTATTTAGGATTTCGATACCTTCTTCTAGTTTTAAACTTTGAGTTTCTAAATATTTTATTTAGTTAATACTTTAAAGTTATTTTTAACTAAATACTATATTGTGGAGACAAATACGTGACGCTGAATAAAGAGATATTTTGTACGACCGCTCTTCACTTGACTAATTCCGTATCTAGCGCGCCTATTCGATCAACATTGTGTGCGTGCTCCGTCCGCCTATGGCCGAGCTTCGTAACGGTGATGCTATGAATAGCTTTGTTCGCGGTAAGGATTCAGAACTAATTCTGGACTATTCGCATGCGCAGTTGAAACATTGACGTTCGCGGATCATAAAATTCAGAATTTCTAGTTATAGTTCTGCGTTCGCGGATATGTAAAATTCAGTTCAAAATCGCTTCAGAATTGGTTCTACCGATTCTAGGACCTCAGCAAGAACTGTAAGTTCGAGACATGCGCAGTTCTATGCATAACGACATTTGACGTTTAACGTACTGTGATTATTCTCGATTAATACATAATTATGATCTAAGGTTAATGCACGTTTTTGTACTTTTTAGTTTAAACGTAAATAAAATATTATTAAGTATCCCATAATGTCAGATCATTTATCATCAAGTGACGAAGATTTAGAGGAAATGCTAGATATAGTTGAAATTCCTAAAACCGAAAATTATTTTGTGGAAATTGTGCCCCAGTGCACGTGCAGAACAATATGTGGAACATTTTCGGTTAAGCAGAGATGTTACACAAGAATTGGCACAACGCTTTGCTGACTCCGAATTTTATCACTGGCAAGAAGGAGATTCTGAAAAAGTAACGCCATTGAAGTGTATTACGGTTTTCTTATGGTTTGCGGCAAATGAAGCGGCTTCATACAGGGATGTATCTGATCGTTTTAATATAAGTAAAACTACTTTATTCAAGATCATAAGAAAAGTGGAATTACTAGAAACTCACTTAAAGACACTAAAAATAAAAGAAATCGGGAAATATTCTTTCAGCTACTATTCTGTTATTTTATTTTTCATAGTTATTTTTTTATAACCGAATGAATAGTAGTAAGAGCTTACTTCTTTCACTGCTACAAATTGCTTTAAATCAAAAATTAACAGAACTAGAAAACATAGGTTAGAAAAGTGACAGGAGGCAGTTCAGAATTCTGGCTTGTTCCGAAATCGTTCGCAGTACATTAAAGTCCTGCACCAGTTCCATAATCACGCATGCGCTCTACAACAATCCCAAATTGGTTCCGTATTAGTTCGGAATCGGTACTAATTGTGTTCCGCGAACAAAGCTAATAATAGTCTCTGGTGCCTGTGTCTATCTGCTCTTTAGTAATAATAAACACACAAGATATCGGATCACTCCGCGCTACACGATTGTACTTGTTTCGGAAATTGGTGGATTTCCATTGTCAATCAACGACCGAATGAATTAAGAAAAAGATATAATATCTAGCCATGCCTCGTTATTCCTACCCTAAAGCTATATTTACAATTGCTTTTTTTTTCTTGTTAACGCCCACTTTGACCTGATAGAACACCAAGAATTCAGAGAAGTGTGTAACTAAAAAAGGAAATACGTTTACCCCAATAAATCGATCAACACCGAATGGTGCGGAGTTCAGGTGCATGTTTCTGATTCGATAAATTGTTGGAGTTTTTCCGCATATACATGGTTTCATAAGCGTCTAATTCCAGGATATTACATTTTTCAATAGTTCAAGATTCTAATTGTCAAAATTAAATCCATATTTGAATAAAAGTTTATTCTTAGTTTATATCTAATATAATAAACGATAAAATGTGTAAAACGTTGAAATACGATTTTTTGCTTACCAAGTATTGATATACGATGAACTGTACCTCAGCAGGGTATTTTTGCGTTTATTATACTAGGTATTAGCCAATATGACACGTTTATTCAATTATTTTGTGCAATATAAATGATTGTGAAAAGTTTACGGCGCGAATATGCTATATGTAGGTTCTTGTAAAATTAAACGTTTATTCAACTTCATGGTACCTACTGCTTGGAAAAGATTCTTTTCTGAAATAAGAAATATAATTGAATCAAAGATCCAGCATCCGTTGGACCACCACTGCACCACTGCATATATACATGAATCATCTTCTTAAGCTGACAATAAATTTTATATGTTTAGGTAAAGCATCATAGCGTAAGAGAGAATACATCTTACATTATATATCTAACTCAACCTATACAAAGACTTATATTAACTGCTACAAGGTACACAATTAAGCCAATATTCAAATTCAATTTTCTTGGACGGTGTGTCTGCTAACCAAGTCCATACTGACCATTCCTGAACGAATTCCGTTTGAAAATTATCTAGTTCGGAAATATGCTGCGCTAAGAATAGGTTAATTCTGCTCTTGAACTTGACTTCGGTTCTCAGCAGTTCGGTCTTTAGTTGCAGATAAGAATCAGAACACATCGTTTTCTCAGGTAGGAAATAAAACGGTAGGTCCAGGATAAATACGGCATCTGACAAGTAAAAGATCCTACCGGAGGTTGGTACACCTCCAGGTTCGGCAAAATTTCAATAGCAATAGTATATTGCACATTTTGAATAGATACCAGGGGCTAACGGTATGAGGGTGTATTCCACAATCCCACGATCTCCACAGCAACAAAAACAAACACATTTATATAACAACAAAACAATAAGTAGATCTAGTAGTATACCATAGCCTATACTGGAAATCAGCTTTCAAAAATTACGATCAAAATACATAACTAAAAGTGGCAAAATGATTCAATGAACATTGATCCGCAAATGATTCATTTTACAGATATCACTTTAATATTGTTGTCTCGTAGGAGTAGAATAATAGATACAAAGTCGGTTAATTGGGGAAAAAATCGAATACTTTATAAACTAATAAAATGTATTAAAAAGAAATTACCAGACTCCGAAAAAGCTGTTCTGCACTTTATTTGCCTTTTAAGTTTTTTCCATTTAACTCTATCTCTAACACTTCCCAATATAGTTATAACGTTCCTAAGCAGTCTAATCAGTCTCTTTTAATATTAGAAAAATTGTTTAGAAAAGCGTTTAGCCTATTAATTTTCTTAGAATTGCCGTTTTACGCATAGTATAAATTACTTTCCCTTTATTAATTTTATATTACAATATATTACTCTTCCTACATAGCCTCTGTGAACAAACTCTCTCAATTTCATTCTTCGCACAAACATTTTCCATTTTCATTAAACGATTAAACTGTAAGGAAAGACACTATTGCGGGGCTTTACAACAATTACGCAAACATTCCCACTAATTATCTTAAAAATTCCTTGGGACCGTCGAGGCACACACACACGCTGCTTCAAAGGAATGAACAAACCTTCGAGCCTCAAAATTCTCGAACGCTGTAAAAGTTTTCGGGTCGCACATTAGAATACCACCAGATCACGTTGTACTCATTCCGGTGAACACCCTTGCTGGGACTTTGTTAACATTCTAGAAGACTAAGTCTCATTACGTATAGTATCCCATTTTCTAAGGCGAACTGTCATCATTGATATTGTTATTATTATGTCATACCGAAATACATTTGCGCAACGTCTGAATAGCGGTGATGACCGAGTTTGCAGTTCGTCCCCGTTTCGATTGTAACGACTGCCAGCAGATAGTTTAGAACTGAACTGGTACGAAGCATTTTGTTATTACTGGGGCTTTTGTCTAGTAGGTTCATTTAACATTTAACAGAAACCTGTAAGAGAAAAGTCAAATATACAGCGTGTATCAATGAAGCGGTTTTCAGAGTTTTGTGAACTTTATCAAAATTCGGTTTCAAAACACGTTTCACTTTCAGTACACAGGGTATTTATATCAATTTTCTTATTTAAAGTAGATTGGTACAACTTGATTGATCTAGTAAATTTATTCTAGCATTTGCAATCAGAGCACCCAAATCCTGAACTAGACTGAATTTTTGCATTCTTTCGAATAAAACCAAATATTTCACAAGGTCTAGGATATTAAGATGTTTTACTAACGTGAATGTAATTACAATGACGTAATCACTCAATTCTGTAGCAACCATCATCAAATCGTATACAGAATGTTCAACAACTCGTCTCCAATATGAATATCCTTGAATAGGCAAAACTTCCTTTTTTTTTCTAAAATAAACATAGTATTGTCTATTATAGCATCAACGGCAGAGCAAAATTCGAACGGGTTGGAGTTGTTTCCAAAAGCAAATTGTTACATGTTCATGCAACAGGCTATAGCCGAATTGCCTCCAAACAACAGAAGGCCACCCAAAGCAGGTAGAGAATTATACTTAATGCATTTATAATTATGCTGATCTTTTTCTGATAGCTTCTACTTTGTACCTCCTATTTTATACCTATTTAGTTTCATATTTGCATTTGTCACATTAAGTAACTCCTATGTGATACAAAAAGACTTTGATGGTGAAGAATGGTTAGAAAACGAAAGAACTTGTTGATGATTAAAGGATATGTTCCCTATTAATGAAAAAATGGTAAAAGATAAAGGAAACTGAAAATATACTACAAAGAGAAACATTATGTAAAGCACAGGTATGTGAAAACTAAAAGTATTGGAGTTGTAATATTGAATTAGTGTCTTAGCATAGTCATGACGGAATACCAAGTAAACGTTTGCGCTAACAAAATTAAACAATAGTGTGAGCAGCTGTGGATTATATTTGTGAATGACTGATGCAAATTATTCGCAGAGAATTATAAAAGTCAGATCCAGATGATTTTAAAACGAATTACGTTTGACAACAGACCAACGGCGGCTGGCTCTTATATCACTGAGGGGCTTTGACAAATGATCTAACTTCTTCGTATAACTTCGTAACATAGAAACATACAAAAACCTATTTGACGAGAACTGCGAAGAACATCGATCATTGTCAGAGCCATCCCTGTGACGTATGTATCGGTCGCCGCTGATCTGTTGTCAAACGCATTTCGTTTTAAAATCAGCTAAACGTCATGTTGATACTTTCTTAAGTTCAAGTACTAAGAAAGCAAGCTTGGAATTCCCAAATCTATCATAAAATACTATATTTTTATAAAAGCAATGTTCTATTGTATTTCTCGGTACACTTTGCTTCATTTTCTGTATTTATAATAAACCTTTAAGCACGTGCATTCATATGACTACAGAAATAACATCAATTTTTCGAAATTTTTGACATGGAACTTTGACGCCGTCTGACCCTTCCCGACGTGGATGCCTAGCAATAGTTGCCCACAAATGTGCACTTTATCTCCTATAAAAACGTTAAACTTCCATAACTATAAGAATATCATTTTTTGTCATAAAAAATTATGGACTATGATCTTCCTTCCACACTTTACGTGGGGGTGGTTTGGCAGACGGGCGCTTCTCGTCTTTCCACTATATTACGCACCCAACTCGATGAAAATCATGACTATACTGTGTCACATTGAACTGCTGTGTGTAGCCAGCTCTCCTTCTATAAATAAATAGTATTGTGTAATTGCTTTTACAACGTTGCCAATTCAGTAGCCTGTCGAAGTTTCTTGAAAATGCTTAGCTTTACAACTTGGAATAGCACCTCACAAAAATTTAATTTTATTTTATTCGTATGGGTATATTAATGTCTCAATTTAAATTTAATTTTTACAAATATGATTAAAAAAGCGACTGCTAATTTTACTATATAACCTCTTTTGGTTTTAATGTGGAAAATGCTTTTCTTCGTGGTGGCCACCTTACTGGACCTTCTCTGCCTATCCATCTATTCCCAAAATGTCTCATCGTGTTGAAACCACATTCTTTGCCTTACATTGAGTGGAACATCTTCTAATAAAATCGGTAACTGATTTTCCAAAAGATTCAAATAGGCCTCTCTGTCAACATTCCTTTCAAAGAAATATGGTCCAATCAAGTGAGTACCCACTATTCCTGCCCAAACATTTACAGACCATCGATGTTAGTGATCTAATGGTCTTATAATAATGAAAGTTATGGCGGTTTACATGGCCGTTTTTGTGAAAAGTTGCCTCATCAGTAAATAAAATGTAGTTGAAAAAGTATTTTCTTGGCGAAATCTGTCTAAAGCCCATTCTGCAAATTCCAACCGTTTCTGAAAATCACGAGCATCAAGTTCTTGCACCAGTTGAATATGAAACGGATGAAACGAATGTTTTCGCAAAGTTCTTGATACTGAGGTTTGGCTGATGCCCAGTTGATTACTTATTGTACGCGTACTTGCATGGGGATTTTGGACTACGCTTAAGAGTACAGCAAAGTCATTTTCTTCGTGAGTAACACGCTTCTCGCGTTCTTTTCTTTCATATTGAATTTGTCCTGTTCGTTCAAACCTCTCCCGAAGTCTTTCAAACGCTAGAGCGGTGGGATGCCTGCGATTAGGAAATCGTTGGCTGTAGATTCGGGAAGAAAGCATAGGATTTCGATCACTCTCACCCAAAGCATACACCATATCAACAAGCTCCTCGTGACTGAAATTCATTTTCAATTTCAATTTTATTTCACTTTTTTTCTATAATTTTAATTAACTCTAAATACAGAAAATTCACACACAACTTATTTGACAGTTCGATAATGTCATAAATATCGTTCCACGGCCTACTTTTTATGAATAAATATTTTATTTGTGTGGCAATTTCTAAAAATGTTGAATTATCTCAGAAAGTATGAGTTTTAGATATACCTTGTTCCTAACAAAAATGAAAGATCATTAAAAAAGGCATACGATGAAATAAAAAAATATAGGGTGTTCTATTTAAAATAAGAAAGTAATAGCCGTTTAAATATCGTACAAATTGATTGCTTTTGGGGAACACCCTGTATAATTTCAGCAAATAAGATTCCATTTATAAGAAAGAGCTACACTTTCCTAAGTTACTTAGCAAATTTTAGAGTTTAATTGTTAATGATAATGCCGGAAAACATTTTTAAATGAACATCTGCATTTTGAAAATTTTATGTAAAAAGTTAAATAACTTGGCAACCTAGCATTCGAAATTTGAAACGAACATATGTATTTATAGCATTCATTACAACAAATCGGCAGGCCTAAAAAAATAAGTATGGTTTCATTTGAAAAAATTAACTTGAGTACGGTCCTGAGAAATTGATACACCCCGTGAACGTGAAAATATTTTTAGAACGTGCACTTCCTTTCCTCATGTATGATGCCATATTGAAAAATCTTTTAAGAGAGATATTAACGTCAATATCGACCGATATCGGACTATTGACTCATTTCTTACCTTTTTAGAGTATCCAAAATAACTTTGTGCAACATAAATATTGCTATCTACCAAATTTTATTTACTTTTTTAATATTAATTTTTGCAATGTATGTTTCTTTTTTTTTTGTTTGTATGAAATTGTATAAGTTGGAAGTATTCTATGTTAAGTAATAAATAAATAATCCCTGTGCTTTGCGTTTTACTTTTCCTATGTATTTTGTTAATGCAATAGTACTATAAGTAGATAGAGAAAAAAAGGACTTATAACGACTTAAAAATAAAAGAGGTAAATTCCTTGTCATATAAATAATAATTATGGCTTACCAATATTTAATAATGAATAATACGCATTGTCAGCAATTAAATATTGTTGTATTGTTTCCAAAAACATTTAATGGGTTATTCTAAGAAATAATATGCATTCTGTTTGGTAGGGCAAAACAATAGTTTTATTTGCTAGCAGTTTTGACATACTTCAGGCAATCTTATGCAAAAAGTGCTAATATTTCAAACATATCAACAATAAGGTATGCGAAACCCGTATGCCAATCGATATTGAATTTTGCGTTAAGGAATACTGTTGCATTAAAAAAATTATGATTAGCTTAGAGGTACGCGTGTTAAAAAGGTGTTTCTGACACCTTATTTAAGATTTAGTTATTATTACTATAACAGTGAATATGTCCTTCTACTCACTCCAACATTAGCAAAATATTTAGATATCTAATCTCATTCGAAAGAACGCAAATTAAAAATTTAACAAAATTGCAAATACGTTTATCAGCAACGGTTAAATTTAGAAATAACAAACTCCATTATAAATTGTCACAGATAATCTGACCAAATGTCGGAGAGAGAATTATAATAATCCACTTTAGTTGAACCATGTTGAACATATCAGTATACCTCTATATCGAAAGTATGATGCATAAACCAATTAAAATTGTGCAAAACCTAAATGTGTTTTTAGCACAAGTCTGTGTATACGATAAATTCTGCTAATTTTAAATATCACAAATTTTATTTTTTTACATAGATTATATCCGCATCCGATGAGTTTAATTAAAGGTGCAATGTTCCCACAAAAGGGCAACATTTTAAAATAGCGGAGCACATAACCGTAGTTTGATATTTAAACATCGACATTCTCGAATATCAATGCGAAAATCTATATATAGTTTATTATCTACAACAAAGGAAACAAAGCTTTAGTTTAGCTACAATGTCAACAATTTCCATCCATTATTTCTAGACAAAATACATATTAATAATACACTCCGCCAAAAAAGTATCGCATAAACTAAAAAAGGGCATTTATGAACCAAGATATTTTTATACGTTCACAAAAAGTTTGCCTCGTGTATGTGAACTATAAAAACACTAACAAAATAATGGAACTTAGCGTTTTTACTTTATTTTTTTCCTAAAAGAACACATTTAGAAAAATGCATATGTGTAAGGTTTGCTCAGTTGTTTATTGAAAGTCTTCCTAAACGGACAAATTTTAAAGTGCGAAGTCAGAGTTCTGTACCAACACTTTTAAAACTAAAATGAGCAATTTAACTTCAGAACAAGTGGCGGCTATAGTTGCTTTAACCGAAGATGGACGATCTCAAGCATACGTTGCTAATTTGATGAACATCAATCAGTCAAGTATTCCTAGAGCCGTAGCTAGATATAGGGAAACAGGCATTTACAGTAGAAGACCTGTACCAGGTCGTCCAAGATGTTCTACTCGCCAAGATGACCGCTATTTACTACTACAAGCATTACGTCGAAGACATGTAACTGCGAGACAATTGCAGAACGACTTGGCTAGAGTCAGAAATACTCGTGTGAGTACTCAAACTATTCGGAATAGGTTACGATAGAGTGGATTAAGAGCTAGAGTAGCTGTAACAGCCCCTCGTCTCACTAGGAACCACCGAGTGGCTCGCTTAAGGTTTGCCAGAAAACACGTAAATTGGAAGATTAATGACTGGGCCAATATACTCTTCACAGATGAGTCAAGATTTGGTCTTTACACCTCAGATAGGCGTATCTCAGTATACAGACGAGACGGTGAGCGCTATTCGCAGTGTAATATCAGACCTAGACCTAATTTCGCTGGTGGCTCTATTATGGTTTGGGGAGGCATCTGTTTAACAGGTCGTACAGAGTTAGTACCAGTAGACAGAGGTACACTGACTGCCCACAGGTATATAACGGACATTTTAGAAGAACATGTAGTACCATATGCGCCAATTATAGGAAACGAATTCATGTTAATGCACGATAATGCACGACCGCATGTTGCAATAATCGTCCAGGAATACCTTAACGATGTTGGTATTCCAGTTTTAGATTGGCCTGCGGTAAGTCCGGACATGAACCCTATCGAGCACGTGTGGGACCTCCTTCACAGACGGATACGAACCCAAAATGTTGCCCCAGCGGACCTGCATGGACTAGCAAATGCTCTCCCTGACGAGTGGAAGAATTTGGATCAGGCTTATATACGGAGGTTAATCGAATCTCTGCCAAACCGTATGCGAGCGGTCATAAGAGCCAGAGGTGGCAATACTCAGTATTAAAAGCTACTGTTATGACATTTTTCTTTCCAAAATTATAATTTCTTGTTTTAATAAAAATCTCAAGTATGAGTTCTTGTTTTTATTTGGCCTGTATTTTATTGAAACAATCATAGAAATTATATCTTAGAGCGCATTAAAGTATATTTACAACTTTATGCTACAAACAAAGATTATGCGATACTTTTATGATTCAAAACTAAATTATGCGATACTTTTTTGGCGGAGTGTATATTTCCATTTACATGCACTGTGTACATAATTAAAGGATGTGTCCTACATACACATTTATTTTCATTATTTTCAAGAAGAAATTGCATTATTCTGAGATAAATTTAGTAGTAGTATATCGTCATTAAACATACAGTTACAGTTATCTGACATTAATAATAAAAATTACAATAATTAATAAACAAAAACAATACAAAATATTTGCGATCATTAAATGAAATTGTACTTATACTAGGTGGGCCAAAAGAAATCACCCTATTGGAAGAACGCGGAATAATCGTGTCTATTTTTTTGCGTAACAATTCGTCTGTTGTGTTGGCGCAGCGCGAATTCCGTCGCCGATTCCCCGGTCGTCCGGCACCGACTGCGCAAACACTGCGCCGTTTGGCCACCAACCTTGAAGAGTATGGGACCACACGAGACGCTGCCAAGAGTGGCCGGCCCCGGAGTGCCCGTTCTGCCGAGAATATCGCTGCTGTTGCCGAGGATGTCGAGCTGTCGCCAGAAACATCGACGAGACGCCGTGCCTCGCAATTAGCCATCAGCCGGTCGTCCCTAAGGCGAATTTTGGTCAAAGACCTGAGCATGTTCCCGTACAAAGTCCAGTGCGTACATCAGCTGCTGCCTGTCGACCGCCAAACGCGTGTAACCTACGCCCAAGCCATCCTCAATCTCGAGGACGAAGTGGACGATTTTTCGACCAAAATCATAATGAGCGATGAGGCTCATTTCCACCTCAGCGGGTACGTGAACAAGCAAAACTATCGCTTCTGGGGCACCGAAAATCCACGAGTGATGCACGAGGAGCCATTACACCCGCTCAAAGTGACTGCATGGTGCGCTGTTCACGCTGGAGGAGTCATCGGGCCATTTTTTTTTCGAGGACGCCACTGGTCAAACGACAACAGTGGACGGTGCGCGCTATAGGGCCATGTTAACCGAGTTTTTTCTGCCGCAATTGAACGAAGTAGGACTGGAGGACATGTGGTTCCAACAGGACGGAGCAACGGCACACACTGCGCGAGCCACAACCGATATTCTGAAGGCGGCGTTCCCAGGTCGCCTCATCTCTCGTTTTGGCGATTTACACTGGCCCGCAAGATCGCCCGATTTAACCGTTTCAGACTTTTTTTGTGAGGTTTTTTGAAGTCCCGTATTTACGTGAACAAGCCCGAGACCCTGGAAGCCCTCAAGGACAACATTCGACACGAGTGCGAGAATCTGTCGCCCGAAGTTCTCGCCGAAATGATGAAAAATGCCATAAAACGAGCCCGTATAGCAATCAATTGTGACGGCGTCCATTTGGCTGATATCATCTTCTCGACTTGACCAATAAAATTCTAAAGGTTCAAATAAACATAATCAAAAAACAGAATCGAAGGTTTTCATTTAGAAAAAAAATGAGAGCCAAACAACATCGGATGACTTCTTTTGGCCCACCTAGTATACGACGTATATTAAATTAAATGTGCATATAACCAATAGAAAATACACACGTTCACAACGAGGGAACAACTCAAAATTTATAATTAATTAACTCATCAAATGAGCAGAAAGCTTGTTTCAGTAATACATCCTTTAATTTACTACGGAATGTGTTTAAGTTAGGAGAGTCTAGAATGGAAGAAGGTAGTTTATTAGAGAAAGATAAACCCATGTAATATAGAGAATTTTTACAAAGAGATGGGTCTGTCTTTGGAAGATTAATATTACTGCAGCTACGACTATTATAAGAATTAATGTCTAAAGGATACGTATTGAGTATGTTTATACACAATACTCAATGAATGATATTTAATTAAAACATATAAGATAAGAATCTTATTAGAAACGAACAACAGTAGGCTCTACTGTCCACTTCGCCGACCATGCGCACTGCAAAATAAATTGTTCTTGCTTACCAAGGTTGTGCCTTATGACTCTGAGAGCATAGCAAGAATATGATAAGCTCCTAGACAGCTAAAGCACGGCCCACCCCAAGGCAATAACCCCCAAAAATCTACCTTCAGAACAAAGCAAACGAACACTGTTATTGACAAAAATATTAATGTTAGTTTGATGCTCGTAAAGTAATAATTTGGTTTTACTAGTGTTAAGGATGATCTTATTGGCACCAAACCACTCGCAGACTTTAGAAATGCCTTATGAAAGCTAATATAAAGAATTGTTCAAATATCTAAGCGTTTGGCATACTCTACATGGTCTTAAATACTCTTGGTATACGCATTAGTTACATATTTCTGTAATAGATTCATTCTGGTTTTAGCGCCACACTGGCATACTTCAAGCTCAGCAACAATTTAACTTATATTTAAAAGATGAAATAAACCTGAATTTAGAGGTACTATCGTAAAGAATACACGAGCAGCTTATTAAATAGATTGTGCTACTCAATTCTGCCATCTAAAGCATCCAAGATGACGAAGAAACATAGGCGGCTATTGTCATAATAAACACCTGTTATATCGCAATATTCCTAAAGAATATTCTAATGTTAGTCTTCGGGCTGGCACATATCTTCCAAATAGCCCCCTAATTGCGAGTAATGTATTCGTATATGTGTTTCTCATGATCTCTGCACTGTCAAAAGAATATGTAAGAAAGTATATAACCTAACTATAATGAACAGGATCCATGTTTTTGGTAAATATATTTATATTTTTGAATGATCCCAGAAATTTTAGATCACAAAATATTTTGAAAAGAAATAAAATTACATATCTAACCGATGTTTATAGATACCTAAATTCTTTATTTTCGAAACATTTAATTTTTTCCGACGATTCCAAGCCCTTAGTATCTTATAAGTGCTTCCAGTTTTCTTCAATCTATCTGTGTTCATAAACGTTATTGTATTTTAGACAGGATATCTATGAAAATTAATGAACATTAGTCTGAAAAAACGCATAAGTCTTTTGACTAATAAATAGGCGAATAATTAAGGTGATTATTTTGTAGCGTTAGGCTATCTACTTTCTACCTTTTCACAAAAATTTAAATTATTTTGTGCAACTGGTGCTTACGGGGTGCCGTCATTTAGATTTCTTCTCCACATGGTACAACACTTTGCACTATGCTCTTAGATATATGGTCTTTTTTTTATATTTTTCCTTATGTTCCCTTTCTACTAGCAGAAACGATATAAAGTGTAGATAAGAATCCATTCTGCATTGATTTTATTCTTGGATTTTATCTACACTACTTTCCTATTTATTGACGACCTATTCCAAATATTTACTCTTCTTTACTATCTTTATTTTACTCATCTTCACTTTTGGATATTTGTCTTTTTTTTTAATTTGAACTTAATAAGGATACTACAAATATATAGTACTACTAGGATCTGCTAAATGTGGTTTCTTTGAAAACGAAATTTCGAAACCTACTTAAATATCTTTGATAGCTGCAGTAATATTTTGAGGCATAGGGCATGCGATGCTAAGATTGTGCCAAACAGTTTGCGTTTCAATTAAGGAAACAAAAACATAATATTTGATGTAGTATCTTATCATTAGGGAGCTTAAAATAACAATATTTGTAAGGTTTATTTATTACCACTGGATACAGTTCTTTGGAATAGCAACTGTTCTAATGATAATTTGCTTTTTAATTTTAGCTATGTTAGTTATGAAAGAATTCGCAAAATTGTTTGAATATCAGCAGATTGAAAGGTTTTACTTCAACAAACATATTTTTCTTTCAAAATGCATCACTTAAACAAATTTTTTTTTTACGATGTTCATACAAATTTGCTATAACCTTAAATTGAATAATAAGCAGCTTTTCAAATAACTCTTTGGTTTTCATGGCATCGAAACGTAAATTTACCGCCTTATGCGTAGATGGTGCAACGTTTATCCCAAAAACTATATTATATGGAAATTTACCAGTTCCGAAATGATTAAAAAACAAACATCTATTCTCAAAAACTTTTGCATCATAAAAGAAAAGTGCAAAGGAATCCATGAGAAAAATAAAATTACCAAAGTATCGTACGAGCGCATGCGGCAGGAAAAGGCTGGATGGTAGAAATGTTAACTTCAAACGATTTATCGATTCGTAAAACTTTAACTAAACAGCTTTGCGGAGATGGAAATACCTGCTTGGGTAGCTCAGATTGAACACTATCATAATAAGGGTAAGAGTATATTATTAGCAAAATAACCGTTTTACTACTCACAGTTTGGCAAAATAAACTCCGTTGAGGCGTCTATGGATGTTGAAAGCTAAAATTGCTTATTCTTGTGCCCCAAATACGTATTCATTAAAATCAATGACTATTATAAGCAGTACGCTAACGTAACATTAGTATATAGGTGCCCCAATTAACGTGCTCACCGTTGGGATCGCATAAACGGAGGTAGAGGGTTGGGTACCTCGGCAAAACGATAATAGAAAAATTAAAAACACTAAGCACTGTAAAAGAAAAATTAGAAATCGTCAGGCTAATGTGTTTTGAGTTTGTTATATAAACATTCTTATTTTAAATACAAATCGTATTGACTGCATAAATCAAAAAAGCAAAATTTGATAATTTTACTGACGTAAAAATTTTGCATAACAAAAATCCCAAAAGAAAGGTGAAAAACTAGTGGAATAACACTCCAGTGTTATTCCACTAGTGATTTGGTGAAGAGCATATCTTCCAAGGTTTACCTTAGCTTACACTATGTTTAACACTGCTCTTCACTTGTTTCTACTGAAGATGGCAACTTAGTTGCCGAAATACGTATTTAGATTTGTTATCTAATTTTGTGGTAAGGGATTTTTTCACCTTTCTTTTGGGATTTTTGTTATAGTTTTCAAGCCACAGTCTCCACCCATCACAGGATAAAAATTTTGCGTTTATTTCTATAAATTACAAACTTGTATAATTTGTGTTTTTTTTTTACCATTATACTCGTGTATTTATTTCTTATAAAGGCAAATTACTTGAAATGCTCTAAAATTTGTCTTACGTTATCAATGCATAACTGAGCTCTTCTTGCTGTTGAATTAATAACTTTTTGTAGCACAGATCCATTTATCTTATAAAATTCCCTCAGTACGCGACCTTTCAGTTCTTTCACCTTATTGAATTACGTTTCATACACCTTATTTTTCATGTAGTCTCAAAGAAAAAAATCTATTCAGTTTAAGTCTGGGGAACGTGCAGGCCAAACAATGTATCCTCGACGTATCCATTCGTTACCAAACCTTTTATTTTATAATATATAAATATTATAACACAAAATTAGCATTATGTGCTACCACTCCATCCTGTCGAAATCACATATTTGCGATTAAGTTGAACGAAATCTTATGTAGAATATTCTCTATAGCACATTGGAGGAAATATATAATAATAATAATAGTAATAATGATATCAATTTATTGACATTGATATATAAATAGCATTCATTTGTTGAACTGTTATTAAAGATCATAAGACCAAGAATTCTCCTATCATTAATTTCGCAACATTAATTACACCAAAGGCGTTCCTGACATCCAGCTTCATGAGCATACCAATAGCACATTGCGGTCCTCTCTCTATATCGTGTGGTTAAAGTCCATTGCTGATGTGGATCTTGTAAAAATGGTATCATAATTTAATATTCCAGGGGTTGATGTTTTAGAAATGTCAGCGTCCCAGAACTTACATTAAATTTGATTAGCACTAGGGCTAATATTGGCTATACTTCACCGCGACCCTTTCAAATCTATTGTGATCTCCTTTCTCCTAGAAGACGCCCTCTAACTTTGCTAATTATGCTTACCATTTTTTAGAGCGGCTCCTTTATGTAGCTATTCGCTGTGGGATGCTCTACTCCCATCGCTAGGAACCTTGTCCTCGCCAAGCCATCCAGTTGCACCGCATATGAACTGGGGTTTCCTCCTCCTCATGGCAGAATCTGCAGGGAGCGTCATCGGCTAGGCCCATGTTATGCATATGTTTATTCAGTCTACAATGACCGCTCAACAGACCTACTATTCTTTTGACAGTCTTCCCGTCTCTACTCGGTAGGTCTAAATTCAGGCCGCTGTTCTCTTAAGAACTCCCTTGCCTGTCTTTGTCCTGGTGACTTTTGCCACTATTCCGAACTTGTTCTGTATCTATTCGTTGATGAAAATTTGCGATTAGAAAATGTCAAAGGAAACGCTAGCTGCAACAAATGGCATTGGCAAGCCTCGTCCGGCCAGATCGTTGGCCACCTCAGTTCCCGTTACGCCCGTTTGACCGGAGACGCAGACCAATGTTAGTTTCTTTTGGGTGTCCACCTCATTTAGGGCGCTTACGGAGCCCCAAACCAGCTTAGAGTCAACACTTAACTTATTATACGTCCATTCATTGGTGAAATTTTTAATTTGGGGTTTTGGTAATCCCGACGGAAAGGCCAGCACCAAAGAAAGACCTTGACGAACCTTATCTCGCCAGGTCATCTGCTCCTCCTCCTCCTTCATACCGATGTGTCTGGAAACCAAGGCTACCTTTGGGCGCCAACCTAGCTTGAGGCGCTTACGCAGTCCTAAACCAGCTTTGAGTCAGCATTAACGGAACTGAACGCTTTAATTGTTGCCTGGCTGTCAAAGAAAAATTTTACCTAATTGGATTCATCTTTCTACTTCTCTGATACTAATTACAAACAATAAACTATACAATACAATACAGTGATGAATTGCAGCTACCTAGCTTGGAATACCGTAGTGTCCATACTGAAGCTTATCGAAAGAGCCTCTCTGGGCTTCCTTCCTTATATTCCGGCTCTTACGCCGTAATCGGTCTTATGATCGTCTGTATACCAGTTTGAGTCCGCTCTAACTGGAGGGCCTTTCTCCCAATACTTCTTATCTCGTAAACCATGGCGTCATTTGGCATCACCACCAGCGGAGCTTCCTTAAGTTCATCTACTACTTTTTGATGGTCAGCAACGTACGATTTACTTACCGGTATTTGACTGCGACTAACTCTGTATACTGTAGCTTGACTACTTCCTTGTATATAAATTTATAAAGGTCACAGGGTTAGGATTACACCCACTGCAGCGGTAAGAGTCGATCTAATCATACAAGCCAGCTTGGGATGCCACCGAGCGTTTTGGTCGCGCCAACCTGCCGCACCTTTGACCACCATGCCGCACATACTCTGCTGCGCTATTTTATTGTTTAACTGAAAGACCAATACATTTTTAAATTGAGTTTCAATCCACGAAATAGAGTCTCAAAGGGTTGTCCTAGATTTCAAACCCACATCATGATTAGCGACGTTTCTTAAGCTTTTGTGTGTCAATATGTAACATAAAAGCATATCGTGCTTTTTGTCATTGCTAAATTTCTCTGTGATAATTATCAATTAAAATGAGAACTAATAGTGAGATGAAAAAACTAACTAAATCATGCAAAATCTTATATATTTATAAATTTGATAGATCCAAATTATTTGTTGTTTTACTAGTTTACCGCTACCTTTGGTGTTTAGTATCTACTTAGAAACACGCAGGAACTCGCAAAATTTCATTATAATATACCCGAAATGTTATATATTAGTGAAGCTAGCAAATTATGCTCTTTCACAGGCGGTCAATAATCACCTACATGTCGTATATGGGAATTTGTGTGGAAATCTCAAAACATGCAAACGTTACAGAAGATTCACGACAATAGTTGAATTCTACGTGCCTTTATAATGTCAACAATAATCCTCTAAGCATATCTGGGTACAAAGGTTCTTACAATCTCCGATAAATACCTTGCTGCTATTTTGTATTTTATTTCGGGCCTCTTGCTACTATAGATACATTGTTTACCTGTAAACTGTAAGTTTTGAAATATTTATTGAGTTTTCTTTATAGACAATGCTACAAATTCCATAATTAATAGGGTATTTTTTTTATCTGTCCACTAAATACTTAAATATTCCATTAAAGTATCGAACAACAAAATCGGATTAGATTTTACTTATTCACCGATATGGAGGTAAGTAAATTCAAGTATAGTAAATCTTTAATTAGTTCCTAACTTTCACATAATGAAAGGGCGGCCAGTTGTCGGCCTCCACTAATGCCCCAAGTAATATTAATAACACTAACAACACAGGCACCCGTCCCGCTCACAGTCCGACCGCAACGCAAACTAGAAGAGGTTGAGTTATTTACTTGACGTAAACCCATAGTTAAATTAAATTTAATCAACGGACCTTTATAAAATCAAAGTTTGCCCCTATTGAATCTTGCCCTGGGATCTTTGGATGACCCGAGAGCATTAATCCCATCCACCTATAAAACCCCTTAGCGTTAAGCGACCGGTAGACCCCTCTGGTGCTGCACAAACATCGGACTAAGCTTTTTTCACATATCACCAGAAAACCATCCATTTCACCTCTGCACCCCACTCCGACGTTAATAAATTGCTTTCGGTCACTGTCACAATTAATTTTCTGAAACTTGAATTATGTGCTCGGGAAATAACCGCGATGGATGATAAAATTCTAGTTAAAAAAAGATTCTATTTTCCAGCTAAAGTGCATCTAAAATGCAAATAGCTTAGATTCGACAGAATTGAGTTAATTATTCTTTTTAAACTGTTATAAATAGATATTCAAGAATAAATATAAATAGCATAGATGTGAATAGAAACAAACCCGACACAAAACTTTCGACTTTATTCATACAATAATCAAAATGTATGAAATAATAAGCAGGATATTAATAATATCCATAATATACTTAGATATGAGTAAAAGACATGAATTACTTGTAACGACAGTTTAGTTATTAGTAAATATATGTTGATCCTGTCTTTGGATATAATAGGTTTACATTTCCATTAAGAAATTTTGCAGATTGTGGATGACAGCATAAGCATATGTTTGTAACACAGGACCCAAGATATGGAAACTTTACATTTGGATAATTCCTATTCAGAGCATATGAATTATAAAATTTAAGAAGGCAATACATTGCAGCACAATTTTGCAAACAGTATGACTACAACAAAATATACATCCATTTATTGCTTTTCTTTATTTTCTATCTCTCTCTCTCTATTGAACACTTAAAAAACGGCGGTAAATGTTATTATCTTTGAGTTTAATGTACATGTACTTTAAAACAAAAAAAGAAATCAAATAAAAAAAAGTTCTTTCCTTCAAATATTGCTTTACAATATTGCACAAAGATAATTATTTTTATCAGCCACGGCATGAGCAAATGTGATTTTGGGTGTAATTCTGAAGTTTCCTGTGGAACACATAATTTTGTTAGGTACCCATAACTGCAGTAATTGGGTTTTGGAACCTTTGGTGTAACAATAACTATCACACTGACAAAAGTCAATGCTACCCATAACTGTTTGAAAAATCTATACTAAAATACTATTACTCAGTCTTCTACATGCCTTGCCAATATACAACCTGTAATTTATTATAGTCAATTCAGGTAAACTACTTCGTTGAGCGTTTGCTTGCACTATCACGCATACGTATGTTTGTAGATGTCGTTAATTCGTAAACTTAAAGTGGTAATAAACATTTCTATATGCCGTTCCTAAAGTGTGCAATTAAACCCTGTGCGCAACTGCATAACCATAAAAATGCATGCAATTTTATTAGCAATAGTAGATACGGAAATGCCATGAATTAATAAGAGCGACAGCACGGCAATTTCTGCTATACTAAAATCTATCTATAAATTACGAATTCACCCAAGTTGTTAACGCGAATTTTCCAGTATGCGAATTCAGGATTGCAGGGAAATTGTTTTAGTAAACTTCAACGTGTCGTATGTTTTTGCAATCGGTAGTTCATGTTTTTTAATCAAAAGTGGCAATTGATTGGCTAACTGAAACTCGGAGTTATAAAATATTGATTATAAGTTTTCAGGAACTTACCGATATAATACCATCTTGAATATTTACAAGCATTTTGCCTTGAAGCTAATGCGTAAATTAAATTGTCAATGTTCGTTAATTAACGAGTGCGGTCTACATTTATTTCAGGTCTTCACTTATTAAGGCACAACCTCTTTCCTTATCAAATGAAAATCAATTTCCATTCATCAACAGAATTTCACAGCAGTATTCTTCTGCGACAGAATTATATAATACAAAACCTACATTGCATTTAGACATTACATTTTTTTTTTTTCGTTTCCACCTTTAACAAGTTCATGACAGTAATTATACGTATTTGTCATTAATTTGAAAAACAGACATTTTCGGAATACAATGCTTTATCTTACAATAATATATGTTACTATAAGAACTACACCGATACATTCAATTAAAACATAAATGTTAAAAATTCACGAACTAGCATTATAAAATCTAAATGGTTACAGTAAATTTGTACATTCCACATGCGCAACTAAACCAAATGAACCCTTATCTATTTGGTGTAACTTGGCGCTTTCTTTTTCTTAAAAAAAATATCACAACCAATTCGCGTGTATTTGAGGGAGCATTTAACACTGCTACCACAAATTCAATCATCGACACCTTACGGAGAAAAGGCGCTACACACACCAAAGCTTCTGCAGTGGACAAAAGCCAGCCTGGAAAAAAGGATGATTACATAAACAATCCGCGAAGTTCTATCAAAGCGGAGACGAGAGGGGAATGCCCGCTGGGCGGAGTTTTGTCTCCCATACTGTGGGCGAACCTAGTGGACGACCTAATCCCGAAACTGACCAGAAAACCTTCTCATTGCTTACGGTGTACTGACCACTTTACAATAATCGTTAGAGGGCAGTTTCCAGATCTTCTGGTAGAACGTATGCACACCGCACTAAATACTGTAGACAACTGGTGTAAACAAGAGCTACTATTAGTCGATGCTCAGAGAACACGTCGCGTCCACGAAAAAAAGAATGCTAGAAGTTTTGCAACCACTACTGTTAGGTGGTGAAAGAATTCCATATGTCAAAGAAGCAAAATACCTTGCGATAGGGTTTGTTCGAAGACTTACATGGAACACGAATCTGCAGAGAACAAGCAACAAGGCCACTATTGCCCTAGGTAGGTGCAGGAGGTGTGTGGCTGAAATTGGGACCTCAACCCCAAAATGACCCTGAAGTTATATGCAAAGGTAATTATACCCATGATAACACGCGAAGCAGTATAGTGGCCAAAGGTACGGCGGGACAGGGGAGCGGCCAAAACGCTGGGTGCCGCCGCCGAAGTAGTTCTAAACCTGTCACAACTGCATATGTATGTATGTAATATTAGGGTGATTGTACCGGGTGATTGGGTTAGGGTGGCGACCGGCTGTATCTCGAAAACTGCTATGCGTAGAGCTTCGGGACAAAAAAATACATAACCAATGTGGCCACCAGAAGTATCTGAAAATTATTTTAATGTTCGAAATTTCACCGCTAGGGGGCGTCCTTGCCATGTTCAATTATAAAATGAGTACTATCTCAGAAAATGGCAGATTGAGCTATAGTTTTGAATGGATTGCTCGAAAGCTGAGTTGATGTCCCATTTTTTTTTTGTTTAATGACTTTTTCGTAGCTGCCATAATAAGGAGCGGGGAAACCAATCCATTGTTCAATATGTAAATGTTAATATCTCCTGAACCGTTCAACCAATCTGAAATTTTTTGGGCTCGTTCGATGGAGCATTTCATGGGTTCTTTCTGGAAAAATTGTCGTTCTAGCATTTAGTTTGAAATAGGTAAACTAGAGGGAATTTTCTGTAGTGATTACATATTTTGGTGAATTTCAAGAAAAAATTAAATGTAACCGTGCTATATAATTACCAGTGTCGCAAGGTAAATTAAATTGTTGAAATTTCAGTGAAAACCGCATCTTAATATCTCTATCCGTTCTCGATTTATCTCCAAAAGAATGAAATTTGTAACAAAAATTAACTACGGCCTTGCAAGTAGGCCACGCGACCGATGGTTTCCATGGAAACTATGAAATTCTATCAGATTGTTTAATGCTTATATCGGCTAAATATAGTCAAAACTGAATGAAATAAATTATTAACGAGAATAATAACAGCAAAAAGAAACTAAAATTTTAATTATAAATGTTGCAAATGTCTGCCATCACTGGCCACACACAGATTGAGTCTGTTACTATCGTTATCCTAAGTTTCATCCTTACCACGTCATCTTACATCAAGAATTAAAGGATGACGATTTCTATTCTAGCTATTGGGGATGTTGAGTGAAAACCAAAATTTTTTATCACAGATGTTACGCACTGACAAGGCAAATTTTTTCCCCTCTAGTTTACCTATTTCAAACTAAATGCTAGAACGACAATTTTTCTAGAAAAAACCCATGAAATGCTCCATCGAACGAGCCCAAAAATATTCAGATTGGTTGGACGGTTCAGGAGATATTAAAATTTATATATTGAACAATTGATTAGCTTCCCCGCCCCTTATTATGGCAGATACAAAAAGAAGTCATTAAACAAAATAATGGGACATCAACTCAGCTTTCGAACGGTCCATTCAAAACTATAGCCGAACCTGCAATTTTCTGAAATAATTCTGATTTTATGATTGAACATAGCAGATACGCTCCCTAGTGGTGAACATTAAAATAATTTTCGGATATTTCTGGTGGCCACATTAGTTATGTATTTTTTTGTCCCGAAGCTCTAGGCATAGCAGTTTCCGAGATACAACCGGTCGCCACCCTTACTGAATCACCCGGTACACTGCGACCTGAAAGATCTATTGTGTCCCCTATTCTCGCTGTATTTACAGCTGGTCGTCCAGTCGGATTCCTTTCAAAAAGTGCAGAATGTCAGAAGGGCCCAGATTAGGTAACTCTCGCTCTTCGATTTCACATGCTCCCAGGTGCAGCGCCCTTGAGTTGCACAGTGCAGCGCAGTTTTTGAGTAGATGGATGGAAGTTTCATCCTGTTCCCCACAAAATCTACATTCGACTTCCTCAGCTATTCCAAGCCTGCTTATATGTCCGTTCAGTTTACAATGGCCTGAAAGGATCCCTGTCAATATGCGAATATTATTTTTACTCAAGTTGATGCATTCTGCAGATCTCTTCTGGTTATAGGTTCTCAGAAGAGTTTTAGCTTGCCTCATTCCCTGGAGATTCTCCCAGTATTTGGATTTTCTCTGCTCTACTTCATTTTTGTGTTGCTACAGTATTATACTGTTGCTTATCACGCAAAAAGGTTCTGGCTGTCACTGCGTATAGAAACATATGTCGAGTGTAATGACCGCGAAACGCGCAGCGTCGCGTCTTCTTTAAAGAGAAACGCATTTGAATAAAAAAGAATTAAGAAAAATTAATCTACAGGGTGTACCGACAATCCCAAACCAGTCACAGGTGTAGACGGGGATTAGGGGGACTGGTGCGGTTTAGCCGGTCTGCTGTTGGGGCGTAATCCGTCATCCAACGACAGATTAACTGTAATAGAATTACTACTACTATATTAATTGCAAATAAAAATATAGTCCACATATGAATGCAAAACTTGTCAATCTTTTATATTAAATCCGCCTCAATTAATTCCTACCTTAACAATTCCTGTATACAATGTCAAGTTTGGTTACGAAATTCATGACTTTTCAATGATGATCTTCTCAAAATGAGAATCCAGCCGGAGAAACCGATCACTCAATACATTATAAAATTTCGTAGTTACTTCTAAGGAATTTTATTTTTCCTACTATTGTTATTTTCCTCTAGGGTTCAAATAAAGGTAAATATCGATAAAACCCGTAATCAATTTCTATTGGAGAATAATACGACAGGGCTTCGTTTTTTTTACGATATTTCGTCAAGTACGAGAAACGTTCGCGTTTATTTCCCAGAAGTATCATATCGTCTCAATAACAGGTCACCAACTATATCTAAGTCGGGCATTGCATAAGAGGTGTATCAAACTACATGTACTAGCGTCGCCTGGCAGCTATAAAAACCGAGTAACAACCCCGTGTAGTTATCAGTTGTTCTTCAAGTACCAAAACGACAAGAACTACTAAGACGACAGCAACGGTTAAAGGGAACAAGAAGAGACAACAATATCATGGCAACCAAGGTAAGCGACGCCGTTTACGCGTCAGTTTTATGTGGCCAATTTGACGAACTCGACTTTACGATCAATCTAACGCAATATATACAAAGTGTATTGGACAAGACGGCCGTTCTCCTTACGCGAATAACTTTGACACTTCTTCCTCTTTCCACGGTTCGATATCCGCACCCGTGCACCTTCGCGCACCGTTCATATATAAGCGGTAGTCGCATCACGTCAAACGATGTCGAAGATAAATTTTTATTGAATATCTTCTTCTTTCGGCGCGCGGAGAAAATATGAATTTCATCATGTGCAAACGCGTAAATCGCCGCATTGATTTTTCCACCAAACGGACGACAGCTGTATAATAAATAGTTCGTAACCATTTGGCATTTGTAATAGCTGCATGTTTTTTTTTACGTACGGAAAAATGTAATAACCTCAATACCACTAATTTCTAAAATGTATCTTTAATCTACATATTTTTGACTCTGTTATATTTAAAATATGTAATATTGAAATTCTACAAAAAAATTCCTGCAAATCACCAACTATGTAGATTATTAATCATACCCGTTGTATTCAGTACATAAATTCAAACTCTTACAACTACAACCTCATTATCCATCCATTGGCCTAGTCCTTACTTGCAATTTCAAATGATTCTCAAACACGTCGATTTTTCAAATTATTGAGTTGCTTAATATAATTATCCTCACCAAAATTTAGTAGTTTTTATTTCAAATTCTACCAAAATACCATCATTTTTGTATCTTGTGAATCCTACTTTAAGTCATATTCAGTAAATTTACCCGAATCTTTTAGTCTAATTATCCATAACAATTAAATAAAGTTTGCAAAATGGTGCGCTTAATTCTGTTTGAGATTAGCCTCTGTTCTTGGTTCTTAGGTCATTAAATATTAATATTTCTAGATAAAACTTTAAGAGTACTACGTTTTGGTTTATTTCAAACCTTTTTCTGGCACGTACCTATATAAACAATATAAATTATTGTAAAAATGACATTAAAATTGTTTTGTGACAAAGTATATTATTATTTGATGACCGAAAACCCAAGAACAGAGTCTGATCTGAAATAATTACTGGTCAAGAAAAAAAGATTGTAAACTTAATTCTGTTTGACTTTCTATGATGACGAATTTATATCTAACTGTTTCTTCGTCAACTAATTTATGCTATTTTCCTATAATGGCCATCTTACTAAAACTAACTTTCAGACCTTTTAAAACAATGCTACAATCCTAATTATTAATATAAATCTAATCAGATTTTATTAGTTTAAGTATATGTTTAACAGCTAGTGTTTACCTCTCTATAAAATTAATATAATGTTAACCATTTCCTAACTATTTATTATTAATTTGCTTCTTTATTATTTTTATTGTTTTTATTTTCTTTTTACTTTTTATTTTTTCCAAATCTGATAGTCTAGTCGCTTGCACACTTGGCTATCAGTCCTGAGGTCCAGAGTTCAAATCTCACTCGGGTCAATTACGATAACCGGTTTTTTCCAGGGTCGTAATAATGATTACGAGGGAGATTTGGCGCTGCGAGGGTGCCTGACAAGCATATATAAATGCTTAGGCTTATATATTCCCTTAAAGAAAAATAAACATTTTTGATCTGCTTCTTTTTCTTTCAACTAGTGCATTTTCTTTTTGAAAGATACATTTCATCAGCGGCGGCTGGTGCTTACGTCACTGGGGGGCTTTGTCAAAGACCGAACTTTTTCGTATGATTTCGTACCATAGGAACATATTTGACCTGAGCATACAAAAAACTTCGATCATTGTCAGAGCCCTCCATAGAATTATTTGCATAAATTGAAATAGCTTTCAATTTTCTAGCTAAAGTAAGTTATATTGTGTAATACTCAAGTTTTAATATAGTAATATAATTTATTTCAAAAGCAAATACAAAAATAACAATATTTAATGCACAAGCTAGAAACAGATCACAACAAACAAACAAAAGAAGTCAGTAGTTATAACCTAACTATGCTAATGGTTATTCAGATTAGAGTGCGGTAGGTGTCATTCAGTTTTCAAAAGAGAAAGAGTTGGAGCGCCGTAAATGACATAACGCACGATAGTTGTATTAGATTTTTTGGCTGAGAAAATATTAAAGGATATTATGCATATTTTACGTTGTAAGTAATTGTCAAAAAAAAAACGTGGTCAGTGCACATTAGCACGGTGTGGTAAAAACTAGGGCGTTAAAATGAATCTACTCTTGCATTGGAAGACAGATAATGTTATGTTTACAGTTGAGGCCAACAAACATATTATATTACAAGAACTAATTTCTAACAAATACCAGTTAAGATATTTTTTACATAAGTAATAATTAGAGATATTTTTTAAGATTATTACAAAAGTATGCATTTCTTATAAGGAGGACGAAGGAGGTAGTTTATTTATCAACTTAAGAATATTTCATTGCGTTTCAAAACGAACGATAGAGTTTTTTAAATGTTATAAACAGTAATTTTATAAGAATCTTAGTAATATATCCGAAAATGATTCAGCTACAAAAACATATCGAAAAGCTCTACTTGAATTCATTAACATACAATGCATTAGTGTACAGCATTCACGTCATCTAGTTGGAATGGCAAAGTATTTTTTTTTTTCGTTTCTATGCTGCAAATTTTCATTAGTTTCTTGTAAATGTAACAAGCTGCAGGACTAAACCTAAAAATTGATAAAAAAATCTGTGCTTCCCGAGTTACGATTGCCAAAGCAGCATTAGGTGTCGTACAATAAACAGTCGACTGTCCGCGCTATAAACATTGAATAACCGTTTATAATACCAAAATAATTAGGTAAATGTTTAATGTTGGTTTATATCTAGTATAGTAAACGAAAAATATCCACTGTATAAAACCTTGAAAAACAATTTAGGCATCATAATCTAATTATTGGTACACGATAAAATGTATTTCAAGAGAATATTTTCATAAACTTTCGCAAACAAGATATTAACCAATACGAAACATTTATTTGATTATTTTGTCCATTATAAACGATTATTTAACGTTTAAAGCGTGGGTATTCTATAATTTATTATGTTATTAATATAAACCAAAATTAAACGCTTATTGAACGTTTGTGGTATTGCTTGCGTGACTTGTTTCCATTTTATTGTAAAATTGAAAAAAAAATGTTTTTTCTTTATATATAATTGAATGAGTAAAGGTCATTAACTCAATACTTGATTCTAGGTAATATCAGTCTGCTTTTAAGGCTGAATTTTTGAATTTCGATGTTGTTTATATCCAAGGTATTGAACTTGACGATAAAATCGTAAACAACCCCGCACAGAGTGATTTTTTTATGAATTTGACACACCAAATTTCTTTGTTGCACCGTAGGAAAATGGCATCATTATTTCTGATGGTTTGTGAAATACGGTACATTTTCGAAGACGGGAATGTCAAAATTTTAATAAAACTTTAAGTATTCCAAGCAGTTGATTCGTCAGATAGGATTTTGTCATGAAACTGTTTGTTGTATTAATCTACCTGCAATAGCTCCCATAAAAAAAGATAGAGCTCAAATGAATCCAAACACATTTTCGTAGATATACAGAATTGACTTGCCAATTTTATTACTTTTAGTTATTTATTTTTATTTATTTATTCTGCCAAAGTTTGACTAAAACGATACTGAAGAACTTGTACAACAGAGGAAGGAGGCCTGAGATACTAGTATATTAACATCTAGAGTAGTTGATTCTAAATTAACTATACACATAAAGAACTATGGTGTTAGATCTGTCACGTCAAAATACACAGTAGTTAAAAGCAAGCAGAGTTGTGTAATTTAATACAATAGGTTATTGTTTCGGAGTAAAATTTCATTTTCACAATGTAAGTTTGCTCCTATGCGTACTTAGCAGTAGGAGTAAGTAAGAAGCAATTATTATATTTTCGAGTTGGTTTAAGCCTAACCTAAGTGGTGTTGTCAGTACACTTCGCAGAGTTAAGATGCAGTAGTGCCTACTAAGTTAAGGAATTCACGTTCACTTTTCGGAATTGTTCATATTCGCAATAATGGTTTACTAATTCACATTTTGGTGTCACCTATACCTCCCTTACCTAAACCGTAGTGAACCGTTAGTTTTCCGAATGGGGTTATTATTATTCAAGAGCAATATTATTATTATATATATATATTTTTTTTTGGAATTAGAAATTTATAACTACATAGGGTGTAGTTGTTGAAAGGAATCTTTCAGTATTTGTAGCCTTACTTCTTGATAAATAACACGATTTTTATGGTGGACTTAATTATTGAGTTGTTATATAATTATACGTTTCGATATATTTATGTCGTCTTCGTGTTTAATTAATGCAAAGGCATATTGTCAATTTAAATTTAAATAAAAGTACTCAAAGAGTATCAAATTTATAAAAGCAATAAGGACAGATACTTAGAACGAATAACAAACACCGTAAAATTCAAAGTAATAATGCCACGATCCTCCATCACAGAAAACATATGCGATTATGTGAAGAAGAAAACGTGAAAATGTCGAAACGTATAATTATGTAACAAATAGAACCCAATAATTAAAAAAAGGGTACATCTCTACTAAAAAAATCGTTTTATTACATGGGGTGTAGATATAAACGGTTCCAAAAAGTGTGAAATATTTCTTTTTAATATTTGGTGACAATTTAACTACTTTCAGTAAAACTAAAACATCGTTTTATTTAAGTACCGATGGTAGTTCCCTCACGTCCAGATCCAACATCTTATTTTTTGTGTGTAAGAACATATTATGTCCCGGCCGAGAGATAAGACCTTACCCTTATCTTTACTCCACACGTTTTAAGCTACCAAGGAAAATATTGTGATGTAGGTACTGAATTAAATACAATTCGCTATTTTCTTAGCTAGTATAAATTGTTTTTTTTTTTGTGAAACATAGGCTGTATCTTCAAATTTACTAGCACGAAATTCGTGTTGATTAAATGCGAGGTAATTATAAATATAATTGCAAATATTTAATTGCTTTCTAATTCTGAGTAGATCCATATATTTTAACAGAAACTTGCAATAAGCTAACAGATAAGCAAAACAATTATCATTTACGTATATTTAGCTAAATATCAGTATTATTTTTATTCCCTTCACGAACATGTTTTTATTTATCGATACATTGTTAAAACTGAAATAATTTTTGATATTTAATAATTTAATGACTGTGGTCTTGCAACACTACAGGAGGAATGCAGAGTTTTCAATTTATCTAGACATAGATAAATATCTACGTATACTGTAACAGCCCAGTTTTAAAATATTTACCCTGCGGTTGCTTTAAATGGGTATATTAAATTATAATATTATTAGAAGCATGAGAATACCCGCTTTTAATATAATTCCTACAAAAATTTATAATTGATCATTTGTTTAATGTTCATTGTTCTTTTTGCGTATGTTTCTGTACAATTCTGTTAGAAATTTGTTTTAAGCGAATTTTGCTGTATTTTATAAAGTTAATACTGCATAAACTTAACGTGGCGCAATTATCGAACAAGCTATTCCTTCGGCTGGCTTCCAATACATTGCCTATAATAAAAATCTACGACGTATTTGCCTACTCTATTAACGAAACAAGTTGATTTCCTAATTCGCGTGAATAAAAACAAATTACTACTAGGGAAACATAGGGGGCAGGTACACCTGCTGATGTTAATCCAACGTGCAAATTGGGACTACGTGCTGTAGTGATTGTAATATCAGACCCCGATACAGTGTGTGGTTTAAATTAATTACTTCGGTTGCTTATTGTTGGCGTTTGTGGCCATAAAATCGATAATTTTAATTAGGTTGGCACATACAATTCAGCAAACATACCCGCACACGCGCGCCAGACGTATAAACGCAGAAACAAACACCTACAAACGCTAGTGTGCAATTACAGTGTATTTACCTGAAAAGGTGTTCCTGTCCGAATTGAGATCGTTACACGCGCGCCGTTTCTGTTTCTGGCAATTACGACCTCTGAAATGTGCTTGTAAGCGTTGGACTAATTAACTTTTAAATTTTCATTCCTTAAAACGAAACACCATAAGCACGAACGTATTTTATTTCACCTATTTTGTGAGTGTTATTATTATATGCATACATACATAAATATATACTGCCTTAGATGAACGTGAAATAGTTTGGCCGTTAAAAGTCATGTGCGATTATGAAGCTAACGGCAAAGTTATTTGCAATACCGTATGCTGACATTATATATTCTTAAAAAATCAACTACGCGCACATCCGTATGTCAATATGGCGGATGAAATTGCGGGCTTGCGGGAAATTACCGAAAGCAATTTAACGAAACCGAAATCCATTTTGCATCCATTGTCCGAACATAATCATCATCAGGTAACGTTCCCTCCCGCTGTATTTAATTACATATCATATAAGCAGAATAAATTGTTCCGTCACATTTATATATAATCAATAGAAAATGTGCACTAGGTATTGGTTTACGTTTTATCGGCAAATAAATACACACAATGCAATGCGGTTACGAATAACTTACGGTCTAACGATATCCTATTTAATTCCAAATTTATTCAAATTTCACCATCATTTTAGCCCATTTGATTTATCTGCTTTTGGTATAAAAGCGTTTAATGGCTTTAATGGTTTGTGACCTATTTAAAGCAAAGGAATCCTTTTTTTGAGATTGTCTGTTGGTGGATCATAAAAAGCGCCAATTGGGAAAATAAAAGCTATCTCGCCATTAATAGTTTCATGTATTGAGATCCATATATTATCGGAACAACACGGTAGAAGAACAAGAAACTTACTTATTTAACCGTTCTCATTCTACCTTGCGCTGTAAGGGAAGTGGGGATGAGTTTCTTCTAGCTTAATTTGTTCTATGACATCGACCTCTCTTCAAGAGACCCCTCTTCATCGTCAATAACTTTCACACTTCCTTGTTCCACGTTTTACAAAGTCGTCCGACCTCGTTCCTTACTAACTTACCTCCCTCCTCCAAATCGTCCTTATCCGCACCTCACCGGTATCTTATCCTTCGTAAATCAGTCCAACCTTATCACACCTTTAATCGCACGCAATTTTGTCATCTCATATCTCCGAATCTTGCTCGCATTTCCGTTTTTCCAGTTTCACACTACTGCATAGATATACTGTCATATATCTGCACTTTGGAAACCTTATTTAACCAATAAGCAGTATACTCTGACTGCGTTTGGTACCCTCTGATTGATTTCATTCTCCAATGTTCCGTATGCATTCCAAATAGATCCAAAATACATATAGTTCTCAAGTTGTCCATATCTGTATATTACGCTGCATTTTTTTTTCAGATGCTGGTATTATTACCTGGCACAAATCAATCCTGAAACCACCGTTGGTTGAAATTTTCTTACTCCAGTTCTTACTTTCTTGCATTTTGGACTTGCTGTTTCGTGCATCAGCGCATAAACAGTAGGGGGCTGAACACTACTTGTCTAACACCAGTTTTTGTTAGGGAATTCTTCAGAGAGATGTTGTTGATTTTCACTACCTTCCTTTGTTTGATCTAAATCAATAAATCCCAAGAACATTGTGTTGCTGTATTTTAATGTTTCCCCTTTTACAAATATTGGTAGTATCGTGGCCAGAGACTATCCTTCAAGAATACATTGTGCAGAATACGTATTCTATTCATATGCATATATTTGGCCGCCTTTGATCCAGCTTTGATAGCGTCTTGCTTCACACGTACAGAAAACCCAAAAAGGGTTCCTGATCACATACTTCATTTCATCTTCCCTTATCATCTCATCATTCATTTCTCAGCCCACTGTTATTTGCATACCATCATTCACTGTTTTATCCAAGTCTTCTTTCATACCCTTACTGAAGTGCTGTCTCCACTGCTCCATGATAAGTTTATAGCCCATTACTCAGTTACCTACTCCATGTACCAAATCTTTACGTCTGTTCGAATAGATAAAACATTACAATAAGTACATTATTATAATAATAATGATTCTTTTGATAAACAAAGATGATCTGAAGCATAAGCCACCTATTTTTGAAAATAGTGCATCTACATGTTAAAAAATAGGAATTATATGTACCGAATTTCTGGGAAATAAAGTTATAGATTTAAATGCCGCTAGGTTTTCACGACGGATTGAGTGAAAATTGGTTCACCCGTTTTTAATATCTGGCAGTGCTTTCAGCAACGCTAATCAACATATATTTTGTTTTGATAAAACTCCAGTTTCAAAATACTAGAAGTATAATATTTATTCATTTAGATGGAAACGTCATTGCTTATCTAAAATAGAATCTAATGAAGAACGCGTGAAGAGAAATAAGAAAAAATAGAAGCACTACTTTATTGCATAAAATACGAATAGGTAAACAGTAAGTGGTAAAAGTAAAAGTATGTACTTATTCTGACTAAATTTTGCATAAATGGCGCAATTAATCAATCTAAAAACAAGGTGAAAATACTCCACCCTAGGATATACACCCCTTTTTGTATTCATATCATTCATTATGTAGGCGTTTTATTTTATCAGGGAATGCCACAATATAAACAAAGAGATTGCTGCCCAATTCAATCCTATAAAAATATATTGTAGGTACTGCAGAGTTTACCGTAAAAATGACACTACTGGTTATTTCACTGTCGGCATTAATTAAGGCCTAATACGATATATCTGGTGTATGCTCCTAGTAAATATTGTATAGGATGAGAAAACGACGCCGACAGAATAATTGACTCATATAAATCCTGTTTTAACAGATACTATAATGTGAAGTAATAGATATAGCAAAAAAGGTGGAATCGCAATATCGTATTATGCAATTTAATTTGAAACTGCAATTAAAATTTATAAAATTACGAAATGCTAAATCTTATAGTTTGTCCTTACTAAAGCATTGGATTGTACCAACCATTAATCAATAATATAATTAAGTTTTCTATGTTAGTGTGCACTTACTAAAATTTTTTCCCTGCAATGGAATCCTATTTGTAGCATACAATAAATAGATTTCGAATATTAGGAATACTAAGTATTGAGTATCATAAGAGTCTATTCTTTGCCCGTGCTTTTTTTTTAATTCATATTAATAATATTTGAAATTGTGATCGCAATTAATTTTATTTGTTGATAATCATTAATTATAATATTTCATGGTAGGATTTCAGATGCAGTATTTGCAATAGGAATCGTGATATTCCTACCTCAAATAAATGGTCCATCAATTTTTTAGAACTCAAAATGTGGTGCTGAGGTAGTACCAAATTATCGACGATCTATTAAATCGATTAAGTTGTTTGACCCAGCTCTACTTTGGCCTGACAAATCCTATAATGAAAATTTATGCGTTAAGAGAATTAGAAAACCTATGCCTAACGATTCCTTCCCCGATCGTTCTGCGTGTAGTCCTTTTGGCTATGCTCTCCACCAAAATGTGGAGTGCAGTAAAGTTTTGTACCGCCTCAATAGCTGCTGTTGGACAGATTCTCATTGACCCAGTTATGCATACACATCCTAATTTTGGCACTTTAGAGAGATTAGCTCTCGCGGTGTCCAGACTAGTTCTTTTGCTCCAAGCCACTACCCTCTAAGTTCTAAGTGATTATTGGTCTCACTATTGCGGTATACATCCGGAGCAGTATTTTTGGGTTGCGTCCCCAGTTATTACCCGCACAGTTTTTAAAATTAGAGCATTTTTGCCTTGTTGATTACTTCAAGCTTATGCTTACATCACAGAAGTTTATATGCCAGGATGAGGCCTAAATATTTCAGCTCTTTCTTCCAATCTATATCTTGCACATCTTTTTTTATGGTCCTGACATTGGGTTTTCTTTTTGTTTTGAATGCTACTTAGGTAGTCTTACATCAGTGAGGTACATACATACAACATTGATATGGATCCATAGTTCTTTACATCATTGATATTACCTTTCTTATGAATAGGAACTGCTCTAAATATTTTCAATGCATCCGGGAATTTCCCACTTATTTATTAAATCTGTTATGGGGGCATCAGAAACCTTTTTTCTCTTAGTTGATAAACCATAATAATCTAAAGTACTCTTTGCATTAATTTGTTACCTTGTTCACCTCATTTATTATTACTTGTACGATGAAACATGCGAACCTTCAAAAGATATTCCTTGTATGTTTTTGCGTTGCTATCTATTGTAATTCATTTTGTACGAAGGTGTGACGTAACTGCTCCATATTCAATGCTGCTGTGCATGCATGTGAGCATGTATTAAATAATATAAGGAGCGAAGAGGATTGCTATCCGTATGATAATCTCTATAAGACAATTATTTAAAGTGCTTTCTAGCATATCTGGAAGCTTTATAATACGATATAATAACATCTACAAACATTTTTAATTATTAGTATTTATTTTTATTGTACCTACTTGTATTTTGGATGTAATTAACTGCATTAATAAATATCTTAATGTATGAGATAGTTTTCGTATTTAGTAATTTCTTTTCATTTATAAGGTATAAATGCTTTATCGTCCGCATAAATCGATCGAAATGTTGTCTTAACATTAATAACCAATTAAATTAAAGATCTTTCATTTACAGTTTATTGTCGTCTTAGCCACCATCGCCTTAGTTCATGGACAGAATCAAGGACAAGGCCAAAACCAAGGACAAGGCTCGCAACAGCAAAGCGGCTACCATACGAACCAATTACACCCGGTTGCCGCCGGTTACTCTGGATTCGCCGGCTCCTATCAGCAGCAGCAGCAGCAACAGCAGCAGATTCAAGCTCCTGGTCAGGTGGCGTCGATCTCAGCGACACCAGTAGTAACACCGGTCGCCGCAAGGATAGAACCGTTCGATCCCTTCCCCCAATATGTCTACGCCTACGACGTTCACGATCCCTCCACCGGAGATTTCAAGAATCAACACGAGAGTCGTCACGGTGACGTTGTCAGGGGACAATACAGCTTGACGGAACCCGATGGCTCGAGGAGAACCGTCGACTACACTGCCGATCCTCATCTCGGTTTCAATGCCATCGTGAGGAGAACTGGTAACGGTGGACAATAAGAGAACTCCCTTCGTCAAGTGTGTTTAGGTATCGCGTTGTAAATTCGTATGACGACCGTTGCTAATTATTATCCAATAATAATTTTTGTGTATGTACAATGGAAGTAACTGCCTGTATTTTTCCGCATTCCTATAATAATATAACATTATTAATAAATTAAATGAGCATTTTTTTGTATAGTCTGTACGAATGTTACTCCTTCTAGACAATTGTGATTTTTTTTTCGTGAGAATATACATATAGTCTCTACTTACCAATTTGAGTATATTTTTTTTACCCTAATAAAATGTGAAATACGCAAAAACTCGATGACAATCTGATACTCTTAAATAATTTCTAAATTAGAGAAAAGTAAGATAAGTTATCTAGAGGTAAAACGAAGTATTCAATATTTTACTTCCCTTACATAAAGTAATGCTTACCTTGTTATATAAGAGCGTTACGATCGTACTGCTAATGACAGAAACAAAGATACCAAACAATTGCCGGTATTCCATCAAATCAGGCTTCAAGAGTGGGGATTCATTAATTAGTTACTGTATTAAAACTTGTAAGAGGACTACCCGGAAGCAGGCTCCCCGCTAGGAGACTCCATTAGGTACTCTTCTTGGAATGTCTACAGGAAGCTGTCAATAAAGACTGTTCAGTTTGGTTTTGCCTCCTTAAGTCTTGCTCCTCCCAACCCAGGTCGAGCCCACTAAACACGTACATAAAGTAGGTACAACTATTGTTATTATTCTAATTATTATTAATTTAGTCTTTATGAAGGAGAACGACAAGAAAGTCAAACCTTTTCAGGATTTGCTTGCATCAGTTGGCCTGAAGCAAACAACTACAGAGCCCACCAGAGTCTGTCAGAATGGGGCCACTCTAATCGAGAATATATTTATAAAAACAAACATTAGGTTTGGGAAAGATATTGGTGGACGTTTACCCAGCCAACTACTTAGTTGTTAAATGTCGGATTACGCTCCAACGGACCGGCATAACCGCACGACCCACCGCTAAACCTCGTACACACCTGTGGATCGTCGGTACACCCTGTACATCCCTTTTTAAAGTCTTGCCTATACTTGTAAAAAGACTCGACGCTTCGCGTCTCGCAGTCGTTAGTTTGATGACGGATTACGATCCACCTCAGCAGATGAAAACAACAAAGAAAATAAATTCAGGTTACAAAAGTCTTTCAAACAACCCTGTAGTTTCTTTTTATAATTTCATCCAGTCATTTTCAAATTTTAAGTTTTCATTACAAATTAAAATAAGGTACCTTTGATTATTATAATCAAAAAATGTAATGGATTTGTGTATTGACCAAATAAATAGGGATAAAACTACAAAACATTTATTATAGTTCAAGCAAGTTGTGGTTTTCTTCTCATTCAATTTTAATTCGTACTAAAGGGTTCCAAGAACCAAATTCGATTCGCTTCATAATTCGAGTACCTAAAGCTTCCACTATTTGTCTAAGAGAGACGCAGCCTGGGAGTGTATGGGGCCAGAATCGGTATTTTTGTGACCACCAGTTTAACCCAAGAAAAATCAAGATTTTTGATGTCCGAATAGCATCTTTCGAAAATTTTGTTTGGGGATAACAACTGCCTACTAATTTATTATTTTTTGAGTTTCTACTCATTGGTGAATGAAAACATATGTTTAACATGTATAGACGCGCATTTTAGGGAGACTGGGAGTGAGATCAGACCACATGATGTCGAGATACATCTATATTTAGAGATCTGTACAGCTTAGTACAGGGCACGTGGATATTGGAATGGTTGGCTTGAATCAATGGGTAAAAGAAATGGGAGATTAAATACAAAAAGCGAAGAGGCTGCAGTAATTCCTAACACTCCATGTCAAACGGCTCCCACAAAAAAAGAGAGACTAAGTGGATAGCTAAAAACAGGATTAAAACAACAGTATTTTGGTGCGATACTAGAATATGCAACAGGACATTAATTAAGTACCTAATGTTTGTTAAAACCTGAAAACTGCTTGTAATTGTGCTAACTACACCAAACAAATGCTTGAAAATTACATCATTTTGGTCTATGTAGAAGTGAATATTCGTCTGTTACAGAATACTCTTTCCACAATGCCAAAGAAATAACACAGTTCGAAGATTTTTGAATTACTCCCAAAAATAGCTGAAAACTTGAATACTAACACTATCGATGTTATTTAAAAAATCTGATGAAATTTCCTGCTGAGATCAATATAATATAATCCATGTGATATAATTAATAATTTAATGTAATAATATATATAATCTCTATAGTGTAAGCAACTTCTGCCTTCAAACAGTACCGTTCCTAGATGCTTAGACGCTTCCGAATATGGTCCATTTTGAAAACGACAACGTTGTCAGGATTATTCGTCGTTTATTTTGGCATTCATTTCACTCGCCACACGCTGGTTCGAGTTCAGGTTGAGACGGTGATTTTTAACTATGAATAAAAATCAGAACATGCGTTCTTCTCGAATAGGAAGTAATACCGTAGATTCCGCGTCAGTGCGATGTTTGACACGTAAAAGATACCTACCTACAGCGGGGATTGTACAACACGTCAATAGATGTCAGTGCTTAGAAGTATCAAGCTGTATTCCACAACTTGAAGATTCGCCCAGCAATAAATAAACAAAGAAAACTTGAAATTTGCAAATCATCTGGCGTTGTTATCATTACTCGTTGAGCAATACCAATGAAATGCCAGTAATAAAATTAATATGATTGTGGCAGGCTAAACAGTAGTATTCTAATGATTAATAATTATAAAAGAAAAAATAAACTCAAATTTGCCATGACCAAAAGTTCGCCCCAAAATCTATGTTATGAATCCGCTAGCATACATAAAGTAATGAAATGAAAAATATTTGCTATAACTGGCTATAAAGTGTGTGTATTATCGTAGTTTCTTGTACTGAAATTGTACCCTATAGTACTAGTGTACCTTCAGCTCCCGTACGGCTTTATGAAAGTAACTTTGTAGTTGCTAGATGTACTATTTCTTATTTAGCCCTACTAGAAAATTACAAAAAGTATATCTGTATGTATATCTGTAGCGTTGCTGCTCCTCCATCCCTCATCCTCGCCTCGGGAACTACTGTCTCGGGCTAACGGTGTTGAGGGCCTCCTTCTTTCTTCAAGTCGTGGTTTAGGTTTTAACTATTAGTTTTTCTTCCTCAGAATCTTTTTTATTTCACTTTTAAATTTGTGGTACGGTAATTCTTTTATGTTTTTCGGTAATTTGTTGTACATTTTTATTGTTGTTGTATTTAGTGTTTGACTGTAGTTGTGGTGTTTATATATTTCGGATCTCAAGTGCGATACTCTGCGAGTTTTGTAGTCATGTATTTCTCTATTCCTTTGTAATTTTATGTTAGTTTTAATTTCCTTATTTTTAATTTTGTGTAGAAATAATATGTTATTGAGGGTTATTATTCCTTGTATGTTTAGTTCTTTTGTTTTTTCATAAACATGTGTTGTTGGAGTTCTATAGTGTAACTTGTATATTATTTTTAGAGCTTTGTTTTGTTGTCGTTGTATTTTGGATAGATTTTTTGTTGTCGTGTTTCCCCAAATGTTTATTAGGTAGCTATTTTTTGCAGCGAATAGGGCGTGGTATAGTGGTTTTTTAAGGGAAGTAGGTATGAAATGGATAATAATATATTAAAATAATGACAGTACAAGTTTAAATCACGAGCCGCGCAGCTGCAAGTGATTCAACGTACGAATATGTCAGTCACCAGTCATTGAAACACGTGTTTTTTATACTATTTTTTTTTATTTCGCATTAATTTACTTTCATTTATTAAATATTTTAAAGCTGAATTCTTGTATCTACGCCGAGAATTTCAATATTTTCCTGTTGGTAATACAATTTTGTTGTACGGAATCGTGTTAGATCCATTGCAAAATTTAGAAATCAATTTCCAAAGTAAATTTGCGTTTATTTTCATTAATACTCCGTAATGGTTTATGATAATTTTAATTTCTTTTCCACCTGAAATTTGATGTTATTGGAAGGTAATCGTTCGTCGTTTCTTAATCAACGAAAATGTGTGAGGCGTGTGAAAACACAAGCTGCAAACCTCGCATAAAAGATCACTACATTTGCTTGCACAAAGTGGAATTTTATAACTCTATTTTTCGGCAAACCAATTGCCCGAAGTGCCAATTGTACGTGCGAAATAGAAAAAAAGTAATTTTAGCAATATATTGTTCGCAAATATTTTATAATACAGTCTAGACAACTTTTTATATCAATTTTACCTAAAAAAATTCACAAAATCGACGGTAAATTGCCCGGCACCTCCACCACTTTTATTACTTGTCGTGTTAGAGATGGGTACTAGACTTGTTCTTACTCGTTCATTTTCTTTGCGATACTCACAATCACTTGGATGAAGGAGGGAGGGGATTTCTTAATATGCTTGTTACCTCTTACTAACTATATTTACTTTTTAACGTTTCAATATAACTGCTAAAGCAAAAAATACATCCTCGTGCAGTTTCATCTAATTTAAATTTTATTTAAAATGCAAGCCAATGAAATTAAAGTAAATGTCTGCAATGACACACTAAATAAGATAGGATTCTGGTTTGTAGATTATGTGGGATGGTTAACCACATGCACTTACAAGCAAACTTTCCAAACTCTCACTCATCGATTTCAATATAACATTTTTAAAATTTGCAAATCGCCACGGGGGGTTAAATCTACCTTTCAAATTTCAATGATTTTTAATTTTTCTACGATTTACACCAGAAGAAAATCGACTGCATGGACTCGTATTTAACTATTTATATAATCAATTTTAGATGTACATATATACGTCAAATTTTATAGATTGCTAAACCTTAACTAGCTATATGGAGGAAGGAGGAAGAAAGTATATATCTATGTAATATTGCATAAACATTATTGTGTCTATGTATATTTGAATTAATAGCTACATAATATTTTATTGATTTCCTTAAGTTTTTCGTTACTTCTATTAATACATTCTGGTATTTAATTTTTGCTTTCAATAGATTTTGTAAATAGATATTGTTATCTTACAAAGACATAACCTTTGTCTACTTTTACTTTAAATTAATTCACTTAATATTTATTCTAAAATAGAAAAAAACGGCGCGACTTCTCCATGCAGGCACGATTTGCACCCCTGTCAGAAACGGCCTTGTCTTCAAACAACTGTGTGCGACTGTTTAGAGCAACTACTCATAGATACACATATGTGTAGAATTTAATTCATTTCCAATTGTGGTTCCGTATCCTTCTAGTCTTATAAAAATTACTGAAAAAGTATTCAATTGACATATTAGTGCAACGTATATTTAAAATTAATGGTAATAGGCAATATAAATTAATAGTTTTCAGTTTGCCATACTTTTACAATAACATTTGAACGTTTTAAGAATTTAAAAGCACTCCACATGAAAAGAATAAAACTATACATAATAAAAATTTCCTTTTATCAAGCGAAAAAACAACTTTTTGATCTATTCTAAGAATCGCGACGTACAAAGGACTTCATAAAAATAAGGCTACTGTTATAAAATTATATGACCTATCCAGTAGCGCAAATTCTTAAATACTATGTAATTTGGAAAATTAAAAAGAAAAAAATGCGTATATACCTATACTGTTCACTTTGTATGGCCAAGTTAATTTATTCAAACGAAAGGGAATATTGTATTGCTAATTAAAAGAGAATATGTGTACCTAGTATAATACATATTTATGTTTGCAAAATTCAACAAAATATTCACGAATTCATTATGTCAGCCTTTTTAAATGCGATAAAATGCAATCGTTGTATGAAATTGTATGATATTAATACGTAAATTTCTAAAATCGGACTATTTAATGGCTATGCTCTAACATATATTTCTTTACATCAGATTGTATCTGGTTTAAAAAAGTATATGACAATTTCTTTCACATTATTATAGGTTGCGAGCTGACAATGACAAGGCTGATTCCGCGGTTGGGGGGGTCGTGTGTGGTGTGCCGCAGGGCTAGGTGCTGGAACCAACGTTGTTTCTAATATTTATTAATGACTTGGCGCATGTAGCCCGGCAATCACACACGTTTCTCTTCGCCGACGATACGTCTCTTACGTGGCACGCTTCGAATCATCAAGACTTAGAAAAAATAATCAACACCGACATTTCCAGGATTTGTAAGTGGTTTAATGCTAACGAAATCGCCCTTAACACTAGCAAAACCAAATTTTTACTATATAAACAACAAACTAGCATTAATATTGTTATTAACGACAGTCTTCTATCCCCTTCTACTGATGTTAGATTTTTGGGTGTAACTGTGGATACCGGCTTGAAGTGGTCCGAGCATGTTCAACTGTTGTCGAAGGGTTTATCATCAGCCTGCTATGCTCTAAGAATTATTCGGCAAAATCTTGGTGAACACACTGCTAGAAGGGTTTACTTTGCACTATTTGAGTCTCGCATGAGGTATTGTGTTTCGTGTTGGGGTTTCACCACTACAACGAATTTATTTGAAATCTTTAAATTACAAAAAAGGGCTGTGCGGGTGGTCGGCGGAGTGGACAGCAGAGCTCACTGTCGTCCCTTGTTTGTTTCCCAAAATATTTTAACTTTATACTCATTAATTATCTATGAGTCAGTGAGTATGGTATATAAATACAGAAGCAGGTATACTTGTCGAACAGACATTCATTCTTACAACACCCGTAACTGCGTTAGTATTAATCTGCCGAAAACTGACTCCTCTCTCTGTAGAAATCCTCTGTACTTCATGGGCTTCTCCTTTTTCAATAAACTGCCTTCATCTGTATTAAGTTCTCCTAATTTAACCATATTTCGACGCAAATTGAAGGCAATATTACTAAAACAAATTCTTTTGACGAATTTATTAATTTTAAATTTTGACCTGTCTCCTTGTTGTGAACGTGCTTATTGATTCATTTTTATTTATTGTATTTATTGATTGTTTTTGTTTATTGTATCTTTATTTGTCAGACAACCTTTATTTGTTTATTGGCAATATTAAATCTATCTATCTATCTATAAGCGTTAAACAACAGGACATACCTAGTGCACCAATACCATGCTAAAGATGAACCAGCAAAGATATTGTGAGAAGTGCGGCCTCGTCTAGTTTTATCAACAGCTTATCATGTATGGTTTGTCTATGTACGTATATTTGCCCTGCGTACTTTATTGTACGTACATTACGTGTAGCTGTCGTGAGAAACTCCCACTCAGAGTTTACAATATATTGCATGTCCGTGTATATTACTTACACGGAAAGCTTACAAACTGTAAATAGCAGATTCTGATGCACAATGTCAGTTTTTAGACTCCATAGAGAATTACTCGAGGGGCGAGTTGAAGCGGAACTTTAAGGGGTGCAACCCGACTTGGAAATCAGCTCAAATTTTGTTTATCCAAAATAACTTTCAAACGGTGAAAAATATATCGTACTAGTTATAAATTATTTTAAACGTTTATGGCGCGGGTAATCTACCGTTATTATACGACACCCTATGTTGCTTAAGATGTTTGTTCAACTCACCTCCACTCGGAAATCATACACTACTTTAAGTAGGAAAGAATTTTGTAAGTTCTGTATTTTATAACTAAATATAGCCATTCAATTTTTAAATATAGCCACTTAATTATATATACTTCATTGTCTAGTTTAAAAAAAAAGGTTCTGTAGTGTTTCTTACTTTTGGTGTGAAATATATAATTTATAGGATTCGTATATTAATTCAATGACTAATTTTCAGCAAAAGTGATTCTATTCACTTTTCCCGAATTCCTAACGGTTCTTGAAATGCCGTGGAAACGTTATGCTATTTTCATAACAACAAAAATGTTCATCAGCATTACCCGCCGTACGAGTGATTTTTATGTGCCAAAAGCTGATCTTTCTATGACATGTACAGGTTTAGAACATTTGGGGCGAAAACTGTATAATACATTGCCGAAAGGATATAAAAATCAAAAACGTTTTAAAAAACGCGTGAAAGAAATGCTGACATGTAACTGTTACTATAGCATAGAAGAATATTTACAGTCCTAGCTGATAGTTCATTTAGTAATACTTAAATATCTTTTGTAACACCTTTTTGTTTAAAATTTTCTTGTGTTCACTTTCTTAGTATTTAGATTACTTTTTACTATTGTCTCTTTTTTTTCCTGTTTCTCTTTTCTTTTTTTTTTTTTTTTTGACTGATTCAACTATTATTATTATTCTATGAATCAATAAATATATTATATTTATTATTATTATTTTTTATTGCATAATTTGTGTTAAAACCATATCTGTAATTTATTCAAATGAAGAATACGCGGACATGAGTTTCGTATATGAATATTGCATGATGCTATGATAAGCAAATGTTTACAATAATAATATTCACAACTCTTCGATTAACAGGTGCGTTCCCTAAACCGACTTGTGGAAGAGAATTTATGCAAAGAAACAATGCTGCAGAAGTGCTTGGGGTTGTTGAAAATAAGCCTGGTGTTAGTACGAGAAGAATGTCTGTACTTATTGGCCAGCTGTGCAAGATACTTTGTTAGAAAACGGTCTGCATACCTATCATTACCAACCTGTATAAGAACTTCATCCTATGGATCTTAATCAAAGAGTTTGTCTTTATGAATGATGGAGCAATCATCTGGATATACTTTCCATGACCCTTTTCTGTAGCGAAGTTATATTTACAAAAGATAGAATCAACAATCGAAAATCGTCATGCTGGAAACCCGTTTCCAAAGAGGATTCTCTGTCAACATTTGAGCTGGAATAATTAATAATGAAATTCTCAGACCACATATCTTTGACGGAAATTTGAACAGCGATATATTCTGAGCTTTTTTAGAGAATTAGCTATCTCTACTACTTGGGAACACTCCCCTTCAAAGCAAAAGGACGCCATTGTTTTGACAGGATAGTTCATTATGGAGGAAGTATCACTAATTTTCTCAATGAACCGTATCCAAATTGATAGGATTGGTCATGATGGCTCTATTGCTTGGCCATCGCAATCTCCGGATCTTAACTCACTAGATTTTTTCACCTGGGGATATGTAAAGACGCTTACCTATTCAAATGGAAAGCGTAATAATATGAACCAACTCATCCAGAGGATTCATGTAGCGCTTTATGAGTTGAAAAACAATATGGAGATCTACAACATGAAACTAGATCTCCCACACATTGAGCAGCTTTAATAATTTCACTGTTACTACGCTTTTATTAAAGTAAACGACATTTTTTCCTAAGCCCTCTAGTAATTTACTTCAGCTGCAAACCAGGATATTTTAAGAACCGATAGGAATTCGGAGAAAGTGAATAGAATAATTCTTGTTTAAAATCAGTCAATGAATTCATATACGAGATATCTCGGATACCTCGACGGCCCGCCTATATAATAAAGACAAATACAAACACTAATTTTTGATGATACATAAACTTGTATTTCAAATATGCTATTAATCACTGATGATATTATTTAAATGAAAACTTAATTGTATGTTTTGTGATTAGAGCTTTATAGTTGATTAGATATCAAAGATACTTTTCATATAAAACAGAAAATGAGAACTAATTGTACTCAGCGGGGGCATATTTGTAGGTACCCATCCATGCATGTATGAGAAGTACTTATGTCAATCAAAGAGTCGTTTTCTGATACAGAAAAAGAAAGTTATTAAAAAAAAGTACGTATATGGAATGAAATGGTGATATATTTCATCTAACAAACTAAGCGAAGAAAATATCCTTTTGTTGAAATAACAATGCATCTGATTTGGTGTATGGTGAGTGTGTATAATCAATATTCTTTACACAAGCTATTGAATAAAGGTTGAAAAGCTACACATTTTCCAAAGTTGTTCCCCATTAGTGTACAACCACTTTTTTTATTAAGATTAGGAAACTATAGATTACACTGGGCAACAAATTTTCGAAAAGTTCATGCTTCCAAGTTGAAAATAGTCATTTCTTAATTAATTCAATGTGCTGAACACGAAAATGACTAAGAAAAAGCTGAATTGGCTACGGGTTTTCTGTAATATGTACGCATATTTCAGAAAAAGTGTACTTATGTCAATATTATAATACATGGTAAGAAAACATTAGTCTGCTTCTGGCTTTCGACTTCTTTTGGCCTGCCGTTTGTAGTGGACTTGTGGATCATCTCTACTGATTGTCCAACAATAGTCAGCTAGCATTGACGTAGACCATTTGCCTTGGTACCGTTGCTCCATGGTGGCAATGTCCTGATGAAAGCGTTCGCCGTGCTCATCGCTGATCTGCCCGCAGTTATCAGGAAAGAAATCTAAGTGGGAATCAAGAAAGTGGATCTGAAAATGCTGCATTAACTTCTTTGCATGAAGGGGTGATGCAATATGACGCAAAATTTCGTAATTTCTCACTAAATTGCATTACATTATGCAATAGCATCTATACAATGGACAAAACGTCAATATCTCTGGAACGTGAGCCAATCAACTTTTTTCAATGTGATATTCGTGTTCAACACGTGGAATTCATTCAGGATTGGGTACTTTCACCTAAGAAGCAATTTCACTGTTGACCAGTGTTATCTACAACGACGACACTTTTATTAAACGCTCAATTACAAATATCAGTATCATTTTGATGTATATGAAACCTTTATATTCTTATACGACTTTTAATCACGTATAAAACCAACATTTTATTGATTAGAAAACTTAACTGCAAGATTTAATTGATAAAATTTTGTGTTTTGATCAATCTTGTTAGCAGCAACAATTTAAATTTATATATTTCACAGAGTTTGACATTGTCCATTGAAGTAATAATTATACGACTTTTATATTTTTAGTACAAAACACCACTTTCGTTAAAACGAACAAAATGGCCTTGCAAGTAATTAAAAACCTGTACACGCGTTACATAAAGGTAACCTCATCCACTTAGTCGTCTCACAGACGTCCTCGATACTAATTCGCACGCTTTTCGAAGGCAGTTTATGGCACTCGAGACGAGACGCTTTATTGTTTTTCGCCGGAATTAAAATCGAACTCGGGTGCCCGGAATGCCTGTCGACTCTATATTAGAGCTGAGAGCTTTCCCCCGGATAACTTTAAATATATACAATTCACAGCTACAGTGAATTAGAACCGGAGATAGCGAAAGGCACCCTCATTAAAACAACATCGGGCTTGCGCAGCGCCCAGCAATTGGGTATTATGCTAGACGCAAATGAGTACGGATGGCCTACGAGATTCTTCGCGACGACTGTGTGTGAGTTAACGCAGAGTTCTAATAACTGATTGCCATTTTATGTAGACGAGAGCGAGTGTAAGTTCTTAGTCTTAATTAAGGCATAATGTTACATCGTTTATACACATTACGGCGTAGATGAACGCGTTGCCATGGATTAGAATAGTAGATGATGGGTATATAAAATTTACAATAAGTTTTATGCTGCAGTTTAATTACAGCTTTAGTGATTATATTGACATTAAAGCATTATTCTGAAGCTGTTGCTTGAACGGAGGGCAATGCAATGATTTACATGCCTCACACTAAATCTCAAAGCGTAGTTTACATTTAATGCCACACTGAAACGAATGAAGGCAGTCTTCATTAAAATCAATACAGAAATAACATTTTTCAATAAAATCAAATAAATCTTTTCTCAAAACAGAGTAAAAATTTTCTTATTGCTGTTGTTGTGAACGTACACTTTACAATCAAAACTGAATTTTTTTTTTATTTAATAAAATTACAACATAATAGTACCGAACATTCTATTTCACTGAAGGTAAAGTGATCTTACACTTAAAAAATATTGGTTTTACAAGAAATTAAAAGATAATTCTTCATCGAAAACAACACAGTTTTCTAGTTAAAGTATCATTTGTACTAGATAATTATTTATTACGTTGATTATAGCTAGTGAAGAAAATGGATCTACGTATAAAAAGATTTGCTTCAAACGCGCTCCCACGATATTGCGAAAATGAATAAGCATTAAAATTATATCGCATTATACAGAGCAGGTGTTGTTAAGATACAAAGTTATTCACATTAAACAAACTAATCCATGCATGTAACTATCTAGGTCAAGAAAGTAAATCATTTGGAATAAGAAAAGAGCTTATCCAGAACACGAAATGAATATCTAAGAGGATCAAAGACAATACGTTAATAGTACGATAAAAATTACTTGATAGTGAAATGTAAAAAAGCAAACGTACTGAAATCTTAATTAAATTAAAAGATATTCCACCTAATTTATAGACAACTAATATGAAATAGTAAAAACACCTTACTTGACTAGTACAGTGTGCGGCAGTAGGTTTTGACAGATTTTGATCTAAGCTCGTGCAAGTCGTGAAAGAATAGAAAAAAACAAAGTATGTTTCACTTGTTAAAAGAATAACATTGGCCAAACAACCAACATCTTTTTTAAAGATTATATGGTTTAATTGACCACCACCATTTTCAATGAGATCCACTATTCGTTCACGTACACTGTCCATGACCCTTTATAGCAAATTCATATGAATGACTCTAATTTCCTGTAAATTGCTATTTTACAACTCTTGTATTGTTCGCGGCTTGTTAGATTTCAATACCCCAAAACAAGAAGATATCAGATGCAGTTAAGTCAGGGAACCTGGGTAGTCAAACAATATCACCAGTGCGCGAAAGCAGGCGGCCTGGAACTTGTGGCTAGTAGCACAGCACCGTCTTGCTGAAGCCACAAATCCCGGTCTTGCACCTCTAAACGCTGTAAATACGCACGTAAAAAGTTATTTAGTGGAGTTTAGTTTATGTGGAAATGTATAACATCTAGATGTTACAGAATTTTTTTTAATTTACTCATCGAAAAAGAACTGCCCCAAAATGTTGACTGAAACGCCGCACCATAGTCACCTCTTGGAATGTAAAGGAGTTTCTTGGATCGTCATGGGTTGATCTTGAGCCCAAATTATGTAAAATTTCGGGATTTTCATGTAACAGCTGTTGAAACACGTTGCAAAGTTCAAGTCTCGAAGGTAAATTTGGTAGAAGTCCTATATCCTTGCGTAAAATTCTTTGCACGGTTCTGTCTGTCGATTTAGCTTCAATATTGGCCGTTATGGTAAAAACACATTCGTTCACGAGACAGGTGATCATGGTTTATATCACAAAAATTAGCAATGCCGTAAACAATATTACCCCACTCCAATACGCTGTATACTAGCAACCCTTTCATATTTGTCAAAACTGCCGCACCCGTTATTTGGATTTCTTGTAAGTGTCAATAAAGCTGCAAACTTAGTTTTCTCATTTGTTGCCATCTTTGTTCCTTCTATTTTGTTGTAGTTAACATTTCCTGTTTCCAACATAGCGGTGGAGAAGTCTAGTAAAACTAATCCCTTGTGGATGTCGCCTTACGAGAAACCGAGCCGCATAAATTCTACACACTAAAAAATATTTGCAATTCCTGCGGAAAACTCCAGTAATGTATAGGGTAAATTTACCAAAAATTAGAAAATATACCTAAAGTTCTCTAGTAAATTTCCCAATTTTTGGCAATTTTACCTTATACGTTACTGGAATTTTCCGTAGGAATTGCATTTATTTTTGAGTGTGTACTAGCAAGAAAACCAATCCAATGCTAAAATCATATCAATGAGTTCTTCCATTGAATAATTCAAAGTAAACCCTATTTTGGACAAAAAAATGCCAAATTTGGGCTAATAATCAACATGCTTGTTTGTCCATGACCGCCTTTGTTTTTTCGCAATACGTTTCTATCGTGAAAAACTGAAAAGTCGGGCATATCTGTAAACCCGTTGGAGATAAACATATTGATATCTGTATATAAAACCGAAAGAAAATTAAATTTTATCCCCAGTTACGTAAAAAAAAATTTTTTTTATTTAAAATAAAATCAAGTTATCCGTGGTTTTAGAGCTCGAAAATTACAGATCCCTATTTGATAGCCCTATAATTTAAACCCAGGATCTTTCTAATAAGAAACGTGTTCCCTTTCATGGTTCAGCGAAAACTGACAATCGCATCTTTCTAACTTAAACAGTTTCGGAGATATTTTCAAATTTCGAAGGCGTTTCCGATGTAACTTTTCAGAAAACAAAACTTCATGTCATTTAGAAACCATGTGTCTTAGATCGAATATATGCTTAACAAAATGCTCTTTAAATTTAATAAGAAATTCAAAAATGCAATAATATATGTTTTCTTAAACTAACAAAGCTGGTATTATTACATATTACTAAAAATATTTTCCTGAAATATACCCTATAATATGGTATAAGTCTGCATATGAATAAAATTCCTAATATAATTCGTAAAGGAGCAACGGAAACCGGACTCAGTATTGCAGGACCCTGTATGTACCTACATTTTTTTATTTTACTTGACGTTTCCCTATTGTGCACAAGAACTTTAACATTGAAAACTGAAATATTCAAAGAAAATAATTATTTTTGCTTAATGAGTATATTATCATGTATTTGTAGTTCTAATATATTCATTTTGTAGTGAGAACGGATTTATTTTTAAATCTTATCTTAAAATATTTTATTCTTTTATTGAAAGTATAAAATTATCCTTTATCCATATTTTTAAATCACAATTAAAATAATTTTTTTTTAACTACATGATTATATTTTAACTTTTCATGTTTTTCTTTAAATTTATGCCGCATTTTCTTAACACTTATTGAATGTAATGTTACAAACGTTTTTAAAGTTTTGATATTTTAATGCATTCAACGTGTAATAAATGTATTGAAATACTAAAAATGTTTAATATATATATGTTGGAAATAGTGTCAGCTGATAAACCTTAGACTTTGTATAGTACTAACTTCTTGGGGGGACATTTGTTACATGTAATTTTGGGAGGCTATAAATTTTCGGTGGTAATGAGTTTTCTAGTTGTTGCTGATATGATTGAGAAAAATACTTAACTATATTTTGATTTATTAATTATTTAGTATTTTAAAATGATTTTCGTACGTAAGTTTAACTTCTTGCGTTACTGTTTTCATACAATACTGTATATAATAGCAAAACGTAAAATTATATAAAGAATTTCCTTATAAATTAAATTCCCTACATATAAATATACATAATATACCTGTATGCATATCGCTAATTGAATTGTATTAATTATAACAATAGCAGTTGCCTTTCCTAATTTGACATACTGATATAAACGGCAAGTAAACCAGTCATTTAAGAAGTAGCGATTTCCATTTCATTCCTTTGGGTCGAGAATGCGGAAAAAACGGAACGACAAATGCATTAATTTCGCTGAGATAACGCCCTCCTCGCGCGCAGATAACTCGACGTCAGAGCTAAAAGGGCATCAAAAAAACATTAACCTTCTCAAAAGAATTGACAATTCGACAGACGAGAGTATCGATCGCCGGCAACACAGAGCTTAGAGGAGAATTGCCCGGAAAGAGAATTATCAGACCGCTGATAACGAAAAGAAAATTAAAGTGTCTTGTTTAAAATAAAAAATAGGTTTCACGAACGAAGCTAGACACCTTAAATAATTGGAGAATGCTTTTCACAAAGCAAAGAAATTGCCTCGTTCAAAAAAATATCTAATTAATTGAGTTTGTATTCAGTTTGGACATTTTTATAACCTTCCCTAGTTCATTATGCTAAACTTTAATATGACTAATTAGGAGAGACTGTTAATAATAATAATTTGGCATTATTATATCCATACAAGTGAAGAGGAATATTAAATTCACTTGCCACAAATGTTTGGAAAATACAGGTGATGTGAAATTCATTGCGCGATACAGGGAATAAATTTTGGATGCACTTTGAGGGCGTACAGTATCGAGTGCCACTTTGTTTCAGTTCTACACAAGCGCTCCAGTATATTTTAACATAACTTGTCGTTGTTGTGATAGTGCTACTGAAGTGGTTTCCGGTCAATAGGTGCCATGAATTTATTAAGGATGTCATGTAGGTTTGTGGATTTTGAAACGACAGTCAAAATGTCTTATGACTAACAATGTTTTTTTGTTATATATACTTTCAGGTATCCAATTTTATTATGTGAAGTTTCTCAAATGAAACTGAACGTGTAAACACAATTTAAATACGTTTTTTGAAACGATCAAAAGTTTTGAAATCTATTTGTTATTTGTTCTCAAGAATGTTACTATTACTAACACATAATAATGCATTTATATGGTATGATCCAGGTAAGGCATAACATCTAGATAAATTTTTAATTTATAATTAAGTACCATTTATTTTAACTTATATAAAAGAATAGGTGACAATATTTTTAAACTATGACACAATTCAGAATAAAAATTCAAAATAAATAAATAGCAAAATGCATTAAAACTTTATTACCAAAATTCCGTAATACTAAGAGTGCTAAAAATAGAAATCACATAAATATTTTTGTACCTTTGTATGTATGTATGTATGTAAGTATGTAATATTAGGGTGATAGTACACTGCGACCTGAAAGATCTATTGTGCCCCCTATTCTGGCTGTATTTACAGCTGATTCCTTTTAAAAAGTGCAGAATATCAGAAGGCCCCAGATTAGGTAACCCTCCCTCTTCAAATTCACCTGCTCCTAGGTGCAGGGCCCTTGATTTGCACAGTGCAGCGTGATTTGTGAGTAGATTGATGAATGTTTCATCCTGTTCTCCTCAAAATCTACATTCGGCTTCCTCCGGCATTCCAAACCTGCTCAAATGTCCGTTTAGTTTACGATAGCCTGAAAGACTCCCTATCAACATACGAATATTAATTTTACTCAGGTTGATGCATTCTGCAAATTTCTTCTGATTATAGGTTCCCGGAAGAGTTTTACCTTGCCTTATGTCCTGGAGATTCTCCCAGTATTTGGACTAAGCCTAGGCATTCCTTCCCTGATCATCCTGCGTGTGGTCCTTTTGGCTATGCTCTCCACCCAAATGCGAAGAGGAGTAGGGTTTAGTACCACTTCAATAGCTGCTATTGGACAAGTTCGCATTGCCCCAGTTATGCATACACATGCTAATTTTTGCACTTTGGAGAGATTAGCTCTCGCGATAGCCAGACTAGTTCTTTTGCTCAAAGCAATAGTGAGACCAATGATCACTTATGGAACAGTGCCATAAGTGACCATTAGTCTCATTATTGCTGTACCAATGACGGTAATGAAAAGGATTAACTAACACTTATTTAATGATTTGTCATTATTGGATATTTGTGAATATATGTTACTAAGGTTGCTGACATCAGTTCTGAAATTAACCGAAGATGTAATTTACTTGTTGATGTAATACATCTCCAGGAACAATCTTTTAAAATTTACTCAGTATGTAATATTTTAACATCATTAAAATTGAAGGTATGTGAAATGTTATTATTATGTCAAGATAAACCTGTTCTGTCAGATTTATGAACACAATCCAACTCGTTTTGTGGAAGACGATTTCTTAAATATTGTGACGTTTATTCTATGCACACGGACTCGGAATTATTGCATGAAATACAATATGTTCGATTTTGAAGATGTTGGAGTTTTTGATTCACCTCTATCAAATAATTTATATATGGTCTTCTCCCTCCTCTCATTTAAGATGCGGGATTTTCAGCTTGTTATAAGAATTATAAACGTCCATTCGGTGATATGCCAAAGTATCACAGGTTTTAACCTTTTCAACTAACATGCTCTAGCTAGATTTAAATTATATAAAAGAAAGAGTGAGATTTTCTATAAATTTCAGATCCAGAAAAGACCAGACTTCAAAATTCACTTCTGATTGTGAAGTAAGTTAAGCAGGTTTGTATATTTGTTGTAAATTCTCGAGGTGATGGTAGGCACCATTATATTTTATGCGACTATTTGAACTAAATTTTTGTGCTTAATTTTAGCCTGCAGGTAACGTTTCTATCAACTATGTAAAATACGTATATTTTCTTGGTTTTTAAGTCGTATAGTATAACAACTATTCCCAGTAAGAATTTAGAATTTTGAAAAGTGTCTATCAACTGTGCCTTCTGCAATATAACCATCCAAATGATTTCATAATTTACCCAACTTTTAGTATTCGCTGCTCATACTGTGTGGCGTTTGTAAGGAAACGCATTATCACAATGAAATATTAAAATGATTATGAAGACCTGGAGTTTCTCGTCAACTCCGTCTACATGAAAAACCTTTGCGCGTGGTTTATTTAGTAGGTATCTTGCAAGTTGTAGTTTGCTATTCTCGTTAAATATTCATTTCTTCTAATACATATACATAGTTATGTATTGTATCATGATTTTTAGGACGTAAGTTGTGTATAGAGAATAACATAACGACGATCAGACAAATACATAACTCCAACGCTGATATCAATCTCGAGAATGGTTTTCGAAAATATATTAATGCAGAATTATCCTGGTGTAATCTTTAATTATTGGGTTCAGACTATAAATAGATATAGTATTGACCAGAGATTGCTGTTCTGTGAAATTAACATTCAGATCCACATTAAGGTTACCGCAGATATAGAGATAATGATTATCTTACCAAACGGGACAACAGCTGCTCCAGGCATTCAAGTAACCGCTAAAAAATCAATTGAGGCGGTCTATAAATACATACATAAACAGTTTTATCATTAAAGGTACATTGTGCTCCACCAACATCAAAATTATTTTCTTCCGCAAGATTAGTAAATCCATCTAAGTTTCTACGTGCGAAAACACTGCTATCTCCTCCCATACTAGATAATCTACAAAACTTATCGACTAACAATAAATAATAATTGTGCAAGTGTTTACGCACATTTTTATAAACATTACTGGCTTTGTCAAACACACAATAATCGATAGAATGTTCAGACTTAAATCTAGGATACCACGGGCACACTTTATGCACTTACTGTCCTCAGATATGCATTTCTTGAATGGTCGTACTGGCATCATTTGGAACATCTTACTCAATGAAAGGATTCGATAACTGGACATCTATTCTAACCGATGTGAAGTGATTTCCTCTTAATGACTGCTTTGAAGGTATAGGGTTCAAACTCCATGACAACATTTGTACTGGTTATCACTTGTATTAGCTATACTATTTTCAAAATGTGGATTTGGTTTCATTTATACTGTTTTATTTTAAAATATTGCGTCAGTAATATATCTCTGTCTGCCAAATCATCTTAACCGACATTGTAGATAACTATCATTTGATTAAATTTTAATGGCACAATAACATTGATATCAAACCCAAACAACATCAAAAATTGAACAAAAAATCACTTATATATATATATAACTCTGATCAGAAATCATTCTTCTCTAATCGGTTCTGAAAGTAACTGCGAGAAAAATTCAATGATATCGGTTGAACAGTTTTGGAATTACAACAAATCGCGTTCGAATAGTTCTCGAGTGTAAGTAATCAGTTTTCATATCCTCTAACATCGTGAAATAATCGAAAAGATTATTTTAGCATGCTAAGCGTATTTCTAGCACCAATTTGTTCAGGAAACGTTTCTTCACAAAATGAATATAAAATTGAAAGTCAGACAGTCTAAATGATAAAAGAATAATCCTTTTTCAGTCGTACTTGCAGCTGTTAATCTAACATAGTATTATGGATTTTAGATTATAAATATCTAGAGTTAGTTCTGAGTTTCACGAAAAAAGACTTTAGTACTAATTAAGAAAAAATAGTTTAATTTATGTACAGTGTGTAATTTTTAGTTTCTGTCTGTTATGTTAATATTAATGGAAATCCCTTTTGTGGAAATATCTTACGTATATGTTAAATTTGTTTTTACAGCGCTGGGATGAAAAGTTCCCGTACATTCCAAAGAAATCTCATAACTAAAGAACCTCGCCATTGTAATCTTTATTTTGAAACCTACGTGTACCTAACTTTTTTAAAATCCATTCTAATTTCTTCTGTCAAACTTTGCCACACGGAAACTGCTAACAAATAACAAAAAAAAATTTAATAGTTACCTATGTATTTAAAAATCAATTTTTGCATTCCTTAACCTTTACTACACACTTAAATAGGACGACTGTTGTAATTAAATACATACTAAATTGAATGTTGGCATTTATGTTAACTCAATACGCTGAAGCACAATATAGTCCAGCCTTCGTTGAATTGTGCATAAGCAGCCGTCCTAATTCTATTTACATATCATTCACATATAACGCGCTTGATTAATCCCAAAGGTACAAACCATAGCGTGCGCCACAGGCCCAAAATGTTGTTAAGGAATTGTATTTGAATGGAATCCCTCACCAATTATAAATTCATAAAATTATTTCGTTTGTCAAAATACGATGCTAGCTCGTATCTTCGTGCCCTAAACCCTGGGGGTTTTAATTTAAGATAAATAGGACGGACAATCTACTTTAAATAAACAAAATCAGAGGGTACGTACACTGTACAAGTTATAAATTCGTGCTTCATTCTGATTATTTAAAGGTACTTAAAAATGTTGATTTTAAAAATTGCGCAGATGAGATTATCTCAATGGAAAGTAAGGAACGAGCAGGATCATTCCGTGATTATTCTTTAAATACCCATGACAGGACGAAGACGTTCCAGTTTATAGGTAGATGGTTGTCGTATAAAATAAGACAGCATTAGAGGAGAAACTACGGTTGGCCACGTATACTGCAACTCGTAAACCAGTGTGCTGAAGACCGAAGTTTCTCACGTATCGCATTTGGAGCGTCACGAATAGAGAGGCAAGAGACATGACAACATTGTACTTAAGCCATGCTTATAGCGTCTGTCGTTTCGAAAGTTTGAACGGTACTTCTTACTTGTAATACCACTCGCCTTATCTTGTGTAAAATTAATTTTAATGGAAAAAGTGCTGAACGTAATGAATATTCGCCACTAGCGAATTCAAATAAAAATTCTTCACATCAAATAAATATCAGAAAGGAACACAAAAATATTTAAGAACAAATGGTATCTGTAGTATGAAGAATCCTTTCTGTCAATACACTTGCATAAAATCAATCAACATATTTCTTGTATCAAATCCACCCCTTGAAATTCTAATTCTCCGACCTAAATCGTGACTTTGACTAAAGTTATGCAATACCACTACAGTTCATACAACTCGGTACACTGCATGTAATCTTAAATTGAATTGCCAATTCAAACAATCGCTCCGCTTAACCCTTCCGGGGATAAGAAATGTATGTATTATGCAAATTGTACACATATAAAGTGTGTCTTAAACGGTGCAATCCCCAAACAAAGGGGGTTCTTCAATTTGTCTCGTACATGCGCTTGAATATTAATAGGAGTATGTACAGGAAAATGTACAAAACAGAGTTCGGTAAACTAGTAAGGGAAAATTTATATTCTCATGAACATGGCCGTGGCGCCATTTTGATTTTAGCGGTTCATAAATTATCAATTTAGTGGTGACCGTGTTCTTCCCAATATTATTACCTTCTGATATTAATTATGATACAGCAATGTAATGCAGGACAGCAGGAATACCATTTACGTTGTTAAATCAACAGCAAAGAATGAAGGAAATATAATTATGTTCAGAAATGTAAATTCCATCATTATTATTAGTACCTTATTATATATATTTGTATATACCGTACATTTGCAATTAGAATCACAAAGTCAGTCAATAATATAGTGGTAAACAATAAAGTCAATAAATTAATATAAGTGAATACAACAGCTAACAACATTTGCATTAAATTTGTTTTTGGTGTTATGAACGCGTTAAAATGAATACAGACGCCAATGTAAGTATTCTCTCGTTTTAAAAGAGATGTCCATAGGTTTTATTATATTTCAGGTTACTTCAGAGGAATTTGACTGATTTCCTTAGCAGATAGAAGTTTCATAAGCCTCAGATACCATTGCTACAAATATGACAACATAACATAGAAGATAATGACGAGCGATGAAATACGCAATTTTGACAGTTCTATGAGTTGTTAGCTTGCAAACTCTTCGAGGTGCATACAACTAGATCCTGCACAGAAAGAAATATGGTGTTAGATCTGGACATGAGAGTACTATTATTGGTTATTCTCACACGTCCAAATACAAAAGTAATCAACAGCGAGCAGTTTCCATTCGAAATTCCATGTTTCCTATGCGGAGTTAGCAGTAGCAGTTGCAAATATTCTATTTTGGAGTTAATTTTAGACCAATCTGGTGTTATCAGCACATTTTACAGAATTAATACTCAGTAATATATACTAGCTTAAGGAATTAACAACTCTTCAAAATTTCTTAACCACTTTAAAAAATAAAGTCTCAATAATGGTTAATTAATTCACATTTTGGTATTACTTTAACTTCCTTCCTGAGCTAAAGCGTTTATTAACACCAAAAGTTTTTCGATTAGAGTTTTTATTATCCGAGTGCAATATTGAAATAGTAATAGCACGGTCGAGATGTTTATTTCTGCTTATGGTAGTTGAAAATTTCTAACTATATAACGTGATTAGGAACTTTTTCGAAAAGTATAAAATAATAATATAACATTAACAGCTTAGCAGTTGTTGGAACCACTACAATTCCGTTTCATTTAACTCCGTAAAATTCCTTTGTTGTTTATTGTACTTCCTACTAATGTTATCTAGACCACTACATATCTTCCATATTTTTTTCTAAATTTTTGCTGGTAAGGGTAAGAAGAAATTTAATGAAGAAATCAAGAAACTAAAAAAAAAATTAAGCACTGAAAAAGAAAACGTTTAAATTAAGACAGCATTCAAACATATTATGGGAAATAGAAGAAAAAAATTAACATTATGAGAAAAACAAAAGGGAAAATAGTTTTGTTATAACGATAAAGATGTGGAAAAGTTTGCTCAAAGTAAAATACAGATTAACGTAAAGGGGATGAACTTAATGAAAATAAACCAAAATGTCCTGTGGAAGTAGAAAACCAGGAAGAAAAACTGGTTATAATGGAAAACAAACATAAGTTGAAACAAGTGGAAGACGAGACGGTATACATAGATCAGAAATTAACAAGAAAGGAACGTGAAGTTCAAAAAATGATGCGAGCAATAGCCAGAGAGAACCGAGCGAACAACAGAGACGTATGAATTGGTTACCGGATATTAACTATTGATGGGGAAGAATTTATATGGAATAAAAAGAAAAGAAACTCGAATAAACAAACAACAAAGGGAAGAACAGACCAAAAAACTAGACAAAAAGAAACCCGGCATAAATAATGAAAGGATGTGGTAAGGGAAAAGGAGACGAGATGGATTAAAGGCGTAGCAGGAAAACATTGAAAGGATTAAAGGAATGGGCCGAAATGAAGACGAACTTGGCAAGGAAAATTGAAATAACCGGAAAGGGATAAAAAAACGGGTCCGGAGATTAAGATGATTGGGTCATGTCAACTGAATGGCCAGGGAGAGGCAATTTAAGAGAAGGAGGAAGAAAGGGAGGAGGCAGACCAAAAAATGCTTAGATGCAGTGTTGTTGGACGTGGAAGATCTGGGAATACCAGGACTAGATGAGGACAGCACAGGACAGAGCCGAATGGAGGAGACTGGTGAAGATAATGGAGGAGAGGAAATACACATGTTTTCCTCCTACGTCATGGGCCTACAAGGCCTGTTGTACTGTTTTATATACATAAGTGTTAGGTTTTTTCTTCCTGATGTCTATTTTATTCGCAGCAAACAATCTATGAACCTGATCTGATGCATCATTCCACTAATTTGAGATACTTTCGCGCTCGAAAATACATTGACATGCCATTACTGTGTAAACACAACTTTGATTTATCAACACTTGCAGGTAGGCCTCTTAGAAATATGAGAAATAGCGGAAGTCCAAGAATTTATTTGTATTGTTTGTGAGAAAGTATTATTCAAAAGCGTCAGTAAATTCCTGTCACTTACATATGACTCCATAAGGTTCAGTGTTATTTCCTAAACTCTGGAGTAAGGTAACTATTCAATAAGTTAATTCGAGATAATGATTTGAATAAATGCAGAAGATGGTTTATCTCGCTATCATCATGTTCTTGAAATGCCAGATAAGATTGGTAGTAAGTTTAGTATCAAAGATTTTAATAATCTATAGAATGCTAATGGGTGCCAAATTTGGGTGTTCTAGTATCATCTTTTTTAAACGATGAATAATGATAATTACAACAGTAGTAGATAGATAACAGATAGATAGTAAACATTCTGCCCTTTAAGTAATGAATAAGTAAATGAAAATAGACAGTAAGAAAGGGTAGGTTGATAGCAATAACTTTTTCGTAAACTTGATAGTTTTTGAAAGAATGTCAAATAAGGAATCAGAGCTCTGTTTGGGTATTCGGTCTGTCTCCTGTAATCTGTAATACATTTTTTTAGAACTCAGTATTTTCCTATTTATTTAATGACTCCATCAGGAAGGAATTAGAAAGTAATAATAAAAAAATTAATAATCGAGATGTTTATTTTTGGGAAAATTAGCAAATTGTCCACTGAGTATCTTCTCAATAGTAGACAAAGTCTACTTTATTTTATTGTTGCCACTTACTTTGTATTTAAGAAAAAAGTAGAAAACTATTTTTTGCATCCCTTTTAGGGACCGTATCTTAACGAGAGTGGGGCAAATGTTTATTTGAAAACCTTTCTTTAATTTTCAAGGAATCATCACTTCAATTTTTTGCACTCATTTATATACCCTGTACATATAAACATATAATTTAATTTTATTAAATTCAAATAAGGCAAATAACTTAGTTTCTATCTAAAAAAAACATTCGAGATGAAGACCATTTCAATTCTAAATTTACAAGTAAAATATTGCATATTTCGACTAATACTGTACCTTCTAATTTATAATTTTGTTCAAAACTTAAGGAATTCCCAAGAAAATTTAATATAAAAGTTTGTTATTAAAATCTTCTTTAAAATTAATATGTAAGAGGATACGTCTGCCTAAACATACAACGCAAAAAGTTTTAAAGAAGATTCAATTATTAGGTTGCGAAAAGTCGACCGACTTGAGTAGGTTACCGTATCAAAGAAAAATGAATTCACTCAAAAAGAGAATTAATTAAATCGGCCACCGAATTAAAAACCATTACTTACCGATTTTTCGCGAGATCAACAGTAGCTCAGCTCACTTCATTTTTATCGCCCGAAATATTCTGAAACAAATAACAACAGCTGTTAGATCAAACGAAAAGCGAGCGTACTCTTCTTAACAAAAAAAGGTAATTATAAGCAAACAATGACATTAGCCCTGTGTAATTGTTTTAGAAGATTACAGTTCAGGCGGCAATGTAATGAACGAAAAGGTCAAGCAGAGATTTAATGTGTTGAGGTTCAAAGTTAAACTTTATTTCGCCTCCGTCTATGAGACAACAAGGCTTGTTTGTAGAGCTTTATCTGTAAGCCCTTTACTTTTAGTTGAAAAATACTGTTGTTGACTTAACTTCAACTTCTACTATTTACTACTCACTGGCCCTTTTTCTAAGTGTGTGTCCTAGTTTCACATTCGTTGCGACAATAATGCGCCCAGAAGACTTGAATATAGTTTCGTAAGAAAAAGAGGCACAAGAAATTTATCTCGTAAGAATTGTTTTATGTGTTATTATAGGAAGTACAGTATAATGACACACTTCAAAGATTTTCTGTTTGAAATTTCCATCTTCATCGTTCTTACATTTAATCTTTAATTCCAGATTCACATTTTATTTGAAAATAAATTGATATTATTCATTACTATGCGTCCATCTGAACCTTTGGCTCCAAAATTTTCTCTGACATTGATATTTTCACAAAAGATATGGAAGGTAAATACCTATTGCATGTATATACATATTGCGATGGCGTGTTCAAATATTCAAGTTTCACTAAAATCGGATTAGAAGCGTTTGCACAGACGCAAGTTCCAGAATGTATTAAGTGTTAAACTCCGATGCTGTTTTCAACAGAACTAAGCGAAACTCGAAACAAATTAGACAAAAAGCAAAATGAAGAAGATACAATTGATTCTGCTAAACTACATAGTGTAAACTTCCAGTTTGTTAAATTTCAATTAGCGAAACTGCTGCTGGTATTACTACTTCGCTCCAACGGAAACCTTAAAAATAATCTTGATAGGAAAATAGGCAAATTGAATTCGAAAGAGAGAAAATAAAACGGTCTAGTCAGTAATGCGATTCTATTTAAAAATTTGCAGTCTCTACAGATCACATCACTTTGTTAAATTTAAATGTAACGAAATGTACACATAAGTATACCGGTTGTTGATAAATTAATACACAATATTCACAACTTTTTTTGAAAATCGCTGAAACACATTAATTTTATCTTTTATAAAAGGCACTAGTTAATTGATAGGAAAAATATTTGGCTATGACATCATCATTTGTTGTTTTCTTTTTTTAAGTAGCAATCATATTTCTTTACAACCCATATAAATCTGCTGTTTCTTATGCGTGATGCCCCAGATTGTGGGTCATTTTCTTAACGTTGCCCAAAGTCAACAATATTTATTTTTGACAAAAAATAATTCTATAAGATAGTAACACCATTTGCGTAAGAATTTGGCACTGATACGTTTGTTAAATCATTTCCGGCTAATATTTTCTATTCCGTTTTGAACTGAATATATTAGATTATTTAAATTATTTGGCCTATCAATTGAAATAGTTCCTTATCATCAATAAATGCCATGTGAATATTGGAACAAACAATGGTTTTCTTGGCAGATAGACACGGTGACGAGAAACAATTGAATTTGCAAATCTATCGTTTGATTTAAGTCCACTAGATTTCCTTCGGAGAGATTATTTGAAAAAGAAGCTATATTTTTACAAGTGTAATGACTGAATCCTCTCGAGCATTTTATAAGGCAATGGAAAGTATCAGCTCGAAAATAAATCAATAATTGGCGTAAATGCCTTACCTATGTAGTGCATCAGATTATAAACGAGGCACGTTTTAAAATATGGCAGGAAGCGTTATTATCTCTGTTTTAACTATTAAATTATTTTTGCCAAAAATAACCATAATTGATTTCTGGTATTGCTTTTTTCAGAAATTACCGGATCCTTTATGAACCATAAGAAGATAAGCCACAATGTTAGCCCCCATTGACCCCCGAAGTTTCTAATTTCAAATTTACTAATAGTTTATGCATGTTCGAAACTCCTAACTGTTAAGTATTACGTGTTTTATTCTATTCTGGATCTCAAGATTGTATTAATTATTAAATTAAATTATAGTTATTATGACATCATATACCAAAGATCACACTAAGTTTGCACTTTAACACATAAACATAACTTCGTAAGAAACGCTTTAGTACACAAAAAATTATATTTGACGTCTACGTCACGTTTATCCAGTCATTTGTAGCTAATGACTACAGCAGCCTATCCGGCTGTGGTGTTCGCGATGTCTTTGTTGCAAAATAGTGAGGATGTACCCAAAGGTCTTTCTATGATTCAAAAGATGTCTATCACTGACAACGAAAATCCGCTACGCTAAAAACCTACTCCTGACTTGGACATTAGCTTTTGGAGCCTACTCTGAGGGAGTTTTTCACCATAATTCCCACGACCCAAGTTTAATACAGTCAATAACGGTTGGTGTATGATAAACTGTATATCAACGTTTTGTACCGTAGATATTTTATCGTTTATTGTAAAAAGCAAGATTTGTGTATTATAAACGATAGTTCAACATAGTAGTAACATTCTAATGTTAATTATATCACACAAAATGTTACTTCAGATACTTCAGCACATCTAAAACTTACTGATAGCAAAAAGGAATAGATTTCCCAAACACTAGTAATGGAGAAATGCATATGGTTGAAATTTAAAGATCAGTTAATGAATGTCGTATACAAAGTTGTAGCATGTAAAAGCCACCATTGACCAAATTTTCACTGTTAAGGTGCTGCAAAGTCATAGTGACGAACAAAAGCTAGAACTAAATCTGTTATTCATTGACTTTAAACAGGCTTATGATTCAATAGATAGGGCAAAATTGTACGGCAAAATAAACGAGCTGGAAATTGCTATAAAATTAATAGAGCTACTAAAAGTAACGATGACCAACACATATAGTAGATATCCAAGTTTTCTGGATTTATAGTTAGGAAAGTCACCAACGTCAACAATACTTTCCAATTTTGTATCGGAGGTTGTTTTGCGAGGAAGCGCCATAAGGGCAGAAGGACTTATATACAATTGCAGGTATCAGGGTGTAGCCTATGCCAACGATACTTTTAGCAAGATCTAGAACAGAACTGAAAAGAATTTTCGAACTATTTGGGGAGAAAACAATGGACTATCGGTTAAAAATCAACGAGCAAAAGACCAAATACATGAAGATGAAAAAAGACACTACAAATAAAATCATCACCCTTAAGGTGAAAACAAACTATATTATTTTGAAAAAGTGTAGCAGTTCGAAACCCTTGGAGTTACCGTTACCCATAGAGCTGAGTACGAGATATAAATAAACAAACGCATTGCGAAAGATTGCAAAGCAACGGGCTTCATTCACAAGAGCTTGACAGCCAAAAATATATCGAAAAAAGCGAACGTACAACTGTATAAGACGGCAATTAGACCTACGGTGTTGTATGGATATCAGATCTTGTTACACTTTGCATTGAATCGAAAATGACTTTGATTTCAGTAATTCATTTCGATTCTTTTAATCATAGACAACATCAGCGATATAAACGTTATTTTGAAGGCAATTTTAAATTCATTCTGTTTACTTTTAATCTGGCAATTGCAATTACGACTTTAGAAAAGCCGTTACGTCACTTAGCGGTTCCTTTTCGCGCGGGAATATTTAACTTGCGCACCACGAAATTTAAACTCGCTTATTTTAAATTCATTCATTTACGCGCCAACCTCTTAGACGCTTCGTCTTTTATGATCCTTTGTGCATCTCTGGACGTTGCTATTGGTTCATCCTTTTTTTTGTACCTACTTACCGAGCCTTTATAAGGGCTTTGCACGCTACGCGCGCTCTCTGTTCCAGTTCAGTTAATTTGCCGTTGTGACGTACTCGTTTTGACTCGAAAACACAGAACCCACGTGCTGGCGATTCAGCTTCGAAGCCCCATTGTTTCAAGCTACAGCTAAGTAATCTCTGTTCACTTCAGTTAATTTTGCCGTCGCAGCGACCTTTTTTTTTTAACTCGAAACACAGAAACCACGTGCTGCCCTCCAGCATACACAAAAGCTTCGAACTCAGCTTCAAGCTACAGCTAAGTAATCCTATTTAAAACGTATCTATCGCTCTCCTTTATTTTATTTCATTACTGTTGTTATTTACACTTTTAACTTGTAATTGCCAGTCACTTTGCTCTCACTAGCAGTCATTTACTATTCACTTATAGAAACGGATTAATTGCGTCACTTTTAAATTAATCTCAGGGATTCGGCTACCACGTGCTATTCCTTCTTTTGTCTTAATTCCAATATCAGAATACAGCAACCACGTGCTGTTCTTTTTACATTAATTTTAACACCAGAAGTCAGCAACCACGTGGTCAGTTTTCTTTTTTTTTCTTTCTTTTTTTTTTATTATTACAATAAAGTTATCGTTACGTTTTGGATCTTTCCTTTTTTATTAATCATTACAGCGACTCCAAGCGTCATACACGTGTGTACCGCTTTTCTTACTAAGTTGCATCAGGTTGAGCACACACTGCGTTCGCACGCCACGCACACCTGATCGTAACAATCTGAGTCATGAAAAGGAAAACCGAAAGCAAGCTTGATGTATGTGAATGAAAGATGTTAAGAGGAGACTATGGAGAAATATGAAAAAATGGGGAGAGATGCGCAGAATAAACAACGAACCGAAACAACTACACGATGCACCAGGACTTACGCAAATTGTTCGAGTTCAAAGGTGGGGGGCCACCTAAACCGAAAATCAGGTGGATCAAAGCTGTAAGGATCTGGTTAATATAGAGGTTAGGGACTGGAACTGGCAGAAGGAGAAAAAACCGTGAAATCATTGCACTGGCTTAAGTGTGTTATATTCTCAATAGATTTTAAGCGCCAGAACAGAAGATGAAAATTGAGAGATAAATATCATCTAGATGATGAAGAATTACGCAAAGCGATAATTCAAGACATTATAAACCACACTACCATTTTGGCAAACGGATAAAATTTCTATAGTAAATCTTATTATATATTCTTTGGCGTTATGGTAATGTAATAAAAATGTAATCTTAGCAGCAATACCAAATACATACTCCCGCGACTAAAATCTTGCCAGGATAAATTTTACAAATCGAATCACAATAAGATCAATTTTTGGGCACATTTGTAAGATGCATTAGGGTATAAATAAATATGGCTGGTATTAAAATGCAATGGCTTTACGTGCAAACGAACATACGCGCTATTGCTCTGATAATGGCGACGCCGACGGTAGGTTAGACTGCGTACGATTTAAAGCCTGAATCATGTGCGAACAACAATTTAAGCGTACGCCAAGATACCGTTCGACGTATCGCCCGCCTGCCGCTGTGTTACTCTCTTCTCCTTCACACCTCGACGTATTATACAGAGGTATGCATACAGGTAGTAAATTACGCTTCCGAATGACTCGTAAATTCGCTTTAAGGTTATTACGTCAACGGCATATCTATCGCGCACATCTTAGACGCTAACATTATCACATCAGCGTCGGTGACCTCGGGATTTCTGCTACGGCACACTTGTACCTTATAAACCCTCTATCACTGCCTGTCTCATAAAATCTCCTTAGTCGCCGGGGCCTTTCTTACACCCTCACCTGTCAAATAAATCAACCACGCTCCAAATGTTTCGCCCTGCCAAATCGTGTTCTTTGCCTTTCTAGTGGAGGTTCGGAACAACAGGGGACGAAAATTAACGCTCAGTAACAACGGGGAATCCCCAAGAAATCTCGTTTTAGTAGTTATTGGATTATCGGTTTTGCCTGACGGTGATGTAATTTATTTTATGGCAATCAACCATTGGCATATTAGGCGGGGCACAATACCCGAATTTAGGTGGGCATTATTTGTTCCTGGCTATGAGTTACGCATTGTCATGTCAAAGTAATTACGGTCTACTATCATAGAATCATCGCGTACAATAAACTGCAGGCTGAGATGCAATAATACGCCTACACCCCATTGTAGAAATTCTGAGCTCCAGATTCAATTTCGCTCTCCCGTTTATGATACCCTATATAAGCAACTATCCGTAGTCCATACATGTATAATTAACAATCTAGATATTAGTGCCACTTAAGCTATCAAATAAATCATTAAGCCCATGTAGGCATTCTTTAAAAAGACTTATGTGTCGTGAAAAGCAAACAGAACGTCCCTCTCACATATAAGTCGTCTCCTTAAGCAATTGAAATCCTTTTTTTTCCTGTAATGCACTTTTTCTCTACATTTTGTTATCTCATATTCTTCCTAACAAATTTATATTGAAGTATACATATTATATATAAAAATATGCACCCCCATTATTAACACAAGCGTGATTCCTTAGATATTTTTCTTACATTCCGTAATTCCCAGCGTAGTTCCATAAAATTCACAATAAAAGTCGAACGGTACTCTTCCTTTTCTAGATATCCTAATCGTCGCTCTGATAGCTCGCTGGGACATTGCATTTACTGGAAACCTATACATTCCGAACATTACCTAAATGCCCTCTCATACCAGCATTCGGCTCAGAGGAACAGAATCGTAAATTCCTTAGTAGTAAGGGCCATATCCGTACCCGATTCCTTATCCCAAAAGCTATCCAATGCTACTAAAACCCTAACCAAAAGCAACTATCCTAGACACCACATCCAGTATATTATAAACCAGCATCTACAGCTTGTAACCAATGTATTCATAACACAAGCTACTACCCATTAATCAAACGCCGATCTATCCAAGGTGTTATCGACCATATTTGGAAGATCCTGCCCAAACATAACATCAAAACCATTTTTAAATCTTCAGATTCCTCTCGTATCAATGATCGTAATCCTTTGGAAGCTCGTGGTCGAATTTCGTGATTGTGTGCCAGTGTTTACATTCGTTCAGTGGGCACTCGTTTTGCAAAGCGTGATAGTTATTCCCGAGTGTTAAGTGTAATTGGATCTGCATTTGCTGACCGTAGGCTGAGACTCTATCTAAATCCTATTCAGAAATCAACACTACTACCCTGTAAAATCCAACAATCCTTTGAAAACCTTAAACATCCTAATAACGCGGATATCTCCTGCACAACATTTGGATATCCCTCTTTTCCACACAATCCAACAGTAGCTGTCACGTCCCATTAAACCGTAACCGTTACCCATACATAAACTCATCCCCTTTCTTCAGTTTCAGGACTAGCAACTCTGAGAATTTGGACGTAACATCAGTCAGAAGCACCCATACATAAACTCATCCCCTTTCTTCAGTTTCAGGACTAGCAACTCTGAGAATTTGGACGTAACATCAGTCAGAAGCACCCATACATAAACTCATCCCCTTTCTTCAGTTTCAGGACTAGCAACTCTGATAATTGGGACGTAACATCAGTCAGAAGCAACTCCAAAACGCTGTTTCTACTTGGAACCCAGTACACATATAGCTTCGTACCTACAATTTATTGAATTCCTATCTGCTTGTTGACCCAGTTGACGTAATGGTAGCGAGTACGAACGTTCTCAACTAGAATTCTATTTTCGAATTTTAGACTTTAGATAATTAAATAAAAATAAATGAAAAAATTAATCGAATGGGAGGATACGTGTTTAAACTCTACTAGTCCACTACAAGAAGCCACTGTGTGGTGAAAGAATATTGTTTCAACTACTATTTCAATATATTTTTTACTCCTTAACATTCTTGTGTTTTTTTTACGTTTTAAAAATAAATGAATTGTAGAAAACGTTTTGTCATTTTTTTTAATCTCTTTCCCATTCTTAATTTTCCACTGGGCTATTTATATAAAATTTTTCCTGGCCCATATGTACTGTCAGGTTATTTAATTGACCTTTGTTTGTTAGAAAATTGCTTGCCTAGAACGATCCTATTCCCCATTTACTTCTTCGCTGAGTCTTCAGTATGTGGTAAGATCTGTGCCACGATAGTTAAATTTATTACTTGCTCTAGGTTTTCTCCTCTGATTTGTATCACAGGGGAAATTACTCTAATATTATGAGATAGATACCCAATATGAGATACTATTGTTTCATCTTGAGCATGGGTGTCGAACTCTGGTGGGAAATGCTTTAATCGTGCAGTAACTAAGCAATATGATATTTGACGTCAAAAGTTGTCATTTTCTTGCCATCAGCGCAAGCCAGGGTAGCGATTTCATAGATAAGCTTACGAAATTTTTTCATCGCTTGTGTGCGAAATTTAACCGATAAACGTAAGCATGCATATGCTTTTATATGTTGAATTATTCTGTATTTCATATGGCCACATTTTTTGCTATTGTTTGCTTTTGTAATGACTATAGCTTTCTCTGGTCAACACCAGGCTGCCTACTATGAGATACAAAGGATCTGAGGCAGGAAGAGAGTAAGTTGGAGGAAACAGTGGAATAAAGAGAACATGCTTAATGCAGTAAAAGCTGTAAGAAATAAAGAAATGGGCTATCTTAAAGCAACCCAACAAAACATAGCAAATATTATTATTTATTAATATTATTTTATGATAAAAAAGGTGGAATGCCTAATGCCTGTTTGTTATTTGCTACTCTCATATTGGGAACCATTGGCATCTTATATTAGGTATCCAATTTTTAAAATAAAAAAGAAGATATTTTTATATTAACTTATATAAAACACACGAGGTATTTATAAAAGCATTTTTAACTAGCCGATATGGAAAGCAGACACTATAGCGAGATTGTATTAATTTTTGGAGATGTGTAAGTTGAAAATTATTTATTCAAGACATGAAACAAAACAAAAAAGTATCTCATATTGGGATACCTTCCTCAATGTCAATCATTGTCTTTGTATCATTTGATCCCCAGAAGCTCCTCATGTTCTAGTTTGTATTACTTCAACTTACTTACCTCTTTTTTTTATCAAGGTATAAAGAGTAGGGGGCAGAGAACATAACCCTGTCTTACGCCGTTAGTTGTTTCAAATATCCCAGATCTCATCTAGTGTTCATAGCTAATATAATTTATGGTTTCAGTGTAAAGGATCTGTGGTTGCGGCTATTAATGACCCTGCTTATAATCCATTTTTGTATTTTCTTTTTTTTTAAACCACACAGCTGAGATACATGACTCCTTCCTCTCTGATGACAATTCAAAACTTTTAGGTTGAAAACAAAATTAAACAATATAATTGAGCTAACTTGGTGGGCTGGATTTGCCGAACGGACTTGAAAATAACATCCGCTCTACAATAGAACTTAGTGGTCATAGTGAACAGGACGATCAAAAGAATCGTGTGGACTATATCTTTCTTATAAATAGCAATACTAAGATTCCACAATAATTTTATTTAGTGTCTCGAACTTTAACAAATTATGAATTACGGACCTGGGAAAATTTTACACAATAGATACAAGTAAAGATAGCAACTTTTTAACAATGTAGCCTTACCTAGGCCGAACCAAATATATGCCTAAACACAGTCGAAATAATAAAGAGAAAGAAAGATGTGTTGTCAAAAGACCACTATGCATAAAACTAATCTAAATAATCATTTTTTATATACTTTTATTGTTTTGTCTACTAATAGACTTAAAATGGACAAAAAATGTACTCTAACTCAACAGTTTCCGTGTATTGAATGGGCTTGATGATGTACAACATATACCAGTTGAGATTTGTTGGCTTCACTTGCGAATTTAGAATTATGTTTATCATGTTCATTGCTTTGAAGTATCATTTTCCTAAGTGTCGTGTATACCTATTATGGCAGTTACATATTCCTTGAAATTCTATGTGGCCAATGTCGGTAATTTTCTAGCAATGACCGTTTTCTATGCATCAACAGTCAAACTAACTTTAAAGATTAAGCGTGGTGTTTAGCTCTTCTGGCTTCTCTTGGTCGCGTTTTCGCCCTAGATTTTACATTATGCGCATTTATACTCGTACGTAGAATCTAAGATGCATTTTGCTAACTCTGGGCTTCCGTAGAATGTATCACCTAATGCCCTGTATGCATAATGCATTTCACGTGGAAAATTTCGCTTCCATTGGAGCACGTCCCGGTGCTAAATTATTCAATATGTTTATCAGTTTTGCCAGAGCGACAAATTCCGTCATTGCATTTATATTGAACGGACGCCTGTGCGTTTATGTGCGCGCGCGCCGGCGTACGTGTGGTGGAGACGTTGAATCATTTATTGAAGAGTTTTTGTTGTTATGAGTCTTCTGAGTAAAGTCCGTGATTACCCTTGGGTATTTATTCTATAAATCAAAATTCCCCTCCCTTTGAAGTAAGCACCGGTGGTGGAAATACCATTTCCGTCTGTTCAGTCTACCCGACTCTTCAGAAGAGGCTAAGCGGGACCGTTCCAAAGTGAACGAATATCCACTATTTCACATCCGTCGAAGATTAGGACATGTTATATCGTCAGGATGTGTCGTGTTACTTAATAAATTCTGTAGCAAATCTATATTTACTATTTTATTAAGTAGTCTTGTAGGTAGATGTATATTTAATTTTAAGTATATTATATTTAATACAATATTCACTGACATCAAATTAAAATAAATACTTCCTAAATTCTTTTCATTTTTTTGGGGAAATGTCTTAAATGGAATCCTGGTGACGTAAAAGGCGAAATCACTACGTTATAAAGAGCATGCCAAACTAGTTATAACTTTTTTATGAACAAAGCAATCCTCCTTCAAAATCTTTATTGTAATATAATAATAGTAATCTTTATTGCCCAATAGGCCAAAGCCCAATAACAGGACAATAACAAAATATACATACATATTATTAGCAAACATGTACATGTTGAAATGTAAATTAATATGGTGTAATGAAAAAAAAAAGTGTTAACAAGGAATATTAACGAAATCATATGCATAATTTCATAATAATAAATATATGTAAATAAATAATTAATGACATAAATATTAATATTATAGAAGGCTATCAAGGATAATTAATCAAACGATTATGTCCAGAATAATGTGGAGTCGTACCTCACGCTCAACCTTGGCACTAAAAACGACATATGCTCAAGAAGGGCTGCACAATCGATATGATTCCTGAGAAGCATCATTAAAAATTTCCTGCATATTTCTTCTCTCCTGGTGTTCAAGGGCACCAATCTATGTCTCGACAGAAGTTTGACCTGCGAGACGCCCATTTCCGGATAAACTCCATCCACTTTGTAACTAAGAAATTTCAAAAATCTTCGGTGGTACACCAGGTCGAATAGTGTGTTACTTATAAGGTTCGATATATTGTGCGAAGGGAAGATTTTCTATATGTATATAGTAGATCAATGCGCATATGGTAAAATTATTTTCAAATATACAGGGTGTAACAAATTCCCAGAACCCCTTTCAACTTTTTTATTTTAAATGGTTTGCTATACTTTTTAGTTATTATTTCGATAGCCATCTAAAACACCTTTGCAATGGTATATGGTTTATGTGCAATTCCAACAGTTAGTTTAGGCTATATTGCAAATTTTGTCAAAATTTTGGCAGTTACAATTTCTGAGATTTTAAGTTTTATTTTGAAAACGGTTTTAGTGTCGGGCATTATTCTTTTGTTATGGATTTCTAACCCAATAATTAATAGCAAAAAAATCGGAATGGACAGAAAAGAAATTTGTATTAGAGTAGATATTGAAAATAAATTGACAATGTCAAAATTTAAAACAAACTCCGGTCTAAAATAAAAGATACTAGCAATCCCTTCCATATAATGTATTCGCCGAATATTTTAGTCATATATTTTAATGTGGCTGTGGATGTATACTAATGTATGTTAAAAGAGTTTGACAGGTAGTATTTCAGGTATGGCAACTAGATATTCGGGCCCGTTCACCCGGCCTATTAATTAGTCGTTCGAAAACCGCTTACGCCCCAACTCGGCAGAAAGCAGAAAATCAGCGCTCCACCTAAAAAACACCACTTACGCACCAAAGCGGCAGACCAGCCAAACCGCACCACCCTCCTCTAACTTCCGTCTAGACGTGTGACTCGTTTGGGATCGTTGGTGTATATTCTTTGTTTTTTAATTCTTGCCTTTCACTTGTAAAAAGACTCGACGCTTCAGTCGTTTATTTGTGTGATTGATTTGGGATCGTCGATACACCCTGTATATTTCTTGTTCCTAATTCTTGCCTCTCACTTGTAAAAAGACTCGACGCTTCAGTCGTTTATTTGTGTGATTGGTTTGGGATCGTCGGTACAGCCCTGTATATTCCTTTGTCTTAATTCTTGCCTCTCACTTGTAAACAGTCGTTTATTTGTGTGATTGGTTTGAGATCGTCGGCACACCCTGTATATTCATTTTTCTTAATTAAAAATTACACACACTCTATATACTTTAAAAATTAGACGTCCACATTCTCACTCTGTATATTCATTTTTCTTATTTAAAAATTAATCATCAACTAAAATGAAGTATTCGACCGTTCAACGTAGAGAAAAAATCAAAATTGATGTTTGCGGTCAATGAATGAAGCAAATAAAAAAATTAGGAAATATTAAGAATAAACATGAGTAGTTACTACTGACCGGTTCCAATGCGGTGGAACCGCACACCCGGCAATTTTGCACAATATATTTTCATTCTTATTATAAATATTTCCAACCGTTAAATATGATAAGGGTGGATTATACTTAGAAGATTAGTTCATAATTATATCCAAACATTATATACGCTCGATGAAATTTACCAAGCTATAATTACTTAATTTTGATATTAAAATAATAACAGTAAAATGTTCGTTTTCCAATCCTATTTTATTGTTTATTATCTTTTATGTTGCTACATGTTTCAGCCAAAAATGACCATCTTCAGGCAAAACTATAAGATGAAAATATTTTATCGATTATACATAGATTGACATTTTTTTGAATTTTTAATTTTACATATTAAATTTTACATTAATCTGATTTAATCATAGAATAAAATTAAAATTATTTTATTATGTTTTATAGTCATTAGATAAAAAAAAAAAAAAAAAAAAAAAATTTTGATTTCAATTTAAATAAAAACATTAGTAAAAAACTATAAAACTATAAAAACATAATAAAATAATTTTAATTTTAATTTTATTCTATGATTAAATCAGATTAATGTAAAAATTTAATATGTAAAATTAAAAATTCAAAAAAAATGTAAATCTATGTATAATCGATAAAATATTTTCATCTTATAGTTTTGCCTGAAGATGGTCATTTTTGGCTGAAACATGTAGCAACATAAAAGATAATAACAATAAAATAGGATTGGAAAACGAACATTTTACTGTTATTATTTTAATATCAAAATTACATCACATCAATCCCCTGGAACACTGTAGATATAATTACTTAATTATGGGAGCGTGTAATCTAAAAGAAATTAAAGCAGGTGTTTACCATTTTACGTTTAATACGAACTGGTGATATAGAAATTAATTCAATTTACTTTGTGCATTACTACATGAAAATGCTCTGTGTGTAAATAATGTAATTATAAAACACACTGCTGTTGAGGTAATTATGTATACAACCCATCCTTTGATTGCAATGTTGCGCGCCTAAATTTGAAGGGTACTTTTCTTCTATATTGCATCTTCATAAATCTTTTTCAATATAAATGATATACCTCCCCATGAAAAACTATTATAACCGCACTAAACAAGTAAAGTTTATTACGAAAATACTTTAACAGATTGGATCTGATATGGTTATTTATGTTTGCGCCCACAGCTTAAAAATAAACTCATATGAAAAATGGAAGGGGTGACAAGAACTCTTAACGAACTTTTTAGATAAATTAGTTGCGTGCCAACAACACATTTGCGAGTAATACGTTGCAAAGTAACTACAACGCAAATATGGATATATATGGATGTGTATAAATTCAAATAAGCTGTAGACTATGTATTACACAAGACGGAATTGGCAGATATCTAGGCTTCGATATTAGACTACAACATAGTTCTCAAAGTACGTGTTGAATTTGGAATAATATCAGTTTAGACATCCTTATCAATTAACTGTACGTACGAGTAAATCAAAATTATTTTCTCTGTGCTATAAAGAACCTTCACGTTATCCATTGTATTAAGCTTGATAATCGATGCAAATAAAAAAAAAATTCAAAGTGGGTTAAACTTAGGGTTTAAATATGGAACAAAATCAGATAATCATAATTTATATGAACTAGAAACTGTTTCTCAGATATCCAAACTTACAAATTGTTGTTCCCAACTCACATTTCCTTTCTATCAGATGAGAAAATTGTGACTATCTTTATATTCGGCACCTTTTAAAAGCTATATTATTGGGACCACATTTGTTTTCTTATTTATATTTTATTTACAACGTTTATTCACCATAAGATCATATAGATATCGGTTTTGTCAAAAAGTAAATAATAAATATAAATAATATGCATAATATAATTACAGTACAATGGGATCACATAACAAACATACATCACCATCTCCATACTCATTATCTCCACCGGATGTCATGTATCATATCATAAAAATTCCGACATATAATAACAATTTTCTAAAAGAATATAATTTGACAGTTCTAATTTTTGACATAGTATAATAATATCTTAATTTCCAGCAGTTTATTGATTACTTTAATATATTATCATACATATCTTGCATTCTTTTCATAAAATGGTGTTTTGTGGGCAGGGATAGAATAATCATCACTATTCCTCGTGCTTACTATGCTTGTTGCAAGTGAATGGCATACATGGCAGATTTATATAAAAATAGCGATAGTAATGTCATTCTACTATTGGCCTTAAAGAGAGATCTACAGGAATCAATTCTTCTCATGCAAAACATTGTGCGTATTAATCGCATTTGTGCGACAAAGCACCGAGCAAACTGAGATGATTGAGCCCAGAATATAATGTCAAGCCTTACACAAATATGGGTGTGAAAAAGCATTAATAATGTGCCCATTTTAGAATAATCTCTTAGTTTGAATAGGGCATAATTTAGTGAATATAATTTTAAACATAGTTGAGAAACATGGGCACCCCACGACAACAATAAATCTACCCAACAACCAAGAAATTTAGTATCTGGAACAGCAGGAATTGTTGCAGCATTTAAAAGTACTGGAAGGAATCTTTGAAGAGTAGTTTTACAATTTTTAACCTCAGCCCAATTCGCCCGCACCACATAGATAATAAATAATGTTGGAGTCTATATTTCTAGGATGACTAATATCCATCGCTATTACCCGAGATAATTACTGTGGTGTGAAGGTGAGTATACTAATATTACTAATCTCTCACAAATACTCACAAGGATCATTCACAAAAAGAACAAGTAAAAGTGAGACCAAAATAAATCATTAGAACGAGTGCAGTTATTTTGACCACAATTACTAATTGAAATAACCTGCTTCCTCCAATTTAAATAAGATCCTATCTACTCTCAACAAAGCCCCTTGAGGCCGTAAATTGACAATTCCTTCAGCAACAAGCGGTGGTCAATAGAATCAAAGGCTTGCGGTAAATCAAAAATTATGCGGGCAACCTGCATTCCAAGAAGCTCATATATTCGATCCAAAGCATCAAAAATTACATTTTGCGTAGGTCTAAAACTTAAAATTCCTAGATATTAATTTGCATTTAATTAAAAAAAAAACATAATATGGTTAAAAATAACTTTTAATAATAATAATGATTCTATTTATTGACAATAGCAATACAAGCCTGCAATACATTGCCAAAAAGTCTATATCACCGGACGGTGTTCCTCCTATAGCTTTGGTCATTGGTGGGATCTTCAGTTTTCTGGACCAGTCATAGGTATCAGGGCTTGAAGAATAAATACTAATGTAATTTGAATTTCCTTTTTTCGACGATATTACTTATTTGAATACTCATAATTTTGTAGACACTTTTCTAAAATTTTTGTTACTATACACTTGAGAAATGTCCGAAAATAAATTCCAAGCAATGAATACATCTAAAACAGAACCAAAGCAGTACACAACAGAAATTTAGTAGAAAGTACAAAGGAAATCACTATAAAGCAATTTCTAAAGACAATAATAGCAGTGCAGCATCGATAAGAAAGTGAAACTATACAGAAGGGCTGCAGCTTCTTCAATTGAGGAGAAACTAGTGAGATAATGCAAGGGAAAGCGTCAATAATAAACGAGACCCTAACGCATACACACACTTCACACTGAACCGTCACAATGTGTTAGTTTATCAGTTTCAGGTCAAGGGCAACGGAAGAAGGAGCCCTGAAAATGTCCCATACAAGTGTAGACAAAACATTGGCAAGAAAGAATTCCAGAACGCTGTTTCAGCCCGGAAACGAAGCAGTGTATAGCATCCACCCAGCCCTCCACCGAGGATTGTAGATTGTGTCGCAGAGTCCGCCTAAATTATATTCATATATCAAACCAGAAATTCGATAAAAATCAAATTAGGAACGTGTACAAAAAAGGCATGCTAAATTATTTCATGGAATAATAATATTTGCTACATAAATTAAACAATAAAAGTAAAAGTAAAAGTAAGTGCAGCATAAGCATTTTTTTATTATTCGAATGATAAGAACCGAAAAATGCTGCCTGGTGGCATTTTTCGGTTCTTATGACTATATATCTTGGACCAAATAAATCTACGTTTTGAATATCTGCAAGACAAAAACTTCTTAGGGCAACAAAAAATTGTCTTAACAGCATAATCTTGACGTAAGAGGTTAACAGTCTTGGATGAAACTACTTTTAGTCTCCACTTAAAAATTTTATTTACCTGCATTAAAACCATTAGTATTGGAGCAAAATATTAGAATCCTTTCATTAAACAACTTTTCATATCTCTTTAAGAATCGTAATACTTATCTTAAAATCATAATATACAAGTCAAAGAAAAATTTCCAAACACAATTAGAACTGAAAAATGCCACCAGGCGGGCTTATGGTCAATTGTTGGAATCACCATACCAGCAAAAGCAATGAAAGGGGAATAGCACTAGAGACGTAATCGAGTTTCTGCCTACCAGTCATCATCAGCGTCACTCCGAATGCAAACTCACTTTCATCGCTAACACATATCTGTGATTCTCTACTATGGAAATAAGGGTTTATCTTATGTAGCGGAAATGACAATTTATGAATTGTCCGAGCTAGATCTGTGACTGCATTACCGGCTTACACTGCGGCCCTCTCCTGGATTTGAGTTTTGCGTGTGTCCCGTAGAGGGAAACAATCAAACCCTTATTTCCATAGTAGTGAATCGTAGATATAGCTTGGGATGCGTTGGCGATGAAAGTGGGTTTGCACTCGGAGTGAGGCTGATGACGCCAATGATGGCAAACAAAAAAATCTATATTTGCAATATTAAATACAGAAGTGTTGTAAACAATTTTTTATAAATACGTTCGGGATAAAAAAGAATGACCAATAATTACAATAACAAAAAACTTACTAAATAAAATTACAATGAACCCCTAAATTAAAATTAAGAACAAAAGTTCTTAAAAGTAAGTAGAAACAAAATTACCCAAATACAATCAAATTAAAAATATCATCACTCACAAATAATAAAAAATGGCTCATTTAGCGGTTATTTTCACTTTTATGGTTTAATTACTTATTAAATTCTTGATTGAAAAACTATTTATATATAAATATAGCATTCTAACCACCACAAATGGTACTTGAAGAAAAGAAATTTATATACAAATAATTCATTTAAATATCCAATCTTAGCTTAATTCTCAGAATTTATGACGAAAAAATTTGAATATTTCTACCATTATAACTAAATACTTTTACGATAAGGAATGCAAAGCTTTTAATTCCTAGGTAATAAGAACGGAATATTGGATATTTACTTTTCCAGCAGCCAACTGGCAAAAAAAAAGAAAAACATCACAGATCATTAAGGGAAAATGCCCCAAAAAGCTAAATCCAAAAACGTCGATTAAGTAAGGGTGATTAGAGCTCATCTGCGATCAAGTCGTATTAATCAGAAGCTTAAAAACAGGGAAATGTTTCGCCCGCGCTGATTTTATCGACTCCTAATGAAAAACCGACGATTAATTTATTTTTCACCAGCCCTCCGCCATAATACTTAATACAGATTTCGTCTCTTAACTGAAAGGATGCAATAATTACTCATTGGGGAGATGAAATTTGCTCAAAATAAATCTATTTATAATTTTAATATTAATTTATATTAGGCGCTTATTGAGCGGAAGTTCCGTAATTGCCGAAGTTCAGAGAATGTCTGTTCATCTTGCGTAATAACCTTTATGATATAATTAAAATTTCTCAGAAGCAAGGCGTTCAATATTGGATATTAGCTATTTTACTCAAATATTACCTCTCGCTGATTAATTTTTAAGTAAATTTGTTGAAAATTAAACTTTTCTGTGGTTTACTCCTTCGATATACTTATATATGTAGCTGATAACTTATATTTACAACAGTTACACACATTTACTACATTAGCTAAACAAAATTAAACTTTGTGATCACAATAAACGTATAATTCGGTTTATGCATCATAAATTGGCAATTATTATAAGTGAATTTCTATGTCATAAACGTCTTTTTACAGCCCATGGGTATAAAGACGTTCTTATGTCCATAGGCAATAATGAAACGTCAAACAACAATATTATACATAATAGAAACACATTAAACCCTCAAAAAAATTTCATTAGAAATCAAAAATTGTACTTTACTACGTAACCTTAACGATGGACGATGTAAATATGTAATCCCCTGTTCGTAAACATAAACATCTATTATATAAAATATATGTATCTTCTGCGAAATTCATGGCTAACTAATATAATTTAATATTATTAAATATGCATTTGTAATTGATAAGGAGATTATTGCCGATTGGTCTATTAAAACTCTTCAAACACACAATAAGAAACGCATATTGATACATTTAGAAATAACACCATCTGCTACATTTCTTAACAGTAAGGAGTAGCATAAATCACAACGTTTAAAAGAAATTTGTAATTTACTGTTGATCTTAGCATCTAGACGCCCTAGCGGTCATGTTTAGAATTTAACCATATTTTCGTTAAATTGCCATTTCACACTTTAATTTTGATTTATATTATTCCATCACTGTTGCTATTGTAGTTTCCAAGACACCGTCGACCCCCACTTCTAGTGGCATATCTGTATAATTATCTCCAATTTTTTACTGAAGTATATTTAATATCACGCTTGAAAAGCAATAAAACAAATAATATCGGCCTAAGCAAATTCTTCTGGAACATGCCTGTTAGTATATTTTCCTAAGAATGATTTTAAAGCAGGGTTTTAAATATTTACAACGGAATATTACAAATGCACATTTACAGTTTACAGCGAACAAATCGATAGAACACATCAGAAGCCAGCAAAAAATAATGAAAAGGAAGCAATAACTCTTGCAAAGAAGTAACCTTAAACTCTTAGGAAAAATTAGATCAAATCATATTTAAATTTAGTTCAATGTTTTTCAGAAACCCTTATTACAACTTCTAAACTCTTTCATATCTGCAGACCAAGTATTTCTCCTCAATCTTAACACAATTTATTTTTACTTAATAGTTTGTGTATTTTTTGCTTATCTGAATTAAGTGACCTATTTATATGCCTAATGTACACGCTTGCATACCTGTGTTACACTTTGCATTGAATCGAAAATGAGATTGATTTCAATAATTCATTTCGCTTTTTTAATCATAGACAACATCAGCGATGTAAACGTTATTTTGAAGGCAATTTTAAATTCATTCCCTTTACTTTTAATCTGGCAATTGCAATTACGACTTTAGAAAAACCGTTACGTCACTTAGCGGTTCCTTTTCGCGCGGGAATATTTAACTTAAGCGCCACGGAATTTAAACTCGCTTATTTTAAATTTATTCATTTAAGCGCCAAACTCTTAGACGCTTCGTTTTTTTATGATCCTTTGTGCATCTCTGGACGTTGCTATTGGTTCATCCTTTTTTTTGTACCTACTTACCGAGCCTTTATAAGGGCTCTGCACGCTACGCGCGCTCTCTGTTCCAGTTCAGTTAATTTGCCGTTGTGACGGACTCGTTTTGACTCGAAAACACAGAAACCACGTGCTGTCCATTCAGCTTCGAAGCCCCCTTGTTTCAAGCTACAGCTAAGTAATCTCTGTTCTCTTCAGTTAATTTTGCCGTCGCAACGACCTTTTTTTAACTCGAAACACAAAAACCACGTGCTGCCCTCCAGCATACACAAAAGCTTCGAACTCAACTTCAAGCTACAGCTAAGTACTCCTATTTAAAACGTATCTATCGCTTTCTTTTATTTTATTTCATTACTGTTGTTATTTATACTTTTAACTGGTAATTGCCAGTAACTTTGCTCTCACTAGCAGTCATTTACTATTCACTCATAGAAACGGATTAATTGCGTCACTTTTAAATTAATCTCAGGAATTCGGCTACCACGTGCTATTCCTTCTTTTGCCTTAATTCTAATATCAGAATACAGCAACCACGTGCTGTTCTTTTACATTAATCTTAACACCAGAAGTCAGCAACCACGTGGGCAGTTTTTCTTTTTTCTTTTTTTTTTTTTATTATTACAATAAAGTTATCGTTACGTTTTGGATCTTTTTTTTTTTATTAATCATTACAGCGACTCCAAGCGTCATACTCGTGTGTACCGCTTTTCTTACTAAGTTGCATCAGATGGAGCACACACTGCTTCCGCACGCCACGCACACCTGATCGTAACACCTGCAACACTAGTTTGCTACACTCCATTCGAGTGATAATTTTAATGCTCCCCTGCGGATATTTTATCGTTTATTACACTAGCTATAAACTAAGATTAAATGTTTATTTAACTATTTATAAATAGTTATTCACCGTTTACGGGGCGGACATTCTACTGTTTATTATACAATACAAACCTAAATTAAACTAGGAAACAAATAAGAAATTTTTTAAGAGAAAATGCCATAATTCGAAAAGGACACAAGAATTAGGTCGCTGCTTTGCAAAATTTTCGCCAATTTGAGGAATATAAAATACCATTACAAATTTAATAGGCACAATCCTAACCTTAATAATATGACGTCCGTTCCCTGTTTGTACGAAAACCGTAAACTTAAGTTAAAGATATTTCCAACCCCAGCTACTCGTAAAATATAACAGAATTCGTAAAGTTTTAGCCTTTAGGATCGGCCGTTCTTTTCCTCCGTCATCTTTTCCTTTTCCCTTATACGAATAAGGCAGGCGAGGGCAGCACATTTTAAAACAGCGGGTGGAAATACTGTCTCAGGATTTTCGTTATAAGACTTTCACCTCAAAACTGGGTGCGGGTAAAAAATTGTTTTACAGCTGGAGCAAGTGAAATTCGCAAAACGCAAACGTACAATAACAACGCGTATAAATAAAACGAAAAACGGAGATAGAAATAAAGACTGCATGCAACAAAAGCGACTTTACAAATTCACAGTCTGGTACATGGATACAACTTTGTAAATTAATCACTGGACACACAACAGTAATACATTTAGAAAGTTTGCGGGTGGAGAGCATTAAAACTTTTCGAAAACTTTGGATACGAAAGCAGGGGTAGAACAAGAAATGCTACAAGAAAAGGTATACAGGGAGCGTATAACTACGGTGAGAAATGGAATAGATGGTAGAATCGAGATAGCAACTGCGCCGTTTAAATTTTAAGGCCCATATTTTTATGGGTACAAATGATATAATGGAACCAGATATGTTTAAATGGTGATATAATACGCATAATAATAAATTAGTACCAATGCTTTAATAAGGTTAGTATTGCTTACAATAGGAAATTTATTATATAGGTACTATATAAATTACTACTGCTATTGATTTATGTTCTATTAGTAAGTGTTAATATATAATTAACTTTTCCTATTACAGAATATAACTTCGAAAGTTCTGTTATCGAGATCATTCAAAATATGGAATATATAAAGAAGAAATGCATAAACCTTACTGTTGATGAAATTGGTAATATGTTAATATTTCCCTGGAAGAACTGAAAGCCTGAACCTTGAAGGTTTCAAATTGTTGGATGAACCACAGTCGCGGTGGATGAAATGAATATTTCACGCAGTAGTGCTAACATCTTCATTTTGAACCACTTCTATGATATCGCCTGACCTCATTTCTTTTAACACAATTGGCTCCCTAAGGATTGCCTAATAACCGAACTTATTAGACCGTTACTCACCGATTTGAATGAAACTTTTAACAATATTAAATCCATTGTAGTAAATAGGTTGTTTCCGTTTGCGCTGAAGCTTACATTCGGTAGCCCAAATCTACCTTTGAAATTCCAAGGATATCTAATTTCTTACGATTTATAACATTGCTATGGAGAAAAAAAAAGACTATATGTCAACAAATGCCCCTTTTGTAGATCCAGTTACAAAAGAAGCTACTGTAACTCTTTACCCCTTTACATAAAACCTTCTAACCTTGTTAACTAGAAGAGGACAAACTATATTCTCAAAGAATTTCCTATAGAAACACCATCTGCGACCATATACAGGATGCAGCAAGAATATGTCCGTCTTTTATTACACTAGCTGTATACTAGGTAGTAATTTCATATTTTGGACATGTAATATAATGTTAATTATGCACCTTTAGAAGATATAATCTGATATACAGAATATTTCACAAAAGAAGGTGACCCAGTACAATTAATTTTTTTAAAACGGTATAACAAATCCCTAATCACACTCCAATCATACCCAGTTTATGAAACTATTCTTTTGTGTTTCTCAAGTTACAACTGTTTCTGTTAAAAAATTGAAATAGTTAGCTATTTGCATTACAGTGTGGTAAATGTCATTTACAGCATCATAACTCGGTTTCAGACACGAGTCGAAATCGATCGCTTAAAAGAGTTGGAGCGCTGAGAAAATATTTATTTAATCGGTAGATGTATATTGATACCACTGCATTTTGACAACTCGACTGTCTATGTAAAAAAGAATCTTTTTATCATGATTTTTCGATAACAACAATTAAAATAGCAATAAAAATGGCGGTAAATAAATTTTTTTTTTAACAAAATTAAAGGGAATTATGGATATCTTACATTGGATGTAACAGTGGAATAAAAGAAAATAGCGTACGCATTACCACATGAGTCTCCTGTTGCATTGACCGACATGTTTACAGTTGACGAAGCTAAAAAATTACATACGTCAGAAAAAGTTTTCCTCCATCCTAACGCTTTTCAATTTAATAACAAAATTTGTTTGTAGCTTGGCTAAGATTAGGCGAAAATGTCAACAAATTATTTTTACCATGGGATGTACAGGCTGGTAATCAGGAAAGTGTTTACTTTACTTTTTATTTTCTTTATATTTTAGAATAAATATTATATAATTAATTAAAAAAAAAAGCAGATAACGGTTATTTCTTTGTAAGAAAAAGGTATCTATTTAAAAAATTTATTGAAAACAAAACTGAAACATCAGAATGTATTAATAGAAGCAATGAAAAATTTGACAAAATTAATAAAATATTATATAGCATTTAATTCAAATATACATAGAAATCGATGAGTGACAGTTTGGGAAGTTTGCTTGTAAGAGGTAAAATGTATATTAAGAAATCCCTTCCCTCCTTCACCCAAGTGGTTGAGTATCGTAAAGAAAATGAACGAATAAGAACAAGACCGGTACCTATCTCTACACGGCAAGCAATAAAAGTGGTGGAGGTGTCGGGCAATTTACCGTCATTTTTTTTTAATCTTGAAGATAAGGTTGATATGAAAAGTTGTCTAGACTGTATTATAAAATATTTGCGAACAATATATTGCTAAAATTACTTTTCTATTTCGCACGTATAATAGGCACTTGAGGCAATTGATTTGTCGAAAAATAGTGTTATAAGATTCCACTTTATGCAAGGAGATATAGTGATTTTTTATGCGAGGTTGGTAACACAACTTGTGTTTTCACCCACCCCACACATTTTCGTTGATTGAGAAACGACGAACGATTACTTTCCCTATAACCACAAATTTCAGGTCGAAAAGAAATTAAAATTATCATAAACCACTACCGAGTATTAGTGAAAATAAACGCAAATTTACTTTTGAAATTGATTTTTAAATTTTGCAATGGATCTAACACGATTCCGCACAATAAGATTGTATTACCAACATGAAAATATTGAAATTTTCGGTGTTGATTTTTTTTTTTAAATTTTAGTTCTATTTACATATCTTATTTGAAAGAATAGTTAATAACTAATACTGAAGTATAAACTTCAATAGGTAGTTGCAGTTAAAGTAAACTATTTTTTCTTTAGTTACTTATCATTGCATAACTAATAAAAAAAGTCAGTTCAAATCATGACCACTTGATATACACTCTCCATTCAATATTCAAGAATACTCTTGGTTTCAAGAAGGAGGCACACATAAAGGAAACACTGGAACTAATATTATAAGGCCGCAATAAGTGATTTAAAAACAGAATTCTTCTCGAGACGAGGATATTACAGAACGTTCTAACAAAACCAACATTTACTTAAACCTGTAACAAAGAAACATAAAACAAAAGCGCCTGTTGTCATTATTGCCTTCGCTCAAACACGATTCATTCAATAATACGAGGTAAGCAGAAAGGATTTGTTCCAGACGAAAGATAACGAAAACGACACAAAGGATCGAGATTTAAAGAATAGCCAGCTGCGGAAGGTTAAAGAATAATAACAGTTGTTACATATGCCGAAGCCCTTCGTTCTGATATATGTATGCATCTACGTGCTCTGCAAATTTATGGTGATGCAATTTATTAAAACTAGTTTAACGTTTAAGTAACAAAATGAATGAGGTCGCGATTGAAGATCTCTGTTTCGATTTAGGTACCGTGAAAAATGACGCAATCGGCGGGGATTTATTTCTAGATTGAATGCGGGAGCAGTTCTCACGAAGACGGCTTTTACGACAGATGCAGCAAATTGAAAATATTTACCTTCGAAGCGGAAAGGTTCCCATGAAATAAATGCGGAGAATTATTGTAGCGCGTTCAAAGGAAATTTTTCAACGATTTTCATAACTTCAAGACAAGGTATTACGACTAGAAATAAAATTCTGAATGTACTCACGTAAAGAGGTTTACAGTCAAATGTGGATGTGAAATTTGCTCTTCTTTGAAGTTTCTACGAATGATACAGCCATCATTATATTATTCGTGGACAGTTTAGGTAGATATTATTTTATACAGTAAAAAACGAAGGAAACGTATGTTTCGCCAAAAATTCTTAAATGTATTAAATGATTCCTATATGGTAAATATTTATGAAACATGAGACCAGTTACAAATACGTTTTAGGATGTTTGGATTCTATTGAAGGAAATATACAGGGATTGGGAATTGCAAGACACTATAGTAGGTATGTGTTCTTCTCTAGCATAAAATAAACAAGAAACTTCATATATATATATTTCTGAAATTAATTTAAGGATTAAGAGAGACCTTGGAAAGAAGAATCAAAGCGAACAATTATCCTGTGATGGGTGGAGACTGTGGCTTGAAAACTATAACAAAAATCCAAAAGAAAAAGTGAAAAAATCCCTTACCACAAAAATTAAAAGATACAAATCTAAATACGTATTTCGGCAACTAAGTTGCCATCTTCAGTAGAAAACAACCAAATCACTAGTGGAATAACACTGACATCCTTTACAAACAACAAGGCTTATATACTATCTAAATCTAATGGAACGTGACGAACTAGCAATTAAGTTAACAATAATTCGTATAAGCTGGACTCGGGTATTGGTCCTTTGTCGGAATAATAATAATAATAATAATAATATATAATTAATGCCCAACAGTACAGAGGTACCAATAATAGGACAATTACAATTCTTATTAACTAGTGGATTCTAAGTACATATATATCTAACAATAATAATACAAAAAATAATAAATAAGTAAATACAAAGAATTGGAAAAGATTAAAGACATTAAAAACCATAAAACAAATAACTAACTGTTATTACCCCCCAAAACGCCGCCGGTACTAAAATAGTCGGAAAGATTACAACTGGCTCAGTAAGTCGCGTATGGAACAATTAAAAATGTCGTTCATACTACAGAATTTATTAAACGAGCCACATGCAAAATGTATAGGAGCCTTGAGGAGTAAATTAGTGTGAGCCTGAGGAAGATAGAATGTGTCAGTATTACGTGCTGATATACGGGGTACGCAAAAATTTAATTTTTCTAGTAAGTACTGACTTTCAACATTCATTCATTTACATATGTTTTTAAGTATATAAATACTTTCGTAACTATCTAATTCTCTAAAACTATTTACAGTTTTAACTAGCCTAAGGCTATACCCAGAATTTATTTTTATTTGTCCTTCATTAAATTTACTATTTCTTTTTGAGGGTTCTGCGCTAAGTTCATTAGAATGCCTTTGATTTCCCTGTCATGAACAAACCCTAATTTTATATTTCTTTATTTATTACTATTACGAATAGAATAGTAACCGAGCTGGTGTTAAAGTTTATTTAATTTATTATTAAGAGTTACTTTTAAGTTTTCATTTTTTAAAATTATTTACTCAGAATTAAGTTTTATTCCTCCTGGGTAAAATTTATTATTTCTTTATGAGGGTTTTGTTCTTCGTTCATTAGAATTACTTTAATTTTCTTGTCATACATATTGCAATTTATTCATTTTCATAATAAAAATACAATACGTTTCACGGTCACTAAAAATTAACACATTTCTGCGTGTGATTGAATAGCAAAGCTGCCGCTGCGCTCGCGCCAGTATTCGTTGTGAGCTATGAGTGGCTATGACGAATGACTGAATGTAGGGGAATACCTACTGCAGTAAAAAGAATGAGCGGGAGACGCACAGGCGTGGTATAACCGTTGACTTTGCAGGGATTATGGCTGTATATAACTATATGTAACTATTTGTACTGGTGAGCGCTATGTTCAGATTATTTGTCAAAGATTACAAGAAATTCATCAATGCTGTACACGCAGTGTACTCAATACGACAATCAGAAATGACGGCCGAAGTATCATCCCCGTAAATGATTAGTGAGTCGATAAAATGAGTTATATATTAAAGAAATGCAGTCTAAAGGGTTTCCTTTAATACAATCGATGATTTAAGGGCAATCGCATTCAGGTTTGCTGAGCAATTGCAGATTAAACATCGGTTTAATGGTACAGATGAGAAAACGGGGTATGACTGGGTGCAACTGCTTTTAAAAAGAAACTCAGATATTTCTTTGAAAAAATCAGAAGGAGTATCTTACGCTAGAAGACAAGATATGAACAAAGTAGAAATAAATGCTTATTTTAAGGGAATCCTTTGTGAAAATGATTTGTTGGATAAACCAATTAATATATTCAATATTTATGAGACTAGTTTGTAGGTAAACAACCGGCCAGGACATGTTCTAGCTGTAAAAAACTCCAAAGCAGTAGCAATGTCAACTTCCACAGAAAAAAGGAAAACCATTACAGTAATTCCTTGCTGTAGTGCGGAATGAACCTTTTTACCCCACGTGCATGATGAAAGATAAAAAAAAAAAGAAACATAATTTGAAGATGGGTTGCCTAATATACTTTTATTTAAGTTAGCCCAAAGAGAGACCATGTGTTGTAATTAGTACAGAATTTTTGCTTCTAGCAGTAACACTGTAGAGTGAAATTTTATAAATTGTTAGCACTGCTTTGCCTTAAATAAAACAGTTGCATCAATTAAAACTTCGTCTTATTTCATGTTAATTACTTCATATCCTTTTCCTTCGGCTATTAACGCCAGTTATCAACGATTAAAGTGATAAATAAATAAACTAAATGGAGTTAAATTTTATTAATCATAAAACATCTGTTCAAATTTTATCCATTATTTGAAACATTTTTAAAGCCAACGAACCAATATTTTACAGATAAGCTGAAACAATAATATAAAGCGTCGGTATACTACGCAAATATTTACACTGCATACAATGATTCTGGCTTCAATTTTCACCTTCCACTGCTCCACCGCTTAATTTATGATTTTTCGTTATTTTGACGGGCTTCGGATGTTATAAATTTTAAAGGGCGAGATATCCTGAATAAATAATTAATGGTAATGCTGATTTCATTACATTATCGGTTACTGGATCGCAACTAGCAAACTCATCTCCGAAAATACAAATTTAATTAATCTAATCAGCAATACACTTATGAGGATTATAACATTTATCATCCCCACTTGCACCAAATTGATTGAAAGGGAGAAATAATTGAAAGAAAAGCACGTTTTTTATACTTTATTTTTAAATCAATATTTTATTTTTAAATATCAATTTGTCGTTTACTTGTATTGGTTGAAGGGTAATTACTTAGTTACTCTCTTACTATTTGCTATTAAAAAAAAAAACTTCATCAAAAACTGTCTGGTGTTTGCAATCACTTTGTAAAAGAATTAGAGCTCAAGTTTCAAATTAAAGCGAAACAAGATTGAACTCGGCAAAAATGACTATCACGTTCGGTAACTTTATTCTCCCGAGTAATCGACTCCAGATATAAATCAATTATGGCTATAAAGGACATAATACAATCCATGCTCTACACAGCCCCAACAAGAATAAAATATAATTTCAAAATAAACTGTGTCGACTGTAATTTTTAGCAATAAAAATATATCATCATCAATCTTGAAACAATCTTAAACTGAAATGCCTTGGCACACTTAATTTCAAAGAACATATCATTCGTAAATGAAAACAACTATATAAACTTTCATGAAGCATTGTATCACGTTTGAAGGGTCTGGAAATTTTGAATTTCTGGAATAACACGACAACGTTAAAGTCTCCAACGAACAAGTCTTCTTTTTCGGATGAATAGGCTAGAGCCAAGAGTAGATAAACTAGGACAGTACTGTAAGTACACTTTATCCCCACCATTCCAACCTCTATCCGTCTCCTGAGTTACCGGTTATAAAGCCCGCGAAATTTAAATATCCCGTCGTACAACAAGTACAGTCTTGATGCACCAGCCCTCAGGCCAAAGGGCGCAAAATTTGAACATGAAGGGAGCTCAGGTCGCCACCTGAGGCCCTAACGTTGACACCCGTCCGGGTGCTCCCGAGGGGGTTCGGGTGTACCAAAATATCACTAAAATGGCAGAAGCTCTTACCCCTCGAGAAGTACCGCTCGACCTCCGGAATAACTGAGCGGTACGCGAAGGGGTTGCGGCAAGTCACAAACGCAACATTATTCGCATCATCGTATGTAATACATTCTTGTTTAAGGTATAGCCTTTAATGTAACCGTGTGATAGTGACATGACTTGATTATTTCAGATGTAAGACGATTTTTCATTCTAAACAGGTATATCAGATTTACTGAACAGGTAGATCAGGATAACTGAACAATTAGATCAAGTTGATCAGTTTCTGTGGTTTCATGTCATTGTAGTTGCATCACATACGAGCGCAGACGTTTCCAATATCTGGCCTTCTCTCTGTTACTATCTTCCGTTTTCTGTTTGATCATGCAAGTTCTATCAGATATATTAGGTGTATTTACAGCAAACACCCGAAATGCATAGTACATACTTATATGCTAGAGCTGTGCGAAATTCTGGTATTTTCTTTGTCGCTAGCTAATGAAATCTAGTTGCAGATTTGAAACTCTACAATGTCGTGGTCACTGATACTGTTACCGACAAAAAGCACTGCTATTTATGTCCACACAATTGCGTTTTATACCCATCAATAAAACATATCCAAATCCAGTATTAAAAATGTTGATGATAAGAAGTATCGATATTAAAGTATTGATATTCGATATTTATAATATCACTATTAGAAATATCTATATCCGATATTTTAAAATATTGATATGAGAAATATTAAGATTAAAAATATCGATGTCAGAAATATTGATATATCGAACATCGATATTTCAATTATATCGATGATCGATCTTAAATTAACGATATCCCAAAGCCCTGCTGTATGTGACTGGATGTCCCTAATGTTTCATATTTATTTATTTTTTTTTGGATTTTCAAGTTTGGGATCGTTCTTTATAAGTTATTCCACGATGCATCCCAATGTAAAAGAAAGGTGTAGACTACATAATTTCGTTTCTTAAATGATGACCAATGTATTTTATTTGACAGTTTAGTGATTTCTCCACTTTTTGATGTTAATAGTACCTATAAGTGTTTTGGTAGTTTACGTTAAAAAAAAATAATAAAACAGTATTACACATTTGAACACACGTTTTGGTAAATAAAATAAATAAAAATTCGACAAAGGCTTAAACATACATTTTTAGGGCAATAGCAAGGCAGCAATTTGTATTTTCAATTCTAATTTGTTTGATGTAGTATCTCAATCTCTCAAGAAATCAATTTTTACACCAATTTACAAAAAAGGAGATGCTACAGACATTACGAATTATAGACCGGTGGCCTTGACATCCGCAATCTCGAAGATCTTAGAGTAGTGCATGTTGGAACGTTTAAGTTCCTTTCTAGATAAACATGATATTATTAGCAAAAGCAACATGGCTTTAGAAAAGGTAGATCCACCTCAACTGCATTAATAGAGTTTTACACAAACATATTAGAAATTATTGATCGGCACAAAATGGCCATTGGTGTGTTTCGAGATCTACAAAAGGCATTCGATTGTGTACAACATACGGAATTGTTAAGGAAACTTGATGCTTATGGAATTAGAGGCACCGTTACGAATTGGTTTGCGTCATATTTTGAGAATAGGATTCAAATGGTAAAGATCAAATTCAAAGCTGACAATGGAAAAACCAGCAACAGCGTCATCCAGTTGGTTACCCGTAGATAATGGCATACTCCAACGCTCAGTGTTAGGACCCATACTGTTTAGTATACACATTTGACGAGCGGCGGACTAGGTATAGCATTTTAACGGATACGAGAATGAGTGAGATAGATATGCGTACGTGCTAAATGGACAAAGAAGGGATATAGAGCTACCGTCCAATGTTGTCAGTTGTCAGTCAGGTGCTCAGTACATTTGCGGAATACATCAGTTTAGATACGAATAGCGACGAATTAAGATGCGGATGTATCGTTGACGCTGCTGCAAATGCGTGAATTAAATGATAGTTTATTGATGTATTATTGTAATATTAAAACTATTATTGGGAAAATGCTGGTAATGATGGTATCGTACTTCAGCAATATTCACATATTATTGCTACTAATTTTTCATAAAATAACACGAATTCTAAAAAAGAATAAAACCAAGCTTTATTGACCAAATAAGATATTTTTATTCTACATATCTTTTAAGTAAAAAGTATTCTAAAATTATCAACTAAGGGAACATAAGAAAAACTAAACTTAAAATAAAGAAAATAAAACTTGAAAATTCGAAAACTAAATCGAAAATTTGGAGTATAAATATAAAGGGTAATGATATTACTTAATAACGACTTCAAAGAGCCCCCCATGCTGTAATACGCAATAACCTAGCCTGTTATAAAATTCTCTGCGCACATTAGCATAGCTGCTGGATTGTTATGGCATGCCTGTTCAATTCTATTGCGCAGCTCATCCAATGTTTGAGGCCTTTCGTGCGAATGTCTGTAGATTGTTTCCTTTAAATAACCCCAAAGGAAGAAGTCATTGGGCGCTAAGTCGGGGGATCTAGGTGGCCAAAGTATGTCGCCCCACGTACTGATTACATGTTCCGGGAAATTAAAATTAATAAAATCCTTAACTCTCCTCGCGTTATGAGCCGGGCACCCATCTTGTTGTAACCAAACATCGTCTAAATTGCCGCTTATGTAACGTACCGGGTGATTCAGTAAGGGTGGCGACCTACTGTATCTCGGAAACTGCTATGCCTAGAGCTTCGGGACAAAAAAATTCATAACCAATGTGGCCACCAGAAATATCCGAAAATTATTTTGATGTTCGAAATTTTACCGCTAGGGGGCGTATCTGCTATGTTCAATCATAAACTCAGTATTATCTCAGAAAATTGCAGATTGAGCTATAGTTTTAAATGGACCGTTCGAAAGCTGAGTTGATGTCCCATTATTTTGTTTAATGACTTTTTTTCGTATCTGCCATAATAAGGAGCGGGGAAGCCAATCAATTGTTCAATATGTAAATTTTAATAGCTTCTGAACCATTCAACCAATCTGAAAATTTTTGGACTCGTTCGATTGAGCATTTCATGGGTTTTTTCTAGAAAAATTGTCGTTCTAGCATTTAGTTTGAAATAGGTAAACTACAGGGTGTTTTCTGTAGTGATAACATATTTTGGTGAATTTCAAGAAAAAATTAAATGTAACCGTGTTATATAATTACCAGTGTCGCAAGCTAAATTAAATTGTTGAAATTTCAGTGAAAACCGCATCTTAATATCTCTATCCGTTCTCGATTTATCGCCAAAAGAATGAAATTTGTAACAAAAATCAACTGCGGCCATGAAAGTAGGCGACGCGACGGATGGTTTCCATGGAAACTACGAAACTATCAGATTGTTTATTGCTTATATCAGCTAAAAATAGTCAAAACTGAATGGAATAAATTATTAACGAGAATAATAACAGCAAAAAGAAAATATCTAACCAACAATTTTAATTATAAATGTTCGAAATGTCTACCATCACTGGCAACCCACAAATTGAGTCTGTTACTTGTGGATAATACACTCGCGTCTACCTCGGCAATGGAAATATTTCTGGCGGCTTCTTGAATTCTTTGTTTCATATTATCAGGTGTTGTTGGGCGGTCTTTATATACTATATCTTTAAGTCTACTCCATGAATAAAAATCAATTACTGTAAGATCGAGGGACATCGGCGGCCAAGAAAAAATGCTACCTCATCTATACATTCATTTGGGAACCGGTTATTTAAAAATTCCTGGACACTTCGCGCATAATGCGCCGGGAAGCCATCCTGCTGAATCCACATACCCATTCTTGTCTCCAGAGAACTATCTTCGAACAATAAAGGCAATATATTTTCCAAAAAATAGCCACACCATTTAAACGCTGTTCAAAAAAGTAAGGACCAATAATTTTCCCCCAAAAATTCACACCAAACATTAACATGCCAACGATTTTGAAATTGAACTTCGCGTAACCAGTGAGGATTGCTTTCTGACCAATAGCGCATGCTGCATGGTCAAAATCGCCATCCTTTAATTCTTGATGTAAGATGACATGGTAAGGATGAAACTTACGATAACGATAGTAACAGACTCAATTTGTGGGTGGCCAGTGATGGTAAACATTCCGAACATTTATAATTAAAATTTTTGGTTAGATATTTTCTTTTTGTTGTTATTATTCTCGTTAATAATTTATTCCATTCAGTTTTGACTATTTTTAGCTGATATAAGCAATAAACAATCTGATAGTTTCGTAGTTTCCATGGAAACCATCCGTCGCGTCGCCTACTTTCATGGCCGCAGTTGATTTTTGTTACAAATTTCATTCTTTTGGCGATAAATCGAGAACGGATAAAGACATTAAGATGCGGTTTTCACTGAAATTTCAACAATTTAATTTAGCTTGCGACACTGGTAATTATATAGCACGGTTACATTTAATTTTTTCTTGAAATTCACCAAAATATGTTATCACTACAGAAAACACCCTGTAGTTTACCTATTTCAAACTAAATGCTAGAACGACAATTTTTCTAGAAAAAACCCATGAAATGCTCAATCGAACGAGTCCAAAAATTTTCAGATTGGTTGAATGGTTCAGAAGATATTAAAATTTACATATTGAACAATTGATTGGCTTCCCCGCTCCTTATTATGGCAGATACGAAAAAAAGTCATTAAACAAAATAATGGGACATCAACTCAGCTTTCGAACGGTCCATTCAAAACTATAGCTCAATCTGCAATTTTCTGAGATAATACTGATTTTATGATTGAACATAGCAGATACGCCACCTAGCGGTAAAATTTCGAACATGAAAATAATTTTCGGATATTTCTGGTGGCCACATTGGTTATGAATTTTTTTGTCCCGAAGCTCTAGGCATAGCAGTTTCCGAGATACAGCCGGTCGCCACCCTTACTGAATCACCCGGTACAGCAGGAATAACATCATTTTGTAAAAGTTGCAGGTATCTCTCACTGTTTAGGTTACCATTTAGAAAAAGTGGTCCTATAATGTGATCACCTAGAATAACTGCCCAGACGTTCAATTTTCTAGGATACTGTGTTCGTGTAGCTACAGTTAGGTGTTTATTTTCTTGGAACCAATATCGAGCAACAGACGGATTGTGGTGACCATGAAGGGAAAATGTAGTTTCGTCGGTGAAGAGAACGTTTTGCAAAAACAAATCATTTCTGTCACATTTCTCTCTCATATTCTCGCGAAAACCTAGTCGCTTTTCGTGGTCCTCTAGGAAAATCTCTTGATGAATGTCTCTAACTGTAGCAGGTGGAATATTGACAACTTCAGAAATTTGAAGACTCGAACACGGTTCGTTAGTTTTCACAAAAGCGCATACTCTAACCTCTCTTTTCATTCTTTCCTCAGTAAGTGGCCGTTCTTGCCGATTACCACTATTACATTTCGAGCAACCAGTAATACAACCTGTATTTTCAAGTTTATGAACAATATTTAAAATTGTTTGGTTAACAGGGACTGGTCGATTAGGATAAGAAAAGATAAAACGCCCAATAACTTCATCCGTATCCTTAAACGAATAGTACCATTTAATAATAGCTATGCGTTCTTCTTTTGTATAAACAGACATTTTAATTAATAAATTATTAGGGAAAACTTCGAAGAGTTAAAGCGAGAATATAACAAATGACATATGACAATTAACTCAAACTGGCGATTCATACTCATCGCTGCTTCCCTCATACGCGGGTAATCGGTTTGACAACGTTGCTATAGTTCTCTATTACAATTCATATCCCTAATGTTTTGTTCGGCCAATGTGTATATATTAATGACATTGTGTCATTTTTATCAGATATTTGTGTTACTATTTATGCAGATGATACTGCCATACTCATCCCACCTAAAACTCATGTAGCAACAACTGCAGTAACATAGAATACTATATTAGACATACTGAGCAGCTGGTTTTCTAATGTTTTCTATGTTTGTGTTCTATGATATTTCATGCTAGGCAAACACTACAATACAGTATGGAATACTATTGTGGGGCAACTCAGCATCAGCACGAAAAGTATTTTTGGCACAGAAGGCAATGCGAAGATGCATTACAGGCGCCCGCTTCAGTGATTCATCGTCCTATCTTTAAAAATTTCCAACTTCTTCCTATGCCAAGCGTGTATATTCTTGAGACCGCCTGCTACATATACAAAAGAAAAAATAACATTGCTACTAACGCCACCTACCATGAGTATCATACTAGAACAAAAAATGACCTCCGCTTACCAGCATATTCTATGGTTATAGTTAGCCAAGGCGTACACGTTGTAGGAGTAAAGATATTCAACCATCTACCGCAATAATAATAAATATCTATCTATCTATCTATCTGTCTATCTATCTATCTATCTATAGGATAATTTATGCACGCGCACTGACGTCGTTACTTTTTTTACGCAACTCAGATTCTATTTGACATTCTGATGGTTCATCTGTTTGTTAAAATGACAGGATAAATATTTTGTTAACACATTTAAAGAAACCAAAAGAAAAGAAGAAATAGTGCTTTATAATTCAATTACGTTCGTAATTAGTATAAGACACCCACATTCTTTTTTCCTTAATCTCCAGCATCAAACATAACCGAATCTATAAGTAAGTAATCATGAGAAATGAGAAAAAAATAAAATATCAGGTTTCTAAGAAATGTGTGCCTTTATATTAAAAGAAAAACAATAGAATTTAATATAATCTTTATTGATGTTAACAAAGTAATAAAATTTATTATTTTCTAAACTTTTGGAAGAAACAAAAAGAAATAGGTACATATATGAAGGAGAGTAGAAATAGTTTTAGTGTAACTTAAACCCAAGTATGGTCGATCAGGATGCACAACAGCGACTTGGCTGCAACAGCAAAAATGAACAGCAGAATTACATGCAAGCATATTTGCAATCTGTTATCAAAACCCCTACTTTTATTATAGGTTTTATCACATCTTCATTGTTTAGTACATTTATGATCTCCATCGACAACTTCACAAAGGAAGTGTCGCACCTTACCAGCGATCATAACTATTTAAAAGCAAAAGCTTCACCGTAACGAATAGGTAATTACAATTAAAACAAAATGATCCAGCGCAACGATGGCTGAACGTAATTTACCATAATCTCCATTTAATTATTAACGTTACTACAAGAACGACATTATCAGATTTAATGCGAACCGTGGACGTTAAAAGAAGGCTTGTTCGAAACGTAAAAGGGTAATAATAAAATGGAAACCTGTGTCAGATAACGGTTTTAACCTACATTCGGTTACGGCAAGGCAATACATGGTACACATATACATATCTACTTACAAACCAATCATTTCGATAATCGAGTTCAGGCCGATATTTTTCAGTTAATGTTCCCCAGTAAATTTCGAACGAAAGTTATAAAAAGCACAGAAGGTATACTCGTATACATGCGCAAGTTTGCACAGTAGTCGTGAGTCGTTTTCAGAAGCCATTCTTTGATTGTAGATATTGAAAAATCTGAAAATAAAATTCGCAAACGAAATTTATACGCGCATACCTGCAAGTATATGCGTAATAAACACTTTTGTTAAACTGCGCTCATAAGTATACACATTTCTGCGTTATTGAATTATCTATCTAATAATAGATTAACGAAATAGAACTTTCTTAATGAAAAATCTCATACATACAACTAATATTACTGTAACTAAAAAAAAGTAGAAGTTGGTGGTGAATGAAGCATAATTTTAGCTTTTGCTGGGTCTCTATAAATAACATATACCGAGTTGATTGTCGCAGCACATAAAAATTCGATCTTAGGAATAGTTGGCTAGAATCAGTATGATTGCGCAACAATCTGTATAGAAATGCCAAAGCCATCTTCTTGCGATGTATTTTAAGAAAGACAACAGTAAAAGTATTGAGCAGCTTCCTATAGGATAGCTGTGATGCCATCTGTGGTATACCAGAGTAGATACCACGTAACTAATTGTAGGAAAAACTTCTGGCAGCCTAAGTCTTACTCTACGGCATCTTAAATCTCAATTATTTGTTGGCTTCATCAGGACCTGCAAAGAAGACCTAAATTATTTTATAAATAATAAGTATCTCGTTAAATGAAGCAGAAGGTCAGCAACAAGTATAAGAAACTGCAGAAACAATAATCGGCAATGAAGATATAGAAGAGCCTACAGAGAAACAGGAGCTATATGAAGTTATAAGAGACTTAAAGAACAATAAAAGTGCTGGAAAAAGTGAAATTCCTGCAGAAGTATTGAAACAAGGAGGAGAGAAATTACAATAGGAGACTTGATACACAGAGTGAGACGCATTGCAAAAATTATAGAGAAATCCGTTGCCAGAATAATGTAGAAAGGATTAGAGAAATGCAAGTACAAGGTGGTGGTGGAATGTCAAGCCAATTTCGGACGTGGAGATCGACAGTAGACCAAATTTTTATATTAAAACAAACTAATGTAACAGCTACAAACAAAACTTATCCCTGTATATGTTCTTTATTGACTTCAAACAGGCTTATAACTCAGTTTTTAGAGAAAAAATGTGTGAAGCATTGGCAAGATGAAAAATTGCAAAGAAAATAATAAATCGTGTTAAAATGCGACTAAAAGAACCAGGAAAAAAAATGATAAATTTAGAGCTATTTAGAGTCAGAAAAAGTATACGCTAAAGCGACTCCCTCTCGACGAACCTATTCACTCTAGTTTTAGAAGTAATAATAAAAGAAAATGAAGTCCAAACAACAGTGTTGAATTTACTATCATAAAGTTCAGTGCATTTCATATGTAGACGACGTGGTCCTTTTAACGATATTCAAGAAACAACTCGAGAAGGCTTTCAAGAACTTTTGAAACAGAAGCAAACAAATTTTGACTTTAGGTAAAAAAAAATAAAAACCAATTACATGGAAATGAAAGTAGAAATAACCGAGCAAAATACATATGCCAAGTTCAACACAGTCAAGAGAAGGTACAAATTCGAAAAAGCTACCCAGTTCGAAAATCTAGGAGTAACGATAGCATCGATAAAAATAGACAAGAGAATCCTGAAGGGGAGCAGAGCGGTAAGGACATTATGAATAATTTTAAGGGTGAAACACCCATCGAAAACAGTTTAAATGAGTACTTACAAGATTAGATGTGCTGTACGCCAGCGAACCAGATATAATAACAAAGGAAAACGAATAAAAACTGGAAATTTGGGAAAGAAAATTTTGAGAAAATATTAGGAAGTGTTGGAACAACAGAAAATGTGCATATTTTGTAGTAATTCTAGTAACATACTGTAATACGTTCTGTTGCAAATCTCGAATGAATTTAAAGTTGGAATTCGGAAATATTTATTTAAGTACCAGTACACCCACTGTAGGTAATGTTATCTGTTCTTATTTGGTCGTACCATTTTAGTCCATTTTCATTTAGGTAGGTGAAATTGTTCATTACTTGTTGTTGTTGCAAACTTGCACATATAAATATTGGCCGTTTCTGCGTTTACTAAAACGGTCAAGTTTTATTGCCGAGTTTGTGTGGATTTATGTGACTATTACAAATACTACAAACATTAGTATAAGTTGAAATATATATATATTAATTGGTGCTGGGGTACATAGGTAAAGCCTAAGCATCCGTTTTCATTCTAACTCATTCAGGTTTGCGCTTTCAAATGAAATGGCTGGAGAGATTTCCGTGATTATCATATTCTGAACATAAAAGTAGCTCAGTCTGCCGAATGTGCGTTATAATTCACTTGAAGGTAAAGGCAGTCATCAATGGTCTGGTCAACTACTATTCCAACCTTTCTCTAAATGAAGAAATGCATTAGAGATACTTCAAACACATGCAATAACAACAGCGAAATTTGAATTGGCAGATAACTTTCGAAAAGTGATAGCTGTACAAACTACTTTAGTCATTGAGCAGTTGCTTTCAGCGATAATGCAACAGCAAATAGAAAACAGAATTAAACCGATGTCTATCGTAGAAGGATGTGTTGAAATAACTCAACAAAAAATAATTAAAGAGGTACATGGGAGGATATTAAAAAATTATTAAAAAAGATAACGATAAATTTTCGCATCTTTAAAACAAACAATGAATCCAGCTGATGAGTGTACTGTTTAATAAAAAAATATTATGAGGTCATAATTGTACTGTATCGAACTACAATAATAATTTTTAATATTCGATCACATAAAATGTATGACGCTTTTCAAGAACATGCTAAAATTAAAAAAAAAAAAAAACATTTGCCGCTAGAATTTATGCTCTGAAATTTAAATTAGCCAAAACGTGACTTGCTAATCAAGTTATAAACTTTTTAAACCATCCCTCTTTTGTAAACATACAAATTAAATTATCTGTTATGATGTATGATGTCACCTTGAAACATTAACTCTTTTACAGTAGCATCGCGTAGGTTTGTAAATTATCTAAACGATTAAAATCGTTAAATTTGCAAAACTGGGCACGAGAAGCAAACTTTTCATGAAAATTCTCTCACTGCAAAAATTCACAGGTGCCGACCTTATTTAATTAGATAAAAATTCAGAAACCGGCATTAAACTTAATCACGCCCAGCATTTGTTGTTGAAGTGTAAGACTAAGAAAAGCGGGGAAGAGGCAACATAATTATAAGTTATGAAGCTAATTTAATTGATGCAAAGTCTGCCCGTCTGGCAATGCGATCCACCTCCGTAAACTTGACGCACTTTCGAATAATTGTTACCTTATTAAGATTAACAATTAATTAACGAAAGTTGGAAATTATTTTTGTAAACTTTGTGAAATTTACCTGTAAACCTGGTGGTGTATTTTCATTAACCTCTAACCCTGCCTTCCGGTATACGCGGTTAGTTTGGTGAACACATTTTAACAACTTTTTATACACTGAACGAAAAATGGGTCCTGAAACAATTGTTCATACGAAATAGTGTATTAAAATTGTTCCGAAGAACGAATCCTTCAAATCAATGAAACCAATTTTATCAAGTGACGAAGGAATTTATTGGGTAATTGTATTGATAAAACCAAAGTCATTGATAACGAAATGATGGCTTGATTGGCTCAAGGAAATATGTAATTTTTGTAAAAAGCACAAATTTTGAATAAACGTTTTCATTCAATTTATGGATAATATAGATTATTATAGAAATATAAATAACTGCATTTCAATGATTTCTATTCATTAGGGCTATGTTTCTTGCTATATTTAGTGAATGCGTTACCTGTCATAGCGTATGCTTTTATTCAAGGTGTGTTATCTGTTCTTTCCATTTATACGACAAGATATTACTGTATTCCGTTGATATGGTGAATAATTTAAACCAAAACTGCACATAAAAAACAATGCATATTGATATTATCAACGAAATTATTTATTACACGTATGAAAAAATAGTTACTGTAACAAATATTATCTACTAATGTAAAATGATTTGCTATATAATAATAATGATGTATTTATTTCTCTAATGAATCATGTTATTCCTTAATCAAAGATTGTAAATAATATTTTGTCATAACAATAAAGTAATTCGTTCCGTCGATGAAAATTCACTGAATAAATCTTGATTATTGATATTATAACCAGTATTTTGCTCAGTATAGATCTATAAGATCCATTCGCTTACTAGAAAGTTCATTTTGTATAAAAATCTGAGAAATTCTGGGAATTAAACTGTAATTATGATTAGTAAAACTTTTAACTTCAAAGAAACAAAACGGCATGCGTTTTTCTTGACCACCAAAATAAGAACTATGTTTCCAATAATGGTCGCTGTTGGTTAGCAAGATAACGGATTACTATTAAAAAGTAACGTTATAATAACTTGTATTAACATATGCAACAGTTCTAGTTGTTTCTAATAAAAGGAGAAATGTTAGCATAAAATATTAGTGTCTGTATAGAAGTTATAAACTATATAAAAAACATTGTATTTCCATTAACGAATGAAATCTATTTTCCTCAGTATTGAGTATTGAGAACAAGACAACATGCGCATGGTTCGATAACCGTCTAGTCCACCGCGGCCATTAGGGCCTATTGTAGAGCGAATGTTATTTAAAGTTCATTCAACAAATTTAGGCCCCTACCTCAAGGGCCTTGATCTTTTTGAATGACGTCTTTTTCAGGTCTTCTAGGAAAAGGTCAACCTTCCCAAAGATGATTATCGTTGTGGTAGGACAGTGGCAGAAGATGTGCTTAACTGTCTGTTCATCCTCCAAACACAGCTGGCATTCAGTCTCCTAAAAGGGTCCGACTCTGTTTAGATGCTTTCTGAGTTTGCAGTGACTTGTAAAGATAAAAAGTATTACTTTGACAGTTTTATGGTCAAATTCAAGTAGTTCCTTTGTTCCGACATAATTAGACGACATGCACTTTTTGGCATGTGCCAAACTCGGATATTTGTTCCAATGTTGGAGCCCTATTTGATTTGCCCATTCATTGATTTGCTGTTTCGCTACCGCAGGTGCTAACCCAATCGTAAGTTCTGGTCGCTGGAAATGCTCCGCAGCAACCCTGATCGCAAGAGTGTCTGCTTACTGAGTGAGTGCCCAGGTACCCAAATTAGGGATAAATTATTATTTTATGTTTCTTGCAGTCACCGAAAATCGTATTGAGCAGTATCCCAACTCTTTTATGCTAGACCTGAGAATGATACAAAGTGGCAATAAATATTTCCATTTGTATTAAAAGCTATGTATTACGAGAGAAGCCGATATATCCACTCGTCCTTTTGTGAAGAGTATTTGGGATAAAATTATGCTAATAAGACCCACATCAAACAAATCGTTCTGTATAACTTTATTCCGTAAAATATCTTGGTGTTTTATAGGTGCTCCCATCATTCGCAAGCATATTTCATGTTATTTTCTGTTCACGGCGGCACCGTGCAGCCCTCCTTCTCTTTCCAATATGAAAACATTTGTACGCTGACGATAGTCTCCCAACTTCTGAGACAAATAACATCATTAGATCGTCAACCTTTGACGTCGCGAGGGTGACGCTTTGAAGAGGCAGACATATTATTTTATTACTTATTTTATTTCTTTCCACATTTTTTACTTTGACGACGGGAGTTTTAACTAGATAGACGTCTTATGTAAGGAAATTGGATCTGCGTGAAATTGTCAATCCTTTGGAGCCAAAGAAGAAGTAGGGAATTACTTCTAGAGTGTCTTTTCTATGTTGCGTGTACTACATTATATTTGTGTTCAGTTAAGTGTTGATAAATAAATGAATTCAAAATTGCAATTGCTTTTAGTAATTTGTTATGGGAAACCATTCACTTGCATCTAGTTTTTAATATTAAATTCCTATTTTTCAAGTAACGAAACATAAAAACGCTGAAATTAATATTACCCTTGCTTTTATTGTAGATGTTATTACTCCTGTTAATTGATGTCTATACTTTACACCCTGCTTTAAGCGTTACGGTACCTTCTACCTTATAATCTAGAATGGCCCATACATGATGCGTTTTGTAGTACAACAAGTTGTAAGACAGTAGTTGAAATGATTGAATCGTACACTGCGTACTACGATAAACTGTATACCTTGTGAATAGTTTGAGAGCTGTTTACACGCATTTCAATGTGATTCAGTATAGTCATGGTAAGACAAAATTTTCATTTTGAGTATCTGCGTAAAATAGTGAGGAGACGAAAGGCGCAAGCATGTCTTGCAAGCTAAAGCTGACCGACAAATAATGTGAAACAAAAGCAAGATGATGAGTAGACTAAATCCGTTTGAGGCGACTTCGCCATAGTATAAAATTATTGTATGATTTATACCCTACTATTTCAAAGTTAGTTGTTACAAAGTATAGGCAACCTAGTCCCAAATTTTCATAAGACTATTGCTTTTAATTTTTACCAAATTCTAGAGGACTAAAGTTGGCATCGGAAAAGTCGAAAGCCGTTCTGTTGATGACCAAATCGGAAGGATTCAGTTTGACCGACTGAGACCCACATTAAGCGCAAAACCTGCCATAAAATATTTGGGAGAATGGATGGATACACAGCTCACTTTCGCCGCTCACATATATGAAAGCATAGCTAAACGATTACGGCACTCTCGATCTTAATGCCGAACGTAGGAGACCCACGATCCTCCAACAAAAGAACCATGGCAGGCGTCATGCAATTCCAAGTACTCTACGCACAGCAGATATGGTGGGAGGCAACAAAGAACATCAAGCTACGCGCAAAGCTACCACACTCCACAGGATAGTATGCATTACAGACTGTAGTGCTTACAGAACGACCTCCGGTTGGGGCCGTGGCGGTGATAACGAAGCTTGTACCGTTCGAACTCACCGCCTGGGTGAGATGCGCCCGTTATACGGGGACACCTAAACAAGAGACCACAGCAGTGTTGCCCCAGCTGAGAAGTTTTACGTACTAGAACTTGCGTCCGAACCGTAATTGATTTTCTTCCCAGTGTAATCATAATTTTCTGTGATCAAAATAAAAGAATACCCAAACGTAACACAAACTTTGTGGCCTGCTTTATTTTATGTATTACTTCACAGTTATTCAAGCAACCGTTTAGAAGTACCTTTGGGTATCTCTTAGATAACGTGCGGTGCCAATGTAAAATCTCATTTACATCGTACGTCATATAAGTCACATTCTAAAGTACTTCCAAACGGTTGAATAACTACAAACATTGTACTATCCTATGGTCAAAGAACAGTTGCCTTCTTTTAGTTTAAATGTATGCATACACCCCACGGTAAAATACAAAATAACAGAAATGCTGGAGGAGTCATCTATAATTCGGCCAAGGAACTATTTTTTGAGACCATATGTGGTACACTGCGGGCTTAGTGGCTTATTATAATACATGCTTCATACCTACATATAGATATGTAAATAAGGGTAGTGGATAACGATCACGACCAAATAAGATAATTAATTTGTTTTCTTACTTCGGTAAAAACGCTACTCCGATATGAAAAACGTAATAGGTTTTTCGCTTAATGTAACATGGTAATAGCGTGAAACCAATTGTAATAGATTTGTTGAAAGTAATAGCAGGACCAGAGAAGACCTCCTTAGAAGATGGCAGCTGGTATGGGACAAAGGTACTTATAACCGCTGGACATGTCAACTGATCCCTAACATAAAACATTTGCTAGAAGGGCCTGGAAACGAGCCCAATTATACCACACAGGCGATAACGTGTCATGGATGCTTTAGGCGGTACCTGTATGAGCGAGGCAAGGTGAACTCGGATGAGTGTCACTTCTGCCAAATGATGTCCATATATTACACTTTTCGTATGTAATAGATGGACAGACAATAGATGCGATCATGAACAAGGTACGGGAACAACATTTAACATCGAAAGCGCCAGAAATGCCTTTGCAACGATACTAAATGTAAAAGAAGAGAAGGACAGAAGAAGACCGTAGGCCCCCGACACTACCTGCGACTGACAACTGAGCAGGTGCCTTTTCAAAGATTTCCCCCCCTATAGAAAAAGGTGTGCTTTAGACGAATACATGTTAGAACTTTCTTGAGCAGACTTCTGTGGACGGTGGTGTGTATCCAACTGTATTAAATATTGTATGTTTAAACATAGCGACGACGCACAGCAATGCATCTGAATTAATTCAGGATTTATTTATTGTATGTGATACAGCTTGACATAACGTATTTGCACCACCATTCCTGCACTGGCATTAGGACGACGCGCCGGCGTTCGCTATTACCGGCCGCGCAACCAGCCAACGAAATAATTAAATTCGTACCTAATATGTATTGAATTATTTATGTGCCTGAACAATAAATAAACCATTTAAGCGTCGTCCCTGGAGCGTTAGTAATTACTGTTTTGTCATCGCGCGTCCGCCCCAACCGTTTCTGCGCAGAATTTCGTGAAAATATGCCCCTCGCATCGTTGAAATTCAATGATATTTCTGAACATCGTTCTTGTCGTAGTCTCGTTGACAAGGGAATGTTCTTCGCCTCTCGTATATTGAATATTTGCGGTATGAACGGATTCCGACCCAGATATTTTGACAATTCATAAAGATATCCTACGGATTTTAATATTTGTCGGAAACCGTCCGTAAACGACAACATTTTTATTAAATTATGTAAATACCTAAGCTTGAACTCTAACCAACAGATTAACCTCTTAGAAATGAATTAAATCGGAAAAGCTAATATCTGTCACAGCTTTTATTTGCGTCTATCTTGTAACAAAATAACAAACAAAAAATACTACAACTACAAGCTTTAAGTAATTTTGGAATCGTCAAGACCATCAAACTAAAACCTTTATATAAACGTATGTTATTTTTTGCTTATAATCAAAAATTCGAATGATATATATGGTGTTCCATTTAAAGCATTGCATGAGACAATCTGCAAAGTCAAAATTGTTTTTAGAGCATTGAATTTTATGAAGCTTTTGTAAAGATGATTTTCTCCCAAAATAAATATAGAGCTGTAAACAAAAATCCAGTCACCTGTACTCATATTGAACAAAAGTAACATTTAAAACTACCTACGGGTGGGTTAGATGTATGTATGTACGACTTAAAAAAACTAGCAAATAAAATGAACACATTTCCGTTTAAAATCTACTGACTCTGCAGTTACACAAATCCCCAGATATACCAATTTAATACCCAGACATCTAATAAAACAAAAAAGAATCAGAATCGCAGTTAATCATTCGAACCGGAAACGAGTAAGGAGGAAGTGTTAATTTGAAAATTTCTCCCGAAGTCCAACGCTTAATCATAATTACCTAGCTACCTAGCCACCTGCCTACTACCATTGCCGATTCGACCTCTTTTTCCAACTTATCCATCCGGCCGCCTTTAATAAGGTTCGAATTTACCTCCCTAAGACGGATTGAATCTGAGATCGAGAAAATACTCTCGCCCCGGATCCAGATGGGGTAATCATTCCCACATTTTACAAAATCTTCATTATATAACTTAGATTAATATGAAATAGGAAATCCAGTGTCAAGGGAATCGTGTAGTGGAAGATCTCATTCAGGATTCAGTGCAGATAGCTAGGTAGAGTTCTCGGTGCCAGAGCGCGCGCCGATTGCAAAAGAAGAAACGAGGGTAAAAAAAGAGGAAGGACGCGGTAAAAATTCTCATTATCTTAGGTCGATCAATTCGGAAAATTTTAATAAACCGTAATGGAAAAAAATAATTAATAATTCTACAAGGTTTTGGGGTTTTGGTAGCCCTCCGATTATATATTCGAGTATTAATGAAAAGAATTTAGCTTCAAATTTTTATTTATAGATAAAAAAAGGTGAAAGCATCGAATTACTGAATGAAGGTATTATAAAAACAAAGTTTCCTTTAGCTTTTCAAGTAATAAGAAATATTTTCCTATATTAAATAATAATATTAATCTAGCACAGATTGATCCGAACTATGGATATACTCTTATATTATTATTGATTATACGAAACAGTAAAAAAAAACTATTACACTGCATTTTGACACTAGAAATTCAATATTTGTTAACGAAAATTCGTTTATTTCTTTGTTAATATTTTAAAGGTAATCTAGTCAATCATATAAAACTTTTAAAAATGGTTTTATATGGTTAACATGATATTATGGTGCATTTTAATTTAAAATCAAACCAGCGGAAAGATAATAAGTTTCCTTATATTAAAAACATACTGATGATGTGGGACATGAATATTGCTAAAATCATTTGTGGTATTTTTGGGTGCCACAATCAAAGTCAATCAATGTTTACGTTTTTAATTTAATAAATTGAAAAATAAATAACACGATAATACAATAGACTAACTAACACATAACAAAGACAAAAGAGCGCAAGAGCCAGAGGGAACCATCGAGAGGGAGCGACTCCCAGATCAGCCTTAAATATATACGTACTGCTACGAAACTAAGTCAACACTGTTTTTATTCTCCTTTCATACAGTCAGCGTCATCTATTATATTCTCTATATTTTCATTAATTTCATAGATATGCTACAACCCATATGTGAGATGGCATTAACAGTAAATTTACACTAAATTTACCCCAGCACAGAGTTTTGGGTACACCGCAAACCAATCGGATGATAAACATAAACGAATGCTCAAACTGTAAACTTATATCTGAGTATGTTCATTACTTTTCAAAAACCGGTGCGCGGCTATGTAATCCATTTCGCTGATTTTTTTTTTTTTTTAAAAACTAAGGGTGAACAGATGACTTTTTCCATAGGTTAAGAAGGTTTTTTTTTTACTTTAATAAACGGATGTTTTTTTGTAATTCCTTCGAATTTTTTTTTTTTCGAACATCTCTCAACCAAATTACTTTGTTTTGGCGAACATCTCAAGACTCTAAAATCGTGGAGAATCTTTTTTTGCACCAAATTTGGAAAAACTGTTTTTCACATGCGACAAATGACCGAATAATCACTAATTCTGAATTAATTTAAAGTACGGCCATTTGCTCTCTTTTTGGCCGAATGAGGTTTTGCTGATCTTATTTTTTTCTTTTTTTTATGTATTTCCATAATTTCCGAGGTACCTAAACCAAAGACACTCGGAAAAAATGGCCTCTTTTCAGACATTGGCTATCTTGAGACTGTGATATCTCCTGTGCTGCAAATCAAAATTGGCTTAAATTTAGAAACGGTTAAGCATAGAGTTGTGGAGCAACACCTCAGAATTTTGTTTGCTCTGAACACGATTGCAGAATTTTTAATATAACGCAATTTCTAATATCGTCAAATACGTTTGAGAACAGTGAAGAAATCTTCTAGAGTCTAAAAGTCTTCTCTCTGAGCCAAATTTTCCAAAAAAAAATTAACATGACAGAACCGCGCAACGGTTTTTGGAAAAAAGTAATGGAAATACTTTCTGAATTTCTTAAAAATCGAGGTACTGAATTCAATTCAGGAAACTTGGTAGAATTCATGGTTTGTTCCTATTCTGAATCTTGTTTATATGATATAAACTGATATTTTTAAATTCAGTGAATAATTAAGAGCAAGAAAGGGATAGTAGAATTGATTAGGATTGACCGTTTACCCTAGAAAACGTTCTCTAATTTTGCCTTCTTAATTCAACCTCTCATTTTAGAGAACGGCTTCCTTTAAGTAGTTATCTGTTCTGGGGTTCTCCGAGTGCAGTATTAGAAATCTTGTCAGGCCATCAAATTAGTACGGAATGAGGACTGGAGTTTCTTCTACTTTTTGGATTCATGGAAAGGTCTTTTTCAAGGGATCATGAAAGAAGAAGAGTGAAGAACTAGTAAAGCTTACGCATAGTAGCAGGTTTCCTAACAGGATATTGTGAGATCAACACCGCAGACAACCAATGCAGACTATGGAATAGAATGATACCACATACCAAATTCTATGTCAACGCGATGCTCTGAAATCAAAAAGACAGGCAATTTTTGGCAAGCCAAAAACAAACCCAGAAGTTTATTTCGATCGACTAACCAGAGACCTATACACGGCAAGATATTGGAACGGCTGACATACTAAAAAGGGTAAAGGGCCAAGAAGTTGCAAAAATAAAAGAATGAACTTGTTATATTATTCATTCTCAATTTTGTGTAAATCTGTAATATTTTTAAGCAATTATGTTCAATATTGCTTTGCTACAAATAGAAATTTTGTCTGAAATATTTATTTTCTGGGTTAATTCGCAGTATCAGTGATAGTCGATAGTTCCCTAAGACCTTGGTTAAAGTATCCACTATTACCGAGCGCCGTGGCTTCAAATATCTCTCTGATCGATTGTGCAACTGTATCTTTCCCGGATCATAGTAATCATTACAGAGAGACTTGACTCAGCCGCCTGACAAGTGTATAAAAACTGAGGCTCTTTGAAAAAAACTACATATATATGCGGTCATACCAATTAACTACAACATATTCTACGTTGGTTCATACAAATAGTGTAGCATGAAATTCCAAAAGATCTAAAACCGTTAAATGGGCTGAACACCTAGTGTGAACAGGTCTACAATCTCAACAGTAATATTGCACATAAGTAGTTAAACAGAGATTGCAAAATGCAATTTAAGAATTTGCATAACGCTTAATCAATATCAAAAAGTACCAAATAAAAAAAAGGAAACGTCAGTACACAAAAGCCTGAGTAATTGAATTGACACAATTGTTTTGCGGCCCATTTACCAATTATTTCACAGATACGAGTTCAAAAAAAAATATCAAAAGAGTTTCATTGTGCCGTTGGACCGTGACGTCCTCTTCATTGTTCCCTTTTGATATGTATGATAGCAGGGAAGTTACGAAGCCGTTTCATTTGCATGTCCAGTTTTGAAATCATTTTGCTCAATACCGATACCGAGTGTTTGTTAACGAGGCCATTTAATATCAATTTGGAAACGCGGAACCGAAGCACGTATAATACCGAAAATAGTAGATCATCACTCCTTCTTTTAGACGCGTTGTACATATGAGTCCCATACCATTTTTTAATAACCAGTAGAGTTAAAGCGGACAAAAAATACTGTTTCCGAAGTTACGAAGCGGTATTCGGCAAAATAAAATGTAATTAATGTTCCAGCGCGCACGTACGGTTAAAACAAAAAATGTTCTCGCCATAAAAATTCGTTTGTTTCGCAAAAGCAGCATGTACACTTTTTTTATGAAAGACATTGCCAGATTTTATTGATTTCTAAGCCGTCCAGAACATATTTATGGTATAGTAATGTTTCAAAACTCTAACTTTAAAACCATACCATATTTATATATTACTTTCCTAAGGGCTCTTCAGACAGGTAGTTTTATATTTAACCCACATTAGGCGTCAATAGTTATGCTAAGTTTCCCCACTAAAATGTCCGTATTTAAAATTTTTAACTTGTACTCTAAAACTCAATAAGATTGTAATCCGTTAGCAGCATATAAAAATTAAAGACTTTTAAAAATCTTAAAAGCAAGGTTCATTTACTATTATAAACAATTATTTTCATGTATTTCGTCCAGAACTCTATTGAAAATTCTGTTATTTAATACGTTAAACATTTTTATATTCCCCCCCGAATTCACAACTGAATGTCATTTGCTTTAATAGTAACCCAACATTTGAAAGATGAAATCATCAAGACTCCAATGTTAAACCATATCAAATGAACTACCAGCTTGAGCTTTCACTAACATGAAGAATTCCTACTAGATACTAAAAGAATATTGCTCAACGACGTTAACCATGAAATCACCGTAACAATAGCAACATAAGCAACATTTTCTACATGTTTTATTTTAAAGACTAGTTAAAATTAAAATATTCTCTTTTAGAATGAAATTCATTCAAAATACCTATAACTTCAAATTAAAAGTATTGCAAATGCATTTAGTTGGTGCTTATAAACTAACATGGAAATAAATTAAGGAACGCAGGGACACATTTTGCCAGAGCGACCACTAACAGAATTATCTCTCAATTGTTTGCAATAGTCGTCGAAGAAGTTAGCAGATTTAAAGTTTAACAGTTATCGTCAAGAGACTTCGGTTATAGCAGCCAAATTCAATTGCCAAATAGCCTACTATAATGCTCAAAGTACAATAATCAAGTAACATCTGGATTTACCTAATTTTTTACTGTATATACACAGGTACATACTTAAATTACGTTTTTCTAACATTATCTTGATTTAGTATGGTATGATAAATATATATGCTATATTTATTACATTTGGCACGAAAGAGCACACAATCGATTACACGTTGTTGCATATTATTTGAATTTTGATAACTAAATTTTTAGCAATTTAAGTTATTGATGCATACAGATAAAATTAGTTTAAAATTTTCTTAACAAAGATAAGATAACAATATAATAATAATACCGGTTTATTGGCATCAAACATAGTATAAAAATAAGTAAATGCTAGAAATTCAACCAACATGCCAAAAGGTGCAGGAGCTGCTTAAATAATAAACCGCTGTTCTACCTCCAGCAGCATTAATAACGTTAACCCGCTAAATAAAAAATCATAAGCAAGAAATAATAATAATTCAAATCTAAGCGCAAAAAGCATAAAGAGAAAAGTAAGGGAAAGTTATAAAGGAAAATGGAAATATATTTACTTGTTAAGGAAAATACTCCTTCGAAATTGATGGGACAGAGAAAGCGGACTCAAACAACGCATACCTAGTGGAATTTTGTTCCAAAGTCTAACAATATTATAACTTATAACTAGACGATCTTCTGAAAAAATCAAGGTGGTGAACTGGAGGAGTTCGTAAGCCTTTGTATATCTCACATTCATAATATGTACATCTGTCCTAAACAAAATTTTACGGAACAAGTAACTTGGTTTCTTAAAATAAATAACTTTATAGAAAAAGATGGTAGCAGAACATTCAGCTCTAGCAAAGATATATAACCAACCAGGCCAATCGAGTGTATGAGAGATTCGGTTAAATTTACGTATCCCATAAATAAATCTAAGACACGAATTTTGCAAACACTGAAGTCTAGTTCTGTCAATGGTGCCCAAGCGGTAATAATAAGCGTTTATGCAAAAGTTAAATCTGGAAACCACCAAAGATTCGCATAAGGCCTTACGCAAACCGACATCTAAACAGTCTTTACTACCATACAAAACCTTCAAACTACTGTAACCCAATCTAATTAACTGTGAAACGTGTTCTTTAAAACGAAGTTTAGTGTCAACGAAAAGGCCCAAATTACGCACACAATCAGATACAATGAAAACTTCATCTTTGATTTTAATTTTAATATCCTTCAAAATCTCAGCTCGGGTTTTCTTTTACGGCCAAAAACCAAAACAGAAGTTTTTTTATTATTTATTCTGAGACAATGTTTTTCAGACATGTTTACAAGTGACTGAAGGTCACTATTTATATATGAGATGGCTTCACATATGTCTCCAGGATTGAAGGTATAATATAGTTGTGTGTCATCAGCATAAAGGTGATAATTACAATAAATATCTATTGAATAAGTAAGAATAGAAAAAATCGACAGAATTTTGAGAAAAACCTATATGCTTTAAGATGGTGATCAAAAGAGCAGGATTAATAGTATCAAAGGCCTTAGAATAATCCGACAATATCAAAACTATAATTTGATTATCATCGATACTGCGCAATAAATCGTCAACAATGTTAGCCAACGCAGATTCACAGCTATATCCCCGACGAAATCCCGATTCCTTTAAAGGCAAAATATTATGCGTATCCAAGAATGAACAATCTGCACACTAACGGCTTTCTCTAATAACTTAGACAAAACAGGGAGAATAGAATAGGTCGCAAGTCAGTAGTAAAATCAGTTGGAGAACTTGATTTCGGGAGGGCAGTGACAAGACTTCTCTTACCAAGAATCAGGAAAGACCCCCTCAAGCAGACAAGAATTAATTATATAGGTGATAATGGGCAACGGATAAGGACAACAAAGAGAAATCATTTTAATTGAAACACCGTCCAGTCCCGTTGCTCGTGATTTAATGGACTTAAGTAAAGATTCTACTTCATTTCTTGTTAGTAATTTGAAAGAAAAAAAATTAATATTAAAACTATTATTATTATCATAAAAATTTAGTATACTAGGATCAGCAGCAGCATTTATATATATAAATAAAATATCCGTCCAAGTACATACAATTAGTAGGTTGTGTAATTGTAAATTGACAATATTAAAAAGAAATAAATTAAATAATGAACAAGGAAATAGATATTTTTAACAAATAAATACATGTAATTATTGTGTAAGTAAATATTTAGATTTAAGTATACAAAAAAAAATTGTTCTCTTTTCACAAACGTCGGTTCTTCTTCTTGTCACGGTCTTTCTCTGCTTGTGACTTGCTGAGGCTACTATCGCCTCTTCGCTAATTAGCTATTCACCCTCTCTATCTCAAATCTTCGAATGTGCGCTAAAGTGGTTGCCTACACCACGGTTGATGACGTTGAGCGGCGAAAACCTGAAGTAATAGCGCTGATAGTAGCGTCCTTAATCAGCCAGTCAGTCCTGCGCGTCGCGCTTTCAATATTCCTCGTTGCGTATATGTTTTGCCGTGACAAATAATTATTTAAAATTAACCCTAAAGAGGTAGCAACAATGTCGGAGTGAAATCAGGGTTCCTACTTACTTTATACGCAACTTTCGGTGATACAGTGGAATAATAAGTGCTTTAAATACAAGAATGTTTATTTCGCAAAACAAGTGGTTGGACAAAAAAAGATATACATATGTAAACAGGTGAGTTCTATATTTACATATAAATATACAAATAAAACTGGATGTACACTCGTGCAAACATTAAATTGAACAATAATAATTATAGTGCAACATACGTGCCATAAAAGAAAATAACAGTATGAAATTAGCTATTCGTCGCTGATTAGTTTAAACGCTTACGGAATAAACAAATAGCAGTAACCGATCTAATAAGTTCGCGCTTTCCAAAATAATTAAAACGGTAAACTCGCGGTCTACAACTATCGGAGAATTACTAGTGTGACTCGTGTAGTGCCTTTTAATTCGGAAAAAGCGGTAATTAAAAGTGACAATTCGCGTTACAAATTAACCCAGGAACGGAAATTACATGAGATCAGCAATTTGCCGACACTCTAATGTAACATACGGAAACGGAGGAATATTACGTGAGGCACACTCCGAAGAACGGCGCTCGAACGTAATTTACGGAAACGGACGGTGATTACGTGAGGCACACTCCGAAGAACGGCGCTCGAACGTAATTTACGGAAACGGACGGTGATTACGTGAGGCACACTCCGAAGAACGGCGCTCGAACGTAATTTACGGAAACGGACGGTGATTACGTGAGGCACACTCCGAAGAAGGGCGCTCGAACGTAATTTACGGAAACGGACGGTGATTACGTGAGGCACACTCCGAAGAACAGCGCTCGAACGTAATACCTGGAAACGGACGGATACTATGCGAGATCAGCTGTCAGCCGACACTCAGCCTAGTGGAGGGAACGGACTCTTCTCCCCCCGAGTTCGTGTTTCGCGGCGGCTTTTATAGCCCTCGGACTATCCCCGCTACGCGGTCGCGAGTGGGAGTAGGATTCTGCGTAAACAGACCTTGTAGCGTGTGAGGATGATGCTTCGTGGACGGCGCGCGGTGAAGGGAATCTCAAACTAATCATTTCACAAAAACGGAAATTACAATTACACTATGTACAATTACTGAGACAATTAATTGAAAATGCCAAATTAATAATTTATAATTCATAAATTTAACTTAAAAATAACGCAAATTAATTGTCTCTTAAAACGGCACGTGACACTCTGCAAGTGTAAAAAACATCTAAGGAACAAGTTATATATGTAGGGATCAGAACTCCAACTCAAAATAGTAGAACTGAGGAGTCAATATTATTCTTCATAATAATAAGCAACTATTAGACTTCTCTCTCATAGCAGAAAAGGAAAAATCATCTATCCTATCCATCCATCCTATCCATTTCAAACAACAAAAACTTCAGAATCTCTTTTGCAGATTTACTAAGTAGAGATAAAAATAAATGTATTAGAATATCACACGAGTGATGCATATTGTAATCTGCTGGGGACGAAATGAACATAAAAAGGCTCTAAGGCATAGTTGTTATGAGAATTTCTGCAGATACCAATAACGAAGTAATTTTGAAGCCTTTGAATGCGCAGAAGTAATGTGATGTCAGAAGGTAAGCTTAGAATCGAGCAAAATTTCAAGATCTTTCCCCATGGTCTTTTTAGATATAGCGACGTTATTACTACTATAAGAGGATGTAACAAATCAGGTGGAAGTAATACAGCAGATACGAGGATTTATCGAGATGCTGTTTAAAATGTGTACTCCAAACTAAAATATGGCATTATATTCTGGGGCAACTTAGTGCACGCGACTAGGATGTTTATTTTACAAAAATCTTGCGTAGGGTCTTTATTTAAAATCAACCATAAAGATACGTGTGTAAATGCTTTTAAAAACAATAATGTACTGACTCTCCCCGCCTTATATGTTTTGGCGTGTGCTTTGTTCACACAACAAAACTACAACGAGTTATTCCAAAAGCACGAAATTGGACATGGTAGAGACACTAGAGGTGCATGTAAAAAACAACTAGTTCCGAAATTTACGCATCTAAGTAAAGTGCAAAAAAACACAATACACCAATGCTTAAAAATATATAATCATTTGCCTGATGCTGTAAAATTACTCTCGCGAAAACAATTTAAAAAAATGTATTGTGAACTATTTAAAACGAAGGACACTGTTTAATGTAGAGCACTTTTTCAAAGAGACAATCATTAATACAGTTCCAGGTCATCTGTGATATTGTTATATATTTTTTCACTTTTACAAATCCCTTTTTAATGGGTATACTTCATGTGATTGTATTTTATGTATTATATGTATTATATTTTGACGCTTTCTACATTTTTTTTTCGTACTACAGAAAGAGAATGAAATAAGTAAATAAATAAAAAACATCAACGGTGATGCCCCCACCGTCCAGATGAGAAGTATCAACTTCAAGGATTAAGATATAAATTGAACAGTAGGAGAACCATATTAGGTCGCTGTACCACCCTAAAGGAGAAAACAAAGGTATCAAAGATACTTATGGGAAGCATAACACCATATTTAAAAAGTTTAAATGGAGTTTAAAAAAGTCTAAGAATCTAAGGGATTCAAAACCGTAGTAAAACCATTTCAAACGACATCTTTTGTTCTTTGCCAAAATTTTATGAGATGCCAACAATCGCGTAATTACTGATTTATTGCACGGCCTTTTTTATAAGTAGGGGTTATGCTATCGACTTTCCTGGTAGTAGGAAAGCAACAAATTTCACAGAATGAATTGAAAATGTGGATAAGGTATATCGTCGTTGTTTTTTCAAAACTTGCTATGTGCATTTTTTGTCATTTTGATGTTTTGGTATCAGTCGAAGCCTAATTTACTAAAAGTACTTTTTTAAACAAAGTCTAGTTATTTTGTTACTTTGTTGGCAATTACCCTGATTTGCTACAATTACAAAAATATTTATCAGATTATTTGTTCCTAATTTTTTAAACAGTTTTTTTGGTCTACTGAAAAAAGATGTTTTTACACATAGCAGATTTTGCAAAAACAACGACGATACGGAGAACATATCGACAGAGTCTCGTAAAGGAAAAGCTGGCAAACCATCATGGCCAGCAGTACAGTCAGCTTTTGAACGCTTGCAGATAGCTAGAAACTCGCAGAAAATGGAGAAACCAATTAAAAAATTAGGAAAAAATGAAATTTATTTTATTACAGGAAGTAAAATAAGTTTAAGAACATTTCTGTTTAAGCTTCCACAACCCTCTTTGTCATTAACGACCATACATCCTGAGATTGTAAATTTGCCCCTTTTCGCTATAAGAAATCCTAAAATACTTTCGGATTGTTAATAATAGTGGTCTCAATATTTTGTTGATATTTAATCCTCTCTCCAAAATAAATTATTACAGCCGGCATAAAAACAATTGCGACTGTGCAAATCGCTTATACTCAAGATAATCATAACCATGACGGTTTCCATGTAGCATTTTAAAATGATATTTATTCGTTCTAATACAATTTTGAGATGACAGATTACGTTGTGAAGAAACTACTTTTAATTACTTATCTGAATATAGTATCAGGGATACCCTGATGACTGCAGTAGAACCATTGCCGTTGCAACGTCAACTAATATTCTTCTTCTAACCCATCGTCGAGAATTACACGTCATGTGTTGAATACAATATTGTCGAAACTAAAAAAGCTGTGTATAGATCCACAATAATCGCAAATATTAGAGATGTGGTCTACATGTTATAGATTTACATATATTTGCTACTCAAATTACTTGTTTTTATACTGGCCGTAATAATTTATTTTGAAGAGATAGCGTCGCCGAGCATATAAATTTCCCACAATAATGAAATTAAAGCTTAACGTTCTACAAACTCATATAATTTCAAATGTTATACTGGCTATTTTATTACGCATAATCCATATAACATTACGGCAGGAATATAATTAAATTGTTTAACTAATTTTTTTCTATATCAGTAGCAGTCGTCGAAATTTCGCATGCAAAACGTATAATACTATGACAACGATATTTATTACCTCAGGGCTTTTATTCAACATTGATTTTATAAAACGGTTCAATAACCTCGAATAAATATTGATTTTCTTAATATTTACTGAATTCGAAGGGGGCGACGTATACGGTAAATTAAAAAGGTCCAAGCCTGAAGTGGAATACTGTGATTATGTACACACTTAAGACGAGTTATCAATTAAACATCATGTGAACAGCAAAATGTAAACACCGAAAACTTTTACAAATAGTGTAACAAAGTATGCAAGATATATTATTGATCATGCTCGCTCATTAGATCATAGTTATTATCAACGTATTCAAAATGCGTAATTTAACGTTATATTTAATGTCCGTAGTTCGTGCAACATTCTAATAAATTACAAGATATTTTTCTAATCTATTTTTTTGTAGAAACTTGTTAAAACCATAAAACATGGAGAATCTTATCTTATACGTGCGCATAATTTGTTAATTGGAGCATAGATAAATTAAGGTAGTAAATCAATGTAAGATATATCTTGCAGTATTTCTTAATAAATAGGATTCAAATGCATGGAAATGTTTAAACGTTTTACAATCAAATACAACGATATAATGCAGATTATAACAAAAGAGTCGTTATTTCCTTAATAATTCTGTAAGTATTAGCCTCAGAGACATAAGGGCAATGTCGCTTACTAGCTAATACGTTCACCTCGCAAATACGACACGCATTTTGCCTTGGGGTTCAGTGGGATAGCGGAGAAGGAGCGAAGTTCTAATTAGACGAAATCCGTGCTTTCGCTTCTTTTAATTAACTGCCTTTAACATCTTACGATGATTCAGGGGTTTCTGTATAGAATTTATCGAAATTTATCGATTCAAGCTAAAATAAATTTATTTTAAATTTGAGCTTCCAAATTTTAAAAGAGCCTACATAAATTGTAATGGAGTAAACAATGAACGAATTATGTTAACAATGTTGAATCCTTAACAAACATTTATATGAGTGCTGAAAATATATATATGCATGTATGACAGCGGTTTTAATCTAGAGAAGCATGCTAAACAGCCATTAGTTTTCAAACGTACAAAGAAACATAACAAAACATTTAGTGATTTTACCGTTACAACTTATGCACCTCCTATTAAGTTTTAAAAAAGGTTTTCTGAGCTTTGACACCTTCAACTTTAATTTCTTCAGTGACTGATAGTGTGTATACCATTTTAAATGGAATTAATCCAAAACAACTTTCATTTAAATCGTTTTTTCATGTTATTACAAACACAAGATGCAACAAAACAAATTAAGCGAAGGGCAATGGTGAAGGTAGGCGTGTGGTTTCATTTATAAATCACTCGTTCAATAATATCACTTTAAAAACAAAAAAAAAATATTCTTTCTAAATATGAAATCGCCCTTTCTTATGAATCCAATACAAACATTTTATAACTTTTAAATAACTGCAAAAATAATACTTATATGATGGAGGAAAATGCTATCTAACTCACTAGTTGCTGTGATTGCGATTCTATATGCATAGGCCAGACGGACAGACAATGACAAAAAAGAATACAAGAACACTAAACCCAAAGTTCTTCCATTATTATCTATAAACATAAATTAGAAATAGGAACTTTCAAAGGCAGATTTGATCCCCTTATCGTGAGTTTCACACAAACGGAAAGTGGCGATTTGCAACACCCAATGGGTTCTAAAAATGTTATATTAAAATCGATGAGTGATAGTTTGGGAAGTTTGCTTGTAAGTGCAAGTGGGTAACCGCTCCCCATAATCTACAAACCAGAATCCTATCTTATTTGAGGTATCAATGCAGACATTTACTTTAATTTCATTGGCTCGGATTTTTAATAAAATTTAAATTAGATAAAAATACACGAGGATGTATCTTTTGCTTCAACAGTTATATTGAAACGTTCAAAAGTAAATATAGCTGTTAGTAAGAGGTAAAATGGATATTAACAGGTCCCCCCCCCCTTCACCCAAGTGGTTGTGAGGATTGCAAAGAAAATGAACGAGTAAGACCAAGTCTAGTACCCATTTCTACACGACAAGCAATAACACTGGTGGAGGTGCCGGGCAATGAAAAGTTGTCTAGACTATATTATAATATATTTGCCAACACTATATTGCTAAAATTACTTTTTTCTATTTCGCACGTACATTGTACACGTATTCGTATATTGAATCACTTTCCGCTGCGCGGATCATGATTTAATCTTGTACTCATATTACAATAAACGTCATTATTTTAATGTATTATTATCAATTTAATTCTTTTGTTTTACTTTTCCGATACGGCTAAATAAGAAGTAGTAGGTCTAACGACTACAAAGTTACTTTCATAAAGCCGTAACAGAGCTGAAGGTACACTAGTACTATAAGAGTATATGGTTCAATTTAGGTACAAGAAACTACGATAATGCACTCACTGTATCGCCAATTATAGCAAATAATACAACACCCTTTATGATTTATTAAATGATCAATTAGATACTTTCTAACAAACTTCTTTTCTCATATTTAAATATTTAGTTCACCCTTACAAGCAATTATGGTTGCATACCTGTACATCTTCATTTTATTTTATTTTTGCTATTTTTGGTTTTAGCAGTTTACAATTTTCATAAGTTACCACTCCAAACTTCAAATTTGCCAAATTTTACCACATCATCCTCTTTGTTCTCGTCCGGAAAACTTAACACACCTTTTAATAAATATTTTGAACTCCCCATTCCTTTCCCCTAATCCTTTTGAAAATTAATTTCAATTTAAATAGTATTAAATTTAAATTAATTTTCCTTACATCCAAATATAGTTCTTTAAATATAACCTATTAATTACTACTTTCACATTCCCCATTCATGAGAACTTTGTAATACTTTCATGATATAGTCTTCAATATTTCAACTTCAATATGTAATATTTTCATCAATTGACTGTAAGTAGGTACACCTATATTTTTATGGTAGTTTTATCTCTTATATAATCATGTATAACTTAGATTCTGGCTGAAGATGGCATTACACCAAAACTTTCTAGGCACTACGATCTCAATAAAAGAAACTTTACAACATCACGCACATTGAATTCATAATATCCATAGATCCACAACTAATAGAAAAATATGAATCTATATGCAAATGCACAATTTTATATTCTTATTTCAATTATCATTGAATAGCGACAATGTCAAATCTTAATTTATAATTATAAATTCAGCAGCTTTTTGTGTGACTACAAAAATGCAATGTATACTTCCATCTTAGCGTTCACCAAGATATATGATAAAGGTGGATATATATTTTTACAACGTTATATTCTTCATTTGCTGCTCAGAAGAAATGGTGGAGGCGCCAGTTATGTTTGCCGAAACAATTCTAACTAAAGTTTCAACGTATTTTTAATCTACATTGCTTGCATTTTTAGGCACGCCCTATCTATCAACTTAAATATATGCACGTCCTGTGGATAACGCGCCGTTAATCCATGTGCGCTAATCCCGCCGGAATCAAAGGCAATATAAATTTGTATTTATCGTAAGATCTTGACTGTATCGCAAATTAGATACGCGACTCGATGATGTAGCTACCTAATATCTACACATACGAACGCAAATCTACCCTACATATTTGTTCAGTGCGATCCCATCGACAACGGCAGCATCAACAGAGGCAGTAACAGCAGCACCAGCTGAAGCGGTAACAACAACAACAACAACAATATTATATTGGCGGCAGCAAAGCGGAACACAGACAGAAGTGACGCACATCGGAGTTGCACGTACAAATTGCTCTAACAACGGCATATTGTCTCATGTTTTGCATGCGGAATGAGGTTTTTGTAGAAGTATGTACATACGTACATCGCGCGCGCATCACCATCACTTTATATACGTGAAATGGTAGCGCTGTTGGGAGCTGAACTTGTCACCGACAGCTGCTGCTCACCCTAACAAACTGTAATATCGCCAATAAACACTGGTGTGTCGTCGCCTAGGCAACCCCAAGACGACCCACCCGCGTGTATTTGTTGTTTTCGATTCAGTGTCGGACTGGCCCTGCGGGTAATTCTAAATGTAATTTTAAATGTAGTGCTCGATCCCCAAAGGTGACTGACTAAAGGCTTGCCAGACAAGCAACAAAACTGATTTCAGGCGTGACCTAACTTTAAATTCTGTAATGCGTACAGAATAACAAATTCAGGTTATCATCGTATTCTTCATAACTAAAAGGGCTGTTTTTACGTTCCTCTTTTACAATGAAAATAATGATAAAAACTTATTTTAATATTCATTCGGATTTATTAGCTACGTCTAGACCTTAAAAAAAAAAACCTTTAAATTCTTGTTTTTTTTTATAGTAGAAATGCCGTACACCATTGTACAGAGAAAAGTTTTCTTTTCTTTCTATTATTTGTATGCAATAAATTATTATTGTCATGTGGCTACCGTGACTTCTTGAAGTATCTAACATTGCAACAAAGAAGAAGTAGTAGTAGAGTATTCTGCACTTTTTATTTTCGAAAACTATGCAACAATTTTCGAAGTTCAACACAAAAAATATTTATATTGCTTTGTTTCTAAGTTGCTAATGGAAGCTTAATCTTGTATAAAGGATTTATGAATTATCTTTCTAATTTTATTAAACAGAGCCTATTATACTCCACAAAAAAGTAGTTTAGTTCATATAACGACAAATATACAATTATTGAAGATTGTGAATTCCATTCGAGCCAAATCACTTTACGATTGTTTAAAGTCCTGACTGGAGAACTTGAAACTGAATGTAGAATTTTAGTGTTACGGTCTAACATTAAAAAGTTTAGTAAGGAAGAAGTTTGACAACGATTTTAAAGCTTCTTTCGGAGATAAAAGAATTTTTACAGTTCAGAAACAAAACTTATGAAGAACTTAATAATTATAGTCGGTTATCTGATTCAGCTTTTCTAACAAATGTAATAACTAAAATCAATAAATTAAATCCTTAACTCCCACGAAAAAGCTATTATTGAAGGTAGTAGATAGTGTAAACGCATTTAAGTCAAAACTAAATTTGTGAATATTCCAAATAAGAGAATATAACGGTTATTACTTTACAAATTCCAAGAATTATAGAAATATAAGAAAGTTAAAAAAATTAAAAATCCTAAAAATTTCGTCGGGTTTCAAAATAATTTTGAAATTAGATTTTCTGATTTTTATAAAATCCTGCCCATTGCTCTATTCATTTCAAGCGCTTTTGTTAATAGCAACATTTTAGAATAATCGCCATAGATTGCAAATAGGTTAAATAAAAATTCTACTTCTGATTTAGCAATTAAAATAATCGATTTTCCATGTGATTTACTATTAAAACCCAGAATGTCACGATTAGATTTTTGAGCGCTCATAGACAAGAAAGATATATACTATTGAAAGAGACTTTTCTAAGATTGAACTCTGGTTGCGAAACAACTTCGCAAAAGTGATTTTTCAACAGCGAACTTATTGAAATTAAAATTTAGATCCAATGTAACAAACACACAACTAGATGATTGCATGAATTTAACCATAACTTCGCATATACTAGAGTACAGTAAAGTCGCAGGAGACATGCAGCGTCAGATTCCACAGGAAAACAGATTGCTACTATATTTAATACGATTTTTCTTATTGAATTTTTAATAAGTAAGACCATGGTGACACAAAAAGTGCCTACAGAATTACACTTTTTTTAACATATTATATTATGCATATTGTCGTTTGTGCATGATATGTATAAGTTTCATATTTGAAATATTAAAAAGGTAATATATGTATAATTGTTGCTTACATCAAGTTAAATGTTAGGCACCGTTAGTCTAAAAAAAAATTGGAACAAAAATAACCAACTTCCTACATTTAAAGCAACAACACTACATGCAACATGATAGTTGCATGTAGTTCAGTAACCTCCCTGTAGTATGGCGGAAAAAGTCTCAAAAGTGATTGAACGTCCTAATAGAACTTCGAAAATAACAAGAAAAACGACAAGAAGAGCAGCAGTGATCATCCAGGTATCAATTCCAACAGCTCGCTCAAAATGTGTGGCTTTTCCTTTTCAGTTTCACCTGTGGCCGATGTTTTCACAAAAAATACGGATCCAAAGAGCAGATTTAAATTAAGGATTAATAATACTTTGCCGCTGAATGACCGCGAAAGAAAATATGTAAGCTGAGGGTCGAACAGCAACGTATTTATTTATATGCAGCTTGACGACTATATGCTGTATGAGTATTGAAGAGAGCAGGTGAAGTTTCACTTTACACACACAATTAACAGTCTATTGAAGAGATTGAGCACTCCCTTCGCACTTTATCCAGACGATTAAATGGGGAGTAAAAGCTTTCCTGATTATATTATACTGATTATACCGTTACAAGGGTAATTAATGCCAGTTGGGCGGTTAGTCCTCAAACTAAATGCGACCTTTTTCTGTCACAGTCATATTACGTATGAAAAGTGACCACAGTCCTCAATTTACGCCCGCCGGATCCAAACCATTAATCGATCTGTTAGACAGCTTAGGATTTTGTGCACCAGACAAAGAAGCTTTACTTTTTACGAGATTTATAACTTCGAAAAATACTGTTGAAATAGACCACCCATCAAACGTTCAATATGTATTTAATAATGCGGATCATAATGTACAAAGTATGGATACCTATGGCACATTTCACACAATGGCCGGGATCGTGTATATCACACTAAAGTCAACATTGTGAACTAAAACCGTTATCAACTGAAGTACCACCATATTTTCTCAAAGAATCCATACGGAAAGCGAGCTAGAGAACTGCTACGGATGAGCAGGAAACAGCTCGGCATCATCATAGGTCGATGACCGGGCATGCTCCGGTGAAGGAACACCTGTCCAAAACGGGCATCTATAATAGGGACTCAAACTGCAGACTCTGTGGGAGAGAACCAGAATAGCCAAGCATCTACTATGTGACTGCGAAACATTAGAGCGCAGAAGATAATGTTTATTTGGGCAACCGAAAGGGGACCCAGAGATGTACCGTGAAGGACCTACACAAATTAATAGAGGAGACCACCATTTTGAAGTGTGTTGCATAAAAAAACAGACATAGCGTAATAAGCCTGCAGGCTACAGTGCTTTTCGGGGATCATGATTCGGACGAATTCGGATAATGGGGAAAACACCATCTTAACTGATGACACTGGATCATAGAACGTAATGCCAATACAGATCTATGAGAACTATGGACCATTAAGGCATTCTTCTATTACAATATTTTGCTTCAAACATCTCCAGGTGATAACTGTGCCGGCAGAACGCACTAAAAGTTGCTAGTTGTAATATTTTTTTTTTTATAATGCGGCAGAATAAAATGGAGCCATTCTTTATGTGTGCATATCTTTCATCTGTTTCTATTTTATAATACCTCCTCTTCATCCCCACCACCCTCCCTAGCAAAAGCGTACTAGAACAAATTTTTAACTATTCCGAAATTCATGAAAAAAATGCTTTCTAAGAAAATTTTATAAAAGTCAATGTTGTATAACCTTAAAATATTTTTGATTATATTAAGTGCCAAAAAAACTAGCTGAACGTTTTTAATAAAATTGTGTTAGTTCTTGAATTAAATAAAAAAATTAAATTATATATAGCCCGTCCCATTTAAGAAAATAACAGAGTAAGTATGCGTTGACATACTTTCGGGTCATATTGTATAATCAAAAATATTTTTGCGCTATGCAGCATTGAATTTTATAAATTTTTTGAAAACAAGATATTTCTCAAAATGAAAAATAAAACTTTAATCCAGTCTTCACTGGGACATTCTGAACACTCATATAATTCCCAAACTAAATCCTAATTATCTTTTTATGTTATAACCTTAATTTTATTATTTAACTACTTTATGTATTTTTTACAAATACAGTAATACAGATGCTTTCAAATTCTAAACTACAAAACTTTAATGTGCTAGACGTACGTTGCAGTAGCTAAACCCAATTTTAAGTACTTGTATTAGACACAGCAATAATAAACAATTCTAAACCTGAACAACAAGGTAAAAGGATACTCCCAAAATTTAAATGCAAACACCAAAAAATTTGATTACTAACATAAACTACAAACTTCTTTTATGCTGTTTTCCCAGATAATTATAAAATTGTTTCCATATTCTGAAATTATTATTAGGTAGGTATAAAATAAAATATTAAAAAAAACAAACCTTCTGTATTACATGCATTTCAATAACCAAAATAAAACGTGCCGAAACGCGTACAAAATATTTCCTATACGTTGTAGCTAAATACTGTGTTTTTAGATCAAACATTGGAAATTGACGGCCGAGCGAAGTGCGAGAGGTAATATTTAAATTTGCGGTGCTTTCAACGCTTTGAAGGGTCGAAAACAATGCCCTATCCTATCGGTGCGGAATTTATGAAATAGTTTTCGCTCGGCAATTTTGATGCTAACCCCTTTTAGGCGGGATTACACATATAACCGGTATTTTACACAAAATAAACGTCGAAAACCATTACCCTCAAAATTAACTTTATCGCAACCTCCTGCAAACAAAATGAATTGCTGACGACACAAATCTAACATTTAACGTTTCAACTTGTGAAAATTTAAATCTGCAAGTGTATCAATTCATGACCCACTGGAAGCCTCTAGGTATATTTGTATTATTTAATTTGTTATATAAATTCTAGATAAACCTTATTTTAACACATTGAACGTGTAATTTACTAATGAAAACATTTTCGAATATAATAGTATTCGAACAGCTTTGCTTACCGAGTTCATTATGATAAAATGTGCTTTCCAGTTCGAAACAAACATTCTATGCTAATATATGATTTATATCAAAAGGAGAAAAATGAAAATTCGTATTCGAGATTTAATTTTAAGCAAAAAATTCATAGTAACATTTTTTTCGGATCGGCTTTTGTTTTAAAGATATTGAGGTTTAAACTTGTGAAAGATATAATTTCGAGTTTGAGATGTTTTAAGTGGCCCCGAAGTACAAATCCAGTAGATTTAGATCTAGCGGCCTATCAGCAAACCACTACCTATCCACCTTCCATTAAAATGGTTGTCTACACACTAAAAAATATATGCAATTTCTACGGAAAATTCCAGTAATGTATAGGGTAAATTTGCCAAAAATTAGAAAATATACCTAAAGTTTTCTAGTAAATTTCCCAATTTTTGACAATATTCCTTATACGTTACTGGAATGTTCCGTAGGAATTGCATATATATTTTAGTGTGTAGGCATTCTACCACAATTCTTCTACAATATGATGGCGCACCATCGTATTAATCATTTTACGCAAAGCAAGTGGCATATCTGCAAATAACCTATGCAAGTGATTATTCAGTAGTTCCAGGTAAGACGCAGGATATAAATGATGTGGTAGAATTTGTATTGGCAGTAGACGATCTCTGAAAGTCCCACCAAATATTAATTGAAAATATGTGTTGAAAACGATGCGTGCGAATTTTTTACTGACCATACATACATGCTCATTATGATAGTTATTAATACCGTCTCTGGCGAAAGTAGCTTTGTTGGACCACAATATGGGATGAATTAATTTAGAAGTTTTCTCATGCTGCTCTAGAAGCCATCGCAAAAATGCTAATCTTTGTACTTCATCTCCTTGTTGGAAGAGGTTGATAATGGTAAGCCTGCAACACTTCTGTGTCCTTCAAAACAAAGATTTGAGAAACTTGCATACCGAAGACAATTCTTCTACTAATACTTGGTTCGTCAGGCACTGCATCAATTACTTCGTCTTCTCCTCCAGCGTTGTATATCAGAGTTACACAATTAGTATAACAATTACAAATTCTACATTGTCTCACCCACTGAAATGCAACGGAATACACATGGCGAAATGGCTGAGGTCTATTCGGAAGTCTTCTTTGATATTCCCGACAACTTTCTAAAGCGTTACTATTGCAAAAGCCGAAAAAAGAGCCGTCGGCATACTTTTCATTACTCAACTGCAAACTTTTTTACGGAAACAATTTAGGATAGTATCCAAAGTATTTGATTTGTCAAAGACTAGTAAATAAATCTTTTGTTTCAAAGTATCTTTCCTAACTTACCATTAATTGTACGAACAAAAATTAAACTTCAGAAAACTACATACCTCGATATCAGCAAAGCAATGGCCAATCGAAAAAAAAAATTTTATTTCGCATTTTTTGCTTAGAATCCATTCTGAATTCTGAAACATAAATTTACATTTGTCGCCTGCTGTATAAATGCGTTTATGCACTAAGACCGATTAAGTGAATAGATTAAATATTTTAGTTGCTGAATAATCCGAACGGTGTTCGGCTTTGTGAATACGTATCGGCTATTTAGATATTATACTACTAACAAAAAATTTCTTGGTCTAGTGGACATTGGTGAAATAAAATTAAACAAAAGGAAATCTAAATTATTATTATAACATGTAACCAGTGCGTACACTGTAGTTTCCTAATGTGTAAAAGAAAAAAACTTACGATTTTAATATTATACTTAAGTTATTTTCACATTCTTTCATAAAAACGGCCAAAATTAAAATTTCACATTAAATTAAGATTCCAAACGTTGAAAAATTAAGTTTTAAAATTCTTGTTTTTGAATTTGTCTATAAACTTTTAAAGTTAATACTGAATAGCCCAGTATTCGCATGGTAATGAATTAACTTAGAAACCTCTTTAATTCTATCTGGTATAGTTTCTAACAACAATCTCAAGTCACCTAGGTACCGATAATGTTGCCTATTCGTCTGTCAGATTTGTCTGTAAAGCAAACTGTCGTACTATTCGCCAATTGATGGGATATATCTACAAAACGCTGCTAGGTAAGGAATTTTTTTTTTCATACTTTACAAAACGATGTTAGCAGCAAGCAGAGCAAACTCATTGAAGAGTAGTGTAAATAATCTGGTCAAAAAGATTAACACTTTTCAAACTATCCTGACATTACCAAAACATTAAATAAACGTTCAATTTTGATTTAGGTCAATAATATAAAATAATTTACATCGTTTATTTATTACGTCTATATAAAGATTAAACGTTTAATCTAACTATTTTAGCATTATAAACGATTGTTCAGCATTTATCCCGCAAATCGTTTATTACACAATTCTGTTTGCAATGTTTGATTTTTTATATGTTTTCAACAGTTTTAACTAAAACCTGTTTTCCGTTGCACTATTTTCTCTCTAACCTTATTCTATTATTCCTCGATTTTATCATATTTGTATTTTTGTATTTTCTAATATTCTCTGTAATTGACTTTATTATATTTCTCCATTTATATTTCTTGGGTGTTCATTATCTACGATTTTGTTAGGTTTCAGTTTCCTTGAAGTTTCTATGTTCCCTTGTATATAGTAGGGTAAGCTCTTGTTTTTAAACTCACACAAATGGGTCAAGATTCAAAACATTTAAAGCTTCTCTGCTGTCATATAATTACTAATTGTTTCATAAATTGTCATTAATGCGTGTTTTTAAGTTGAGTATATTCCCGAATTGCTTTTACTAGATCGGATAAGTACTTTTACATTGGCGATGAAAAACTAACAAAAGAAGCCAAGGACATTCAGTGTGCAACAAATTGGATTTTAGTTGATTAGGATAGCAAGATTTGAAGATGCTTAGAGAACGCCTTGGTTCGACTTCAAATGATAATAATTCCAATTCGAATTTTCTTTCTACAAATCCTTTCATCAAACAATCTCAAAGATCAACTTCCAACACTCGATTCGAATAGTTTGAAAAAGAAAGGTTGAATAGTCAGGCAACATTTGATATAGCCCACATTGAAAAAGGAATACGACGTAACATACCTCTCCCCTGCGTCCTAAATGGAAGCAATTAATGTTCTTGCTCGGCAATCGAGATATTAACCCGAACCGTTGTTCGCGATATTAATTATTTTTGGTTTAGTAAATTTTAATAAGAGTGACGGCACGAAAACGCCAGCAAAATTTGTGAGCAAAACCTATACACCTCCAACTCGACGTGCAGGGTAGAACGTTGTCTTGAATAGAAACCGGAGGTATTAAACTCCCATTTGCACACTATTAATTAACAGCGTGGTAAATTTCCCATGAATATTCAATAGTTATCTAGCTTCGGCAATAGTATGCCACCTATACCCAATTCACTTTCTCGAATAATTCGCACATATACACGCGAACGGGTAAAAACTGTTCCGAAGGCCTGTTAAGCAGTAGCGGCGAATTAAACCGCATCCCATTCCATCGAATCCGATTTGCTATAATGTTAGACAATTAGCACCACCTGTGTACGATGATTATCAGAAAGCGCACTTGGAGACTTCGTATTTTGGCATCCGGGGAAGTTAGATATGTTAATACCTAGCTGCAGCATGCAGATACATGTTACATTTGCATAGTGTGTGCTCTTTATAGGATTTGCATGCCTCGGTCGCAATTCTTTTAGAAATATAATAATTTCATTACCTGTAGGTATACATATAACATACTAAAACCTTTATTAAACCAGAACACAGTGGCTTTTCATTACGTAATTTAGCTGATTACTAAATATTAGATTCTATACTACATGCTTGCGGTTATGGCGAAAGTTGTGACAAACAATCTAGTCGTTGCAACGGATAAAATTTTAATTAAAGATTTACCTATAAGTATGCATATATGCCCCTTTTAATACTAATTTTTAATAATAAAACTAAAGACAAGAATTCATTAGTGAATCCCAGGATACAATCAAGGCTTGCTTCCAAAAATCTATTCGAGAACTGAATAACTCGGCAGACCGCGAAAAAGTAGATAAAAAAGCCGATGAGGTGACAAGAAAGGGATCATCGGCTTTATTTATACGCCCAAAACTTGTTCTCGGAGTGTCCAAAAACACAATACGGGAGCAGGTAAAAAGTTGGGTCCAGGAGAAACACAAAGAACATTGAAGCAACACAACCAGGCAAACTCATGGAAAAGCTTTATCGTGCACTGAAGGGACAACTTCAGAAAATAGCAATCAACAGCGCAGATACTCACTGCAGATTGTATAATAGGATGACAGAGACTACATAGCACATCTTGTGTGAATGCGAGGCTCTGGACACAAAACGATAGACAATTTTTGGCAAGCCAAAATTAAGGATTATTTCGATCAATCAGACCTGTACAGGCTAATACAGGGCACCAGGTTATTAGAATGGCCGGCATAATTTAACAGGTAAAGGAAATGGGAGATATAATACAAAAAACTAAGATGCCGCAGTGTGCCCGGAGACTTTATGTCAGGCAGCTCCTACAACCAAAAAAAAATAGAAAAAAGTTTGAATGTAATACATTGTTTAAAAAAAAATGCGAATAAACTTATTTTAATAATTTGTTTAATTTACCTTAAAGAGCATTCTCGATTTATTTATGAATTGTTATAAAATTATATTATACCAAAAAAATCTAAGTTTTCAATGGCATTTGAAATTACGATTCTTCACATTAAAAATGTAAGGCGTGTATTTGTTGTGTTTAAAGCAAAATGGTGTATTTTAGAAGAGTTTACGTACAATAGAAATTTTTACAGAAACACCAATTTCAATAACCAACGCTGTGTATAAAGTATTTCAACAATTATTCTCCATAAAAACCTAATTTGCTCATAGATTCTACTAAACTCACACCATTTCACTTTACAACATGGCAAGCTGTCTGTTAGTGAATAATAACTGCATCTTACAATTTTAATTTTCGTTAGAATATGATTTTACATATTTTAAGAAACATTGGTAGCTTTTTATGGAAAACTTTTGATCCGATTTTATTGAATCTTTAACAATATCTTTAGCAGAGTATATTTAACATTTAAGGCAGAGGAAATTATTCTGAATCTAGCAGCTTTCATTAGGTAACAACTTCAAGGATAAGAAAGAATTTGGCTTTCCTTCAAATTTAAATTTCTTTCTCTGGGTGAGTATTTAATTTATTAAAAAACGATCCACCATGTACCATATAATAACACTAATTTATACACATAAAAAAAAATATGTGTTGATTAGTTCGCCCCATTTCGAGAAAAGGAAACATTTATCGGAAAGAACATATATCTTTCAAGAGAGACAAAACAGCGCGCCGCGTTATATTTTTCGCTTATACTTTCTCACTCAAATCGCATGCAAATCGATAAACTAATTTACTGTTGTTTAATTGCAAGGAATACTTGTCTATTGTAATTATAAGAATAATTGATAATATTAATAATAATTCATGACGTAGCATCGCCCAACAGCTTTCGCCAATTACAGAGAACATCGGTAATTCGTGTTATCGTTTTGTATCCGTCTGTTGGAATTTGTTGTAATGTTCTCGCTTTAATACAAACTTTACTTTATTCCGAAGCATACTTTACAACAAAGAAATATAGCCTACGCAAGTATTTCAAATGTAAAGAAAAAAAGATATGACTACTGCAAACAATGGAAAAGTAAAAACAAACATATGGAAAGGTACATAACATATCAGCATGTTCTGTAAATTTACAGATTTACAGACAGGGTTGTAATATTACATAACGTAACGTTGGAAAAAAATTGCCAACGATAAGTTATGTAATTTTACAATGTGTTTTCTCTCAGTGTACATTCATCAAAATTCATGTGTTCTTTTGGCTGGTAGAGTTTTAGAAATCGCGTTTGCAACTTATTCATTAGTGGTCTCAGCTTCCACATCTTATCAAATTAGTCACATCTATTGTTATCCGCAAAATGGACAAATCGGCATATTTCTAAAAATCGATCTCTTCTCATACTGTTAAATACAAATTTGTTTCTAGTATCTTGAGATGCTTCCCAGGAAGACCGTTTACTAGGATCAGTGATATATCCTGATAGATATAAAATTGCTACAAAAACTTTTATTTCTTCTTGTGAGATATGTGGATCTCTGCAATTTTAAAAAAGAGCATATTTTGAGGATTCGCTGGCTATAAATTATATGATTTATTCATCAAATATTAGCTGAAAAGTTTCTATTGGTGTCATGTCGCGATAGCTAGAGTAATTTTGTTCAGGGATCATTACCATACTGTATACAAGCAATTGTTTCACTTTTAAACACAATACGTATGTAAACCAACACGCACTTACCGAAAAGGGATATCATCCGCAGCGTCCGCTTCAATATCTGCACTTGCACTCGGTTCCATTGCACACACAAAACTAACGAATCCCCAAAATAATATTCTAAATGCATATCTAGCAGGTATAAACACCTCCCCCCTAGCCTCTTGAGCGAAAGGTTCGCCTTATCTGTGTAGTAAATGTTATAAACTTTTTTTGTCGCTAAGTGTTTGCCGTGATCATAAGAACAAGCACGACGCTAAGGGGTTAAGTAATGATATGATCGAGAAACACGTCGGAGCGAAGCAGTTCCAGGAAAAAAATTGTAAAAAATTGAAATATCATCATCTTTGGAAATTTATTTTTCCTTCTTATTATTTTTTAACATTAGCATAGGTATGAACACATTCATTCCTATGTAATAAATGCAAGTAATTTAAAATTTTATATATTTAACGTTCGAATGCCCAAACTTAAATTTTTTGTTTCATTTTTTAGTGGATACGCAAAAATTGAAAACGTGGATGAGAAACGTTTTCTGACAGAAAATATTACACACCTGTAGTTGCTGTTTGGCGTTGTATTAATCTAAAAGAATGCACCGCCATGGTGGCATTCTTCATGGTTTTTTTGTTGGGATTACCATACCAGAAAAGGCAAGCAGTAGAAACAGATTCAAGTTTCTGCCTATCATGCGTCATCGGCACCACCTCGAGTGCAAACCCACTTTCATTTCTAGCACAGCCCAATCTTTATCCCCAGATCACCAAATTAAGAAATCAAACGTTTAGATGTACGCCCCCTAGCGGACACAAAC